>JALMGJ010000004.1:64115797-64445797 GCA_023362775.1 Charina bottae
TTGGAGTTCTTTTATTAACCTTCAAAACTCCATCACCAAGTTCAAGCTAAGGTTGGGCAAACCTGTCTAATTTGATTTTAATCAGTTTTTTTTTACTTTGCTTGCACTTTCTCCAATTTCCAGTTTGTACTTGCAAACTGACAACTGCCAGCAGATTCCATCACACTCACATTTGATTCTATGGGAAAATTCCCAAAAATGATGGGACTGGTGAAAAAGAGAATGAAAGGAAAAGTGAAGAGGACAAATATCTTCCTGGTGCCTGGAGTTATTAAAAAACACCAGCTCAGCTAAAATATTTTCCATTACAAATGAAAGAGTTGTCCAGGAAAATGAAGTATGTCTGTCTAGAAATGTTCATGAAAGTGGAAAAGTTAAGAAGGTTTCCTTCAAGAAATGGAAGGAAGCCTGTCCTAACAAAGAGAACAAAGAGGATGACAAACTCCATCAGAAAAAGTGCAATGGAGCAAAGAATGTAAAAGAAAAGAAAAGAATTAGAGAAGTGTTTAAAAAAAACATTAAGGGAAAACAAGAACTTTAAATACAGGTAGTCCTCACTTAACAACCACATGTTCAGTGATTGTTCAAACTTATGATGGCACTGAACAAGTGGTACTTACAACTGGTCCTCGTAGTTGCAGCCATTGCAGCGTCCTGGCAGTCATGTGATTGCAATCTGGGCACTTGGTGACTGGCTCACAATTATGATGTTGCAGCATCCCACGGTCATGTGATCACCATTTGCAACCTTCACTGCTGGCTTCTGACAAGCAAAGTCAATGGGGAAGCCAGAAGGAAGTCGCAAATGGTGACCATGTGACATTCAACTTAATGATGGCATGGGATTCACTTAACAATGGCAACTGGAAGTGCCAAAACTGCTGTTGCTAAGCAGTATGGTCACATAACATTGCGCTTTATGACTGCGACACTTAGCAATGGAAATTCTGGTCCCAATTACTGTAGTTAACCAAGGACTGCCTGTATGTTGTAAACCGCCCAGAGTCTACCGTGGTAGAGATGGGTGGTGATAAATTTGATTAATAAATAAATAAATAAATAAATAAATAAATAAATAAATAATTGAAGCAGAAAACTATTTGGGGTGGTTGGATTGTTAGATAGCAATGGGGAAAAGGGATGCTCTAGAAGGATATGGAGATTGCAAAAAGAAAAAAGAAAACTGAATGAATTATGAATTCCTTGCATTGCAGAAGGTACAGGACAAATGGCTCACAGTTAATTTCTGAGCAGGGTCAGGGGGTGCTGAATTACTTAATCACTCACCTCAGTGCTATATAGCCAGGCAATCATTTCATTTCCCCCCCTTTCTAAATGTTCAGCATGGGAAAGGCAGCATAGCTGGTGGAAGCCCTCTCTCTCACACACACACCCATTAAGGGGTGAGGCACCCCTTGGAAGACAGATGGTGGCAGCAGGACCTGCCAGGCTGCTCTCCCCCCCCCCCCCCCCGCAGGAGGCAGGGCCAGGGTGTGAATTTCCAGAGGGCTTCTCGCCAGAGGAGGTTGGAAGCCTCCATCCTCCCACCATATGGGCTTAAGCAGTTATCTGCCACATGTGATAACGTTAGCTGTGATAACATCTGTGGGTCCTTGGAATGTGTCCTCATTCTCCTGGGTTTCTGAGATTTTTAAGTAAAGAACTGTACTTATATTTTTCCTGTTTGTGATGTGGGCATTTAACTGCTGCCTTAGGTAAAAGCGCTAAACAATTCTAAGTAAACATAAACCAGGAAGTGTCCTCATCATAGAATGAAAATAAATCAAACATTTCTAGGAAGACTTTGCACAATATACTTAGCCTATTTTATACTTAATCATGGTTTCCTGAATTAATTCCCAATATAAAATAACCATACCAGCTGGTTCACAGAAAGCATACCTTAGCAACCCACCTTTTAGCCTAGCATTGTCTGCAAAATTCAATCTTAAAATATTTGAAATAAAAGAAGAAAAATCTCATATAAATCCAAACTTGCTTATACCTCCATCAACACAGATATTAAACTCTTTATGGTTGATAATCATGCTAACATTCTGACAGACCAAGTAATGGGAACATTTTAAGAATTAATTGTGCATAAAAATCAAAGGCAGTGATTTGTATATAAAAGATTGGAGATTTAACACTAGTTGACCAGAGATGTTGATTTGGGGGTTTTACATTAAAAGGCCTCATTAACTCCTGCTTCTATAATTGCAAGATAGATGACTCTTGCTGGAGGTCAATGTATCTCTTATATAATTTCACCATAACTTCTGTTTCTACAGTGAAAATGTGTTCTTTCTGTAGTTATTTTTGTCTTTATTGCAAAACCTTGTTGCACAAAAAAGTATGTAAAAGAGAGAAGACAGAAACACAGCAAAGGATTTGGTTTCCCTTAATTTTACAATTTTTAAATTGTTATTTTATCACTCATCTTTGATAGGATTGTACTACTTGTATTGTACTAAATTAAACCAAACATAACAGATGGGTGGGTTTATTTTCAAAATGATTTTTTGCAGTTCCATTGCAATTAAAAAATAATTACAGAATTATGACAGTCTGGATTTCTAAAGATTTGACCTCTATCCATGATTAATTTCTAGTGGAGTCATTTTCTGTCTGTCTTTTTTGTAAGTTTTGCTTCTGACCCCACTCCCTGAAGCCCCTATGATAAGTTGGGGTCAGAATAGACAAGAGTTATCATGAGTGGTAGGAACAAACGGTGAGACAGCAGGTCAGCAAGCACACAGACCACCGCTGCCACCACTGCTCTCTCAATGTAAAGAAGTAACATTTAAACACATGAGCACTGTATGTTATGGTCACAACCCTTGTTATTGCCTTAGATCAAATGTATTAATTTGGCACAAGCCACTGAAACTTAATATAAAGTGATTGAAGAAGTTGAATATGGTATTTTGTTATTGAGTCAACTTTCATAACCTATTCAGCAGAAAAATAAAATAAAATCTCTGCATCTGGAAGGAGATGGTTAGTAACTAGAAGGAAAGTGACATCATTTTCATAGCACAGGATACACATTGCTTGCTGAGTGCTTCACTGTCTTTCTGAAGAATTTCAGACTATGAGAGACAGCTCATTTGAGGGCAGGAGCTACAAAATGTTCCATGGCCCCTCTACCTTTGTAGCTGTGATGGTTCCGGGTGTTATGTCCCAATGAAAGCTCCTCACACCCAACACAGGAGGAGCAACACCACAGGACCAGAGTCAGCAGTTTACCTTCATCTAAAGGAAAAAGGACACTCATTTGAGGACATTAATGTTCACATTTTAGACAGGGAAGATAAGTGGTTTGAAAGAGGGGTCAAGGAATCCATTTATGCCAACTTGGAAAATCCTTCTTTGAATAGAGGTGGGGGCCTCAGGCACAATCTTTCCCCTATTTTCCTTCCTGCTTTGTCTTCTGTGCCTAGGAAGATTAAGACCATTTCACAATCTCAACAACAGCAGGGTAATCTTAACGATCCTCCTTTGGATGATAAAGGGACTTAGAAATAAACATCTCAAATAACCATGACCTAGCCCCAGGTGCAAGGTCACACAGCCTCCCTAGAAACATATTTAAGGATTCCCTTACAAACTTTGCTCAGACTGAAGAAGCTTCTTGGATAAGGAGCGAAACGTTTCCACTGAGAAAATAGAAATCCAGTTGACATGATTCAAGCTACAGACAATTCCACCTGGATGACTGAGAACCTTCATAGACATACTCCTCACGCCAAGTTATACGGAATGAACTTTATTAAGGAAACATACAAGCCCTAACATTGGTGAAGATCTGAATGCCCTGGTTTGGTAAATGGTTGATTTTTATTATGTCCCCCCCCCTTTAGTTCAATGTGTATTGCCAGCGCTGTCAGTTTCCTTCTTGGCACCTCTCTTGTCTCGGCCGTAGGTGATTGGGTTGTCTGACATTGACCGGTATTAATGATCACTCTCCGGCTAACTGCATTCCTTCTCTCTGTCTCCCGTAGCCGGTATCCCGATGTGTATTGTCTGGCGCACGTGTTGGGGTGGAAGGTTCCGATGGGGGACCTTACATGCCGCTCCTCCAAAATACCTTATAATCTAAACTATAAAATATAAACTAATATAAACAGTAATATATACAATTAATGAGAAATAAAGTTGGATTAGCGGGTCCTGGTGTGCCGCACCCTGTAGTTGGTGCGCCTGCTGCTGAATGCCTGTCCCCCGGTGCACTTTAGGGCAGGCAGTTGGCGTTTCCCACTGTCAAGAATTCAATGTCTGAGGAGTTGCTGTCGTCCTCTTGGAAATGTTGGACTCTCCACTCCTCCATGACTGCAGCCGCTCCTTTGCGTTTTGTGGGCGCCGCTTTATCTCCCTTATTCTCTACCGGTTTTCTGGTGGGTGCTGTGTATTGCAGGCAGTTGTTTATTCGATGTCCTTCTTTTCCGCAATGGAAACAAAGTCTATCTTTTGTTCGTCGTTCCTTCTCCTCTTCCCAATTTCTCTGTTTGGTGTCTCTATGTGTGGGAGGCATATGATTCCCTGGTCTCCTCCGCAGGGTGTGGAAATATCTAATGGCTTGAATTTGCAGTTTAGTATTTTCCACTTTCCCTGCTAGTTGTATCCACTCCTCTAGGGTTTTGGGATCTCCCCTTCCCAGCGCCAACTCTACCAGATCTTGTCTGAGGCCATACTGAAAATATTCAATTTGGAATGTTTCTGGCCAATCTGGTAATTCACTTAATATCTTCTTGAATTCCATGGCATATTCTGCCACGGTTATGTTCCCTTGTCTCAAATTTTGTAATTGTACTTTTGCAGACATTTTAGACAAAGTGTCCTCAAAACATTTGTGTAGTGCGTACATAAATGCTCCAAAATTTTGTAATTCCCTAGCCCTGGCATCATGCATTACCACTAGCCAGTCTGTTGCCTCCCCTTCTAAAAAACTGGAGACATATCTTACTTTAGTGTCCTCCGTTGCAAAAGTGTCCTCAAACTCCCCCATAAAACACCTCACGTGTGTCATGAAACAAGCAAGTTTCTTTGGATCCCCATCAAACCTCATTTTCAATTCGCTTACCCCGGATGGTTTGCTTATGACGGAGGGAGTCCTGAATCGACCATGGGGTGGGGTGGGTTGCAGCTGGTTGTGGTTTTCTGGCTCGGATTCCTCCTCTTCTTCTTCGCTGTCCTCTGTGGATTCATCCTCCCCTTCAGACATGGTTGGGCTTACTGTTCCCCGCTTCTTGGTTTGTCCCTCTAGTTTTTGCAAAATCCTGTCCATTACTATTTTCATCAACCCCAACTGTTGGCTTACCATCTCCAGGTCGTGGTCTAGTCGGGACATTTTTTCTTCGATGGCCCCCATGTGCTGAGACTGGGTGACATGTTTCATGGTGCGCTTTCCGCCTTTCGCTTCCAGCTCTCCTCCGATTCCGAAAGACCACTCCGCCTGGTTTTTTGGTGCCCGTGGTGTGGTTTCCTCAATTTTGAGGGTTTCATTTCTTTGCGACTCACATTTCTTTTGGCTCCCTCTGGGTCACCGATTTCTCTTCTCTCGGGATTGCTGAAGCCCCCTGGGATGAGGTTGCCGCACTCTGGGTTGGGGTGGTGGGTCTCTCGGAGTTGTCGCTCGACGTGGCTTACTTCGTTGTGCTGGCGTCAATTCTCGACCAAAAATTTTCCGAAATTATGGGGTTGTCTCCGGGAAAAATCGACTGGTGTTGTTGATTCAGATCTTTCTGTGATGGTTCCGGGTGTTATGTCCCAATGAAAGCTCCTCATGCCAAGTTATATGGAATGAACTTTATTAAGGAAACATACAAGCCCTAACATTGGTGAAGATCTGAATGCCCCGGTTTGGTAAACGATTGATTTTTATTATGTTCCCCCCTTTAATTCAATGTGTATTGCCAGCGCTGTCAGTTTCCTTCTTGGTGCCTCTCTTGTCTCGGCCGTAGGTGATTGGGTTGTCTGACATTGACAGGTGTTAACGATCGCTCTCCGGCTAGCTGCATTCCTTCTCTCTGTCTCCTGTAGCCGGTATCCCGATGTGTATTGTCTGGCGCACGTGTTGGGGTGGAAGGTTCCGATGGGGGACCTTACAGTAGCCTAGAAGATTTTCAGAGACATCCTGGGGTTACTAAGAAATGCAGTGCCCGTTGAGCGCTGCTCTCATATTCAGAGAGACTAACAAATGTGTTTCCATTTGGGGTGTGACTGGGCTTCCACAAAGGAGATAAACAGAAATCTGGGCACCATGGCATCCTTTTAAAAATTGAGATTCCTGAGTTATTTGAATGAAGAAGGTAGTGGAATGACAAGGGATGAGCCAAATCTTGTGCTTGTTTGTGTACTAAATGTTAATTATATTTTAGAGTTTTACTGGAACCAATGAAAAATGCTCCCTAGTACCCATTTGAGTAGTAGGATTATTGTTGAATTTATGTACAGAAGTGGTATATTCAGAGTGTGGGTATCTTGGATGGTAGAAGAACAAAGTAGCTTTGCAGGCATTTATTACTACATTTTAAAATCACCTATCAGCAATAGCCCTCTGGGTTTTGTACAGTATGTATGCAGGAAAAGACAACTCCAAAATCCTTCCCAGGAGACAACAATGGTAAAAGGCTTTCTAAGTGGTTATACAACTTGACACTTTTATTGTTTGAATTATTATTGAATTTGAAGAACCATTGCTGATTAAATGAATGGTCAGGAATAGCAAATGGCTGCAAACATGGCTTGGGGCTAAGACTATGGGAATTTATGCCCAAATGGGGATAAAGTGATATTCTACAAAAGTTTTATTGAGAGGCTACTTATTAAATATTAATATTAAAATCACTCAAGGTAAATTACCAAAAGTTTTTTTTATCTGATGGACAATTTAGGGCTAGTTGATATATGGAGACAGAAAAATGGCACTTCAAGAGAATATACTTACTTTTCAGAAATACATAGATCTTTCTCAAGAATAGATATGATTTGGATCTCAAAGGAGGGCCGCAACTAGGGGGGGCAAGCAGGGCATGTGCCCCGGGCGCCACACTGGGGAGTGTGCCAAAATGACGCCCGGGGGGGCACCAAACTGACAAAATAACTCGGGGGGGGGGGGCGCGGAATCCATGTTTGCCCCGGATGACACAGACCCTAGTTCCATCCCTGCTCAAAGGACTTGGCTACTGAGGTTTCCAAAGTAAAGATATTACCAAAGACTTTTTCAGATCATAATCCTGTGAGTTTGGTCAATAAAAGAAAACCTAGTTCCTTTAGATAGAGATTAAATGATATGTTGTTATAGAAAGAAGAAATAGTGGAGGATTGTAAAAAGAAGTTAAAAGAATTTTTTGAAACTAATTTAAACCCCAGCTCTTGCCAACCCAGCAATTCGAAAGCATGAAAATGCAAGTAGATTAATAGGTACCACTTCAGTGGGTAGGTAACGTCATGCCGTCCACATGACCGCGGAAGCATCTTCGGACAGCGCTGGCTCTTCGGCTAACAAACGGAGATGAGCACCGGCCCCTGGAATCGGACACGACTGTGCAGGGGAAAACCTTTAGCTTTACTGATTTAAGAATGGTTTGGGATGCAAGTAAAACTTTTATTAGAGATCATTTGATACAACATAATACCAAACTTCGGAAGAAGAGGCAAGAGAAAATACAAAATACTTTGGATGAGATAAAAAGGAAAGAAGAAGAGTTAAAGAAATTCCCAGGGAAGATAAGTATCTCTCAACAAATTAAGCTCTTACAGCAACAGTTATCTACAGTATGTTAACAATAAGAGAAATGGAAATAAAAATGAACAATGTAAAGCAAAAAATCCCCTTGGAATTTGTGAATAAACCAGGGAAATGGTTGGCATATAAAAGAAAGAAAAGAAAATGACATTGAAACTTCAAGAGGGAGATACTGTATTAACGAACAATGTTAAAAGCATTTAAACAGCATTTTATTGGTATTATTCCAATTTGTATAAAGGACAGGACATTTCTTTGGAGAAAATAGATGAATATCTTAAAAAACAAAATTTACCAAGGATTACAGAGGAACAAAGACAAATTATGAATGGACCTATAACAATAAGGGAAGTTTTGGAAGCTAGAAAAAAGAAAACCAGGAAAGGTGCCTGGACCAGATGGATTATCAGGTCTGTACTATAAAAGTTTTGAAGATGAACTTTTACAACCTCTACAAAATACGATGAACTCTATTTTACAGGGAGGAAACATGCCAGAGACTTGGAAAGAGGCTAATATAGCACTAACACCTAAAGAGGGCAAGACTTGACTTTAACAAGAAATTACAGGCTGATATCATTATTGAATAATGACTGTAAGTTGTTCACAACGATTCCAGCTGAAAGATTGAAAATAATTTTGCAAGAATTTATTCATGAGGATCAATGTGGGCTTCTATCTAAAAGACAGCTAAAGGACAATGTTAGAATTGTATTGGACATATTAGAATATTTGGAACAACATAATGAAAAATAAACTGCATTGATCTTTCTAGATGCAGAGAAGGCTTATGGAAGATCCTTGAAAGGGAATTAAAACATTAATGGATAAATTAGAAGAATTTGGTGCGTTAGCAGGCTTTAAGATTAATAAGCAGAAGACGTAGATTTAATAAATAATATGAAAATACAAGATCAAACAGAATTGATGAATAAAACGGCTTTTTAAATTGAGAAGAAAGTAAAATATTTGGGTATCACTATGACAAATATGAATTGTATGTTATTTCAAAATAATTATGTTAAGACACTGAACAAAGTTTAAAAAGGTATGTTAAGATGGGAGAAACTATAATTGTCATTGCTGGGGAAAATTTCTGTGATAAAAATGGATGTCTTGTCTAGAATGGTGTTTTTGTTTCAGACAATACCTGTTTTGACAACTGATGCACCATTTAAACAGTGGCAGAAGGATATATTTAAATTTGTGTGGCAGGGGAAAAAACCATGAGTTAAATATAAGGTGTTACAAGATGCAAAGGAAAGAGGAGGATTGGGTCTACCTAATTTGAAATTGTATTTGATTGTAATTGATGATTGGCTTGGATGAAAGAGTGGGTGTTGCTGAGAAATAGAAGACTTTTGCAATTAGAAGGACATGATCTGAGATTTGGGTGGCATGGGTATTTGTGATAAGGGTAAGATTAATGGAGGGTAAGGGTAAGATTAATGGAGATTTTAAAAATCATTATGTTAGACGTGCCATATTGAAAATATGGAATAGATACAAATCCAGGTTGTGCCCGAAAACGCCTTTGTGGCTCTCAGCACATTTTATAGATGAGAAATGATAAGCAAACGTAAATTGTTAACTTACCATAAGATATTAGAGTTCTTCAAGGGAAATGTAAAATAAAGTCAAGAGGAGCTTGTCAGTTGTTTTTTTTATATACAATTATTAGAAAGGTTTAAAATAGATAAAGGAATGTATGGTTTTGAACACTGTAAGACTGAATTTGAAATAGAACTGTGTACAAATGATGAACATGTAATTGCTAAAATGTATAAACTTTTATTGAAATATGAAACAGAAGAAGAACAAGTGAAAGAATGTATGATAAAATGAGATAAAATTTTTGGTTACAATATACAAATGGAACAATGGGAAAATATGTGGTTGAAAGGACTGAAATTTACATGACTGTCAGACTCGCTTTGCTTGCCTGCCATGTATTTGAACCGTCTAGTGTCAGCCTTCTTTGTAGCTGCTACTTTGCAGCGAAGAGAGTCGCCTCCCTCACATTCCTTCGCTGACTGAGAAAAACTCAGGACACTGATAAGACACTGGGCTCTCATTAAACTTAACAAGTTGGGAGGGGGGGAAGATCAACAGTGGGAAAATGGTTGTTTTGAAACTAACAAGGAATGAAGTCAGAGGGATGTTCTTAAGTTTGAATGCTTGGCGCCAAATCTGGTATTCAGAGCTTTGAAGCCATCCCATGTAGTCGTATTTTAATAAATGAATTCTTTTAGCATTCTGATGAATTGTCTGGAGAATTTCTTTAGTTAAGATACTGGCACTGGGATCATCACATTATGTTATAACCTTAAAGAGAATTTGTACAAAATGATGTATCATCGGTAAATGTCACCAGAGAAACTGTCTAGAATGTATAAAAGTACTTCAAATTTATGTTGGAAATATGAACAACATGGACATTTTATCATCTTTGGTGGATGTGTAAAAAAGCCAGAAAATTTTGGATATGAATACATACACTAATCTTAAAGATCTTAAAGATTAACATACAATTGAAACTTGAGGCTTTTCTTTTGGGATTGATGGACAAACAGCTGGAAAAAAGTCATGGAACTTTGTTTTTATACATGGTACAGTAACTGCAGCGAGATTATTGTATGCACAAAGATGTAAAGATTTGGCACTACCCACAATGGAGGAATGGTTGGTGAAGACGATGGAATTTGCAGAGATGGCTAAATTGACTTCTTTGATCAGAGAAAAGACAATATGTACATTTATTGCTGACCGGAAGTCCCTTATAGACTTTTTGCGTGAAATGGAAAAAAATGAACTTATGACTTATGGTTTTGATGATTAGAAAAAAATAGATAATAGAAAAAAGAGAGTTTGTTTTTGTAACCACAGAGTAAGAGGTAATTTTGTATTTGTACTTATAACTGCTGTAAAGAAAATCGGAAGCTACTTTTTTCTCTTTCTACTTTTACTTTTCTCACTTCTAGCTTTTTCTTTGTTCTTTTTCTTCTTTCTCTTTTCTTTCCACTTTATATTAGTTCTTGTTAATTTTTATCTTATGTTAATAAAATAATAATAAAAATTAATAAAAATTATATTTAAAAAAAGGCAAAGCAAATGGCTGCAAACATGGCTGCTGAAATGTAGAGATGCTTTTGAAAAGTAGCCACGGCTTGGGCTGGACTGCTTTAAGCATTTAGTAATGCTTAAACATACCTTTTATTCTTTCCTTCCAGTATTGTTCCCTGTCCCCCCCCCCCCTTCTATTTTCTTCTCCTCTTCCCACATCTCCATCCTGATTCTTCTTTTTTGCTGTTTTCTGCTGGAAGGAGGGAGAAGAATAAGAACATGAGCAGCAACCTGCTGGATCAGACCCCTGGCCCATCTAGTCCAGCAGTCTGTCCTCACAGTGGCCAACCAACTTCACAAGGAAGCTTCACTACTCTCCCAGCAGACCGTCTTCACGGACAGTCACTCTGCCATCAAGGCTACGAGCCATTGATCCCCATGACTTCCATGAATTAGTCCAAACCACTTATAAAACCAGCCAAGCTCTAGCCAGCACTACATCTTGTGGCAGCGAATTCCAAAGTTGAATTACACATTGTGTAAAACAGATAATTTCCTTTTGGCTGTCCTGATTCTTCCAATAATTTTCTTTGGGTGACCTCTGGTTCTAGTATTTTAGAAGGGGGAAAATAGCTTCTCCTTGTCCACTTTATCCACACAATGCATAATTTTGTACACCTCAATCATGTCCTCTCCATTTGCCTCCTTTCTAAACTAAAAAAAAAAACCCCAAATGTCACAACCTTTCCTCATAGGGAAGCTGCTCCTTCCTCCTTAGCTGCCCTCCTCTGAATCATCTCTAGTTATCCTTTTTTTTTTTTTTTTTTTAAATATTTTATTGGGTTTTGAATATACATAGTTAAAAGTTGGAAACGGAAAGAGAAACAGAAATACAAATCAAAGAAAGAAGAAAAAAAGGTGTAGTAAAGCAAAGAAAAAAAAGAAAAAAGATGAAACATAGAAAGTAGTCAGCTTCCGATTAATCTCTGGTCACAATACTTTACAAAATTTGTCATACATGCTAGGTCTATACATGACATTAAAAAAACATTTCTTGTCTAATATATCAGTTTATATATGATTTAATCTTCAAATCCTCATATAGACTTTGCCCCTCCAGTATTTTCCAAATAGTCCATTATTAGTTTCTACTCTTAAAAAAATAATAGTTTAAATTTTCTTTTAATAAACATATCAATCTCTCATTTTCTGTCAATCCATCAATTCTAATAATAAAAAGTCCTTATAAATCAACCATTTATCTCTATTCCTTACTTCTATTCTATTCTATAAAATGCATCTTACATACTAAATCTGTAAATCACATTAAAAAACATTTCTTATCTAATATATCAATTTATATATAATTTAATCTTCAAATCCTCTTATAAGCTCTGCCCCTCCAACATTTTCCAAATAGTCCATTAATAGTTTCTAATCTTTAAAAGAGTAATAATTGAATTTTCTTTTAATAAACGTGTCAATTTATCCTTTTCTGCCAATCCATCAATTTTAACAATAAAAAGTCCTTATAGGTCAGCCATTTATCTCTATCCTTTACTTCTATTCTATTCTATGAAATGCTTCTTACGTTCTCCTGGTGCCTCCCTCATGTCTGTCTTATATTTCTCTAAAAATGTTTTAACTTTTAAAGTAAAAATTATCCTTAACTTTTGTTCTTTAAACACTTTCTGTTCTCTAAAAATTTTATCTATTTCCAAATCTAGGTCTTGTTCTTTTATCTCCAAGGGTTTATCTAATATAGAAACAGTCCTTTCTCCTACATCTTCATTCAACTGTTCTGGAACTTGTCTCCGTCTCAAAATGCACTCCTTCTCTCTCATTTCTTTATTAAATGATGTCATCACTTCCAGAAGTTTTCTCATCTCTGACTGAAGAGGCTCCACCGACGCTCCAGGTGTTAATGCCATGATTGTCATAATGTAGATAGTTTCCCTGTAAGAGAGAAAAGGCAAGAAGGAAAAAAAGGAAAAAAAAAAAAGGAGAGGAGAGGGGGAAGACAAAGACAAAGAACCTCTCTTCTTCTCCCCCTTTAATAATAGGAGGATAAAAAAACTTTTAAAAATAAAAATAGTCCTTTAAATGTAATTATCAGAATAGCAAAAAATCTAGTCCATTAAAATTGTATGTCCAAGCGTAAGAGCAAGTAAATAAAAGATAAAAAAAGAACAGAGAGGTTTTATTGTAGTCAAAATAATAACAAAAAAGATAAACAATCCCAAGGTTTCTCACGGCAGCTTATATCCACACAGTCCAACCATGAATAAGTCGTCTAATTTATATACAGAAGGAGTCCAAGGCATTCATAAAAATTCTATAAAGTGACTTATATAATTCAAAAAATATTCAAACACTTATGGAGAAAAGCAAAAAGAGTTCTTTCATAATAAAAATCCCAAACAGGTAGAAGAAAGAATATCAAATCAGTAATTCATTTATCCATAAAAACTTTAAATCCAGACAAATTAGTCCCCAAAGGAAAAAAAAATACTTATAATTGCAATAAGGATGAAAGCAAACCAAGAGTAGAAATATTTAGAATCAAAAGAGAAAGTCACTCAGCTCACTCCAGGCAGAGTCAATTATCTTTCCAAACCCACCGTTCAAACACTCCTCTGACAAGAAAGAAAAATAAAACACCAGCATCTATAAATCACAGTCCAGAAATAAATCCTAGTGCTTAATAAATCCAGTAATATTAAAAAAAAAAAGTGCAACTAAAAGGCTGGATGAGGAGCTACTTAACTTATTTAGTTTCACGGTTTCTGCAGAGCTTTCATGTTAGTTCCAGTCGTCTGTTACCACTCAAATCTCTCTTCCCCTGTAGTGGGTATACAGGGGTCAGGATAGAGCAGCAGGTTCGACGACCCTTGTGATAAATCTTCTGCCCACCCTCTCTTCGAGGGTGATTTTTCAGCGATTTTCTCGCCGCAGACAGAAAACCGCGGAGCTATCAGCTCTTCGCTCCACTCAGTCCAGCACCCGGAAGCGAAAGTATCTCTAGTTATCCTTTTTGAGGTGCAGCAACCAGAACAGCACACAATATTTGAGATGTGGTTGCACCATTGATTTATATTAGAGCATTATGATACTGGCACCTCTGTTTTCAATACCATTTCTTATTACCACTAACATGCTGTTGCCCTTTTTTATAGCAGATGCCCAATGTGTTGGCACCTTCATTGAGCTATCTTACTCGATCTCTTTCCTCATCAGTGACTGCTAGTTCTGATCCCATTAGCTTGTGTGTGTAGTTAGGATTCTTAGCACCAATGTGCATCACTTTATACTTGCTCACATTGAATGACAGCCATTTCGACACCCCCTCCCCTAATGTGCAGAGATCCCTTTGGAGCTCTTTGCAGTTCCTCATTGTTTTTTTATCACTCTGAATAACTGGGTGTCATCAGCACACTTGGCTATTCCACTAGTCATACCCAATTCCAGATAATTTATTAATATGCTAAAAGCACCAGTCCCAGGACAGAACCTCACTAGTTGCATCCCTCCATCATGAGAAGTGTCCATTTACTCCTACTCTTTCTATTCTTCAGCCAGTTGCTTATCCATAAAAGGACCTGCTTTTTTATTCCATAGCTGTTAAGTTTACCGAGAAGCCTTTAAAGGGGGACTTTATCAAAGGCTTTTTGAAAATCTAAGTTGATGATGTCTACTGGCTCACTCTTATCTACATATTTATTAACATCCTCAAAAAACTCTAGTAGATTAGTTAGACAGGAACTTCCCTTAGTGAAGCCACGTTGGGTATAAATGTGGGTGCACTAATATATTTCTGTGTTGTTTGTATATATGACAGAATGGTTAGTATATGTAGATGGGGGATCAATTTTATAAATGAGAAAGGTAGTAAGTTTTAATTAATTGCTAATACACTTTATCCTGCCTCTGTCATTTTTTGGAGTGTGGCTTCTGGAGATAAATGCACATTCATATATGCGTATAATCACATGTATACATTTATTTGGGAGGATGGAAACTCTAAGATAGAGCTGGTTTCCTGCTGACTGCAGGCAATAGAAACAGAAAGCCCAGCAATTCCAAGTTTAGTCTTTATTGCTAGGTCATAAACTTCTTGATAGTACCTGGGAGTTGGGTGAATAATTAGCCAGTGAGTGCTTCCGATTTGTCTTGTAACTGGAGCTGTCAGCGATCTGCTAGCAGGAGAAAGGCAGAGGCAGAGTAACAGTCCATAACCTGGTCCAAATGCAGGGCAAAGAGCAAGACCAATAGGAATGCAGGTCAAAGATACATATAAGCCAGGGTTTCTCAACCAGGGCTCCGTGGAACGCCAGGGTTCCACGAGAGGTCACTAGGGGTTCCCTGGGAGATCACCATTTATTTTAAAAATTATTTCAAATCCGGGCAATTTCACATTAAATAAGTAAGTTTCATTCTTTATTTTTAGTTTAAGAACACTGTTAATGCATATATACAGGCCTACACATGAAACAGATATAATAATCTTGTAACTTGTGGCCTATATTTGAGCCTATATTTGAGCCTGAATGTGCAGGGGTTCCCTGAAGCCTAAAAAAATATTTCAAGGGTTCCTCCAGGATCAAAAAGTTGAGAAAGGCTGATATAAGCAATAGATTCTTTTATGTAACTGAAAACATGCATTAAGAAAGTTCAACCTCTCCTGGTCACAATTAAAAGAAAGTTACTTTGCAGGTGTTCAAAAATATCCATCTAAACCATTGGCTTTGCTTGCCCAGTGTTATCTCCTCTGGCCAATTAATATTACTAAATAATTAAATAATTGCTGGAAATAATTTTCCAATTATTTAATACGACGTAACAATTCCATTCTACTTTGTGCTCTCTAGTTTTATCAGACTTCAGCTGTCATCTTCCCTATCCAATGACTAAGCCAACCACAGATGATGGGACCCGTGGAGGGAACCAAGTTGGGAAAAGATTATTTAATTGCATATATTCCTTGCAAGGTGGTTGAGTAAATTCATCCATATATTCATGAGCTAGAACTGGGACCTAGATTGTGTTTTTATTTGCTACAAGAAGGCTTAAAAATATTTTTATTCTTTTATGGCAAATAAATGTATTTTGGATCAGTATGTCATTTTCTGTAAGTGACTTTCAAAACTTTTGAGCCTTAGAGGATGTAATAATCCCTAGTTTAGGTTCTTGGTTCTTGGTTCTTGGTTCTTGGTTCTTGGTTCTTGGTTCTTGGTTCTTGGTTCTTGGTTCTTGGTTCTTGGTTCTTGGTTCTTGGTTCTTGGTTCTTGGTTCTTGGTTCTTGGTTCTTGGTTCTTGGTTTGGCCTGGTAGATTTGACAAACAAAATATTTATTGGAAATAAAACTGAATAAGTCATATTAGCAAAATGTCCAGATTCTTCTGCATCAGAACTGAATACAAATTATCAATGTTGTTAAAAAATGATCAGTCCTGAAATTATTGATGGAAAGGGGTAACCCCACACAGCATTTCCTATCAATTTGTTAGTATCCTTGTATATTGCAGAACAGATAAGCAGCAGGCCCACAGACTGTGGAATTATAGAGGCAGGAATAAATTCCAGTAAGTATACTCTGCTTGCTATCCACTTAGCTACAAACCAGCCACCCAATGAAAAATATTCATTTTGCCTTGAGAACTCCAGTGGCAATGTGCTTCAAGGTGTACCATTACACCTTCTATATCTTCCCACTTGAAAAGTAACTAAAGGATACTGATTTGTTGTCTTTTTTTAAAACTTTGTTTTCCAGGATAGTGAGAAATTTCTTATAGCAGTATACAACCCTGCCGTACTCCTTTCCCAATCTTAAACCAGTCTGTTGTTCCGTGGTCTGTTCTTACCGTTGCTACTTGGTCGTTATACAGATTCCTCAGGAGGCAGACAAGATGACTTGGTATCCCCATACCACCAAGAACTTGCCACAATTTGTTATGATCCACACAGTCAAAGGCTTTAGAATAGTCAATAAAACAGAAATAGATGTATAATAAATAAAACAGAATAAAACAGAAATAGATGTAGAAGGCTGGCAGTAGATGATCAATATTTCTGAAACAAACATTGTCTTGCTTAATGAATTCTCAAACCAAGGACAGAAATGTTGGGATTCATCTGACAATTAGTCTTTGAATGATTGCTTCTGACTTCTGAATTTCCCTATACAGTAACTCTGAAGAGAAAAGAGATGGCTCCACATTTATTTTACATCTGGAACCTGCCGTTGAGAACAGTGGATATTGCTCAGGAAGTGGGGGGAGAGAACATCTTATTTCCCCTAGCAATGAAGCATGTGTCAGCTTTGTGACAACTTAGACAAATGCTGAGAACATCTGAAAGCTTATTGAGGTGTGATTGAACTATCTAACTCTTATGAGAATGGGACCTGGGACCTGGGAATACTTCTCACAATGAACATGCTAATCACACTCAGCAGCCACTCGTTAACATTTCAACACAACAAAAAACCCCACCTAATCTCCTATAACTTAGCTCTATAAATAGAAAACAAACATTGCCACTCTACCTGGGCACAGAGAGATCGCTTCTGTCTGTGCTCTGGCCCTCTGAAGATGCCGGCCACAGATGCTGGCGAAACGTTAGGAACCACAACTTCCAGAACACGGCCACACAGCCCGGAAGACCCACAACAGCCATCAAACTCTGGCCGTGAAAGCCTTCGACAATACATATCTAACTCTTTGTTTTATTATTATAAAAGAAGATGTGTAAATATATCTTGCCTTTCTATTACTGTTTTTATTGTAGGCAGATGTGTGTGCATATACAAACTACAATTATGGTACCATAGCCGTTGCTAGTATCTCCTGATCTCCTGGATAACATGGAAATACTAAGCAAAGATAGACCTGGTTAATACTTGGATGGGAAGCACCAGGAAGTTCCAGGGCTTTAGACTAGACTGAATATGAATGAAAAACAAGGGAAAACCACTTCCATATTTTTGCCAAGAAAACAACATGAATGTGTCATCAGGAGTCAAGGGAGACTTTACCTCTACACTATTGGAGAAAAACTGAATTATACCAACTTATTAACATTTCAAGTAAATAAAAGCAATAGCTTAGAGAAAATTGTATTTATTCTTAAATAATGATGCATACAATCACTTTATTTAGAAGATTTTTTTTCCCTTTTAATAGGATACTGGAATGTCTGTTGTACACTGAGATTGGTCAGTGACAGTTTTTGTAAGATTATGTATTAAAATATTTGCTCAGGTTCTCCTTCCTAATAAATTAACCAATTAAATCAGCTAAACGTTTTAGTCCTAATGAATACACAGTAGAATATTTTTGAAAGTGAAATGTGTTACTTTTGTTTTAGAACATACATTAGATAATATTCAGGAGTTATCTAAACGTCTCTTACAATGTTTCACTTAGAAAAAGTGGGTTTGATATTTGCCAGGGTCCCCATTATTAGGGTAAGCCAGGGACATGATTTTTCATGCAACAGCATTCTTGAAAACAGATTAAACCACTTGACTGCCAGAATAAATTCTACCTTTTGTTGTCCAGTGTTGTCATTTTGATTTCCAAATTATTTCAATCATAAAACATATTGCATTATTTGCTAGCAGAATTTATTTAACGTATTATCATACCAATGCTTTTTGCAGATCATTTTCATGGTTGCCTCTGTTTCCTTCTTTCCATGTCATGGAATTCAAATAATTGTTGTGGCTTAGCAATTGTAAATGGCCTGACAGTTTTATGCCAGCTGGCTCAGCATATTATCTAACCTACTTTTAGACTGAAACTGACAATATGGACAGTAAACATGAAACTGTTTGTTCACAGCTTACTTTTGTAGTATGGCTGCTATTGCAAAGCATTCACATCCCGCTCTTTTGATTTTGTTTTTTCTGTGGTGATCTGACTTTACTCATGCTACTGGTAGCACCATAGAAGTGGAAGTATTAATATGGAAAGTATTTATATGATGGAATTCATTCACATGAATAAACATCTCCATGTTATCAGATGCTGTGGAATCACTATTGTAATAGGAATAATTTCTATATTATTAACAAAAGAACAGACTACTGTACATTGCAGACATATTGATCTATCATTATATTTGAGCTTTTTACCTACCCACTTCAGTTTTGTGGGCCAATGCTAAGAAATTATCTAGTTCCTTCAACTAATGGCCTCAGCTGTGTCATAGTTGTACATAGGAAATGTTGATCCCATTCAAATTGGGGTAGAGTTTTGCAAAATAATTCTGAAACCCCTTGCCTTAATCTATGAATTTATAAAAGCAGGCATCAACTACATCTTGGAAAAATAATGAATTATCTCCCATAAACAGCTCAGATGAGCAGCATAAAATGCAGTGATTCATTTGGGAACAGAGGTGATGGTCTGGAGCCGAGATGATTACACAGAGGGGGATAATAGGGCCAAAGAGTATGGCATGGTATGGAACATTTTTTGTGCACTGTAAATGTGGCATTCTGACAATTCAGAAATAGAGAGCAGAGATTCATGGAACAGAGAAAAGGTTTGATTTCCCCCCCAATTAACAGTTTCTAAGGATAATAAATACGTATTTGGATATGATTATGAAATGTCATCACAAGAACCAGTGGCATAGCTTTCAACAGCCATGCTAAGTTGCTTTGAATATGCTGCTGCCTTTTAACTTAACCCCACCATCGGTAATGTGTGGATAATACTGCTACATCTTTAAGTGTTAATGTATATTAAATAACAAATCTTGCTGTGGAGGATAATTCTTTTTTGTAGTTCTCACTTATTTTGAAGAAAAAATAATGCTTTCAGAATCTGTTTCAAAGGAGAGGAAAATTCTTTGTATGGTGTTCTTGAACTTCTTGAGGTATGAAGTGGGAAAGCAGTGTGTGTGTGTGTGTGTGTGTGTGTGTGTGTGTGTGTGTGTGTGCTGGAGGAAGATGGGTTCTATCTTTAATTCTACAATCATCATTCTAGCAATTTATAGCTGCTCTAGTGGCTTCCTTCAGTTAAATCCCAAGGAAAGATACCATTAGCTTCTTTTCTCCAGATTGAACATTCCAAATTCCTTCAACCTGTCCTCAAAGGCACAATATCAGGTCCCTGAATCATCCTTGTCACCCTTCACTGAACTTGTTGCAGTCTGTCAATATTATTTTGGAAATGTGGTGCCCAAAACTGCACACAATACTTCAGGAATGATCTCCTCCACTGCAGAGTAGAGTAGTAAAGACTGCATATGTTTTTGATACAATGCTGCTTCTAAAGCAGTCCAGAGATACATTAGGCTTTCTATCAATTGTCTCTCCCTGCTGGCTTATGTTTCAGCTTGTTGTCAGTGATCGCACTAAATCCTTCTCTGATGTAGTCTGTAGCTTGAATCATGTCAACTGGATTTCTATTTTCTCAGTGGAAACGTTTCGCTCCTTATCCAAGGAGCTTATCCAGTTGACATGATTCAAGCTACAGACAATTCCACCTGGATGACTGAGAACCTTCATAGACTCTCTGATGTAGTGCTTCCAAGCCACAAATCCCACATCTTGTCTGTACGTTCTACATTTTTCTCTCTAAATATAAAAGACATCTGGTTCCTCTCAGCCCAATCTTCCACTCTGTTCAGATTAGATTGCAATCTCATTTTAGCATCCAGGATGTTGACTAGACCTCCCAATTTTGTGTCATTCACGAATTCGACAAGCAGACCATCAACCCCATTTTACAGATCATCAATAAAAATATTGAATAATACTGGCCTCAAAACAGATCCCTGTGAGACCTCACTGGTTGCACTTTTTTTAGAGGATAGGTTATTGAGGAATAGAAAACTCAATCAAGGACTTGAACCATTTGTAGATGGAGGCAGAACTGAAGTAGACAGAGACAATGCCCAAAATGGCAGACCGATCCATTTTCTTCTTCCGTAGCTTGAATCATGTCAACTGGATTTCTATTTTCTCAGTGGAAACGTTTCGCTCCTTATCCAAGGAGCTTCTTCAGTCTGAGCAAAGTTAGTAAGGGAATCCTTAAATATGTTTCTAGGTGGCTGTGTGACCTTGCACCTGGGGCTAGGTCATGGTTATTTTTGAGATGTTATTTCTAAAATATAAAAATAAAATATAAAAATAAAATAATAAATAAAATAACCATGACCTAGCCCCAGGTGCAAGGTCACACAGCCACCTAGAAACATATTTAAGGATTCCCTTACTAACTTTGCTCAGACTGAAGAAGCTCCTTGGATAAGGAGCGAAACGTTTCCACTGAGAAAATAGAAATCCAGTTGACATGATTCAAGCTACAGAAAATTCCACCTGGATGACTGAGGACCTTCATAGACATATTTTCTTCTTCCATCTCTCTGCTATTTTCTTTTCTCATATGTAATTTCTCATATATAATTTGTGACTTGGGGAAGAGCTTTAAGAAATCAAGATACTCCATTATCCACACAAATGTACCTTCAAGAAGGTCCACTCCTGTTCCTCCGATATATGAATGAGTCTCTCATTCTGTCACTGCTTCTTTTAGCGAGCCACATTCTAGGGTTAGGCTACATTATTGCTGGAATAGTCATCCTTTTAAAAGCTTGTTGTCATTGCTGATTCCTAGTCCTGAGGATAGACTTTATGTCCCATGGAACCTGACATACTGTATATGAATAGGCATTATAATAGGCTGTGAGAATAATCTTGAAGAACAGGAGGAACAGCCACAACCAAGAGAATGGTTAGATGAAAGAAATCTGAGTCCAAAGCAGAAATGCAATTTGAGAAAACGTCTCAGACTTGACCCTTCCTAGTTCTCTTATAGAAAAAGGCAGGGAGGGGCTTTCAGACTTGCAAGATTGGTGTCAATACTAATACTACTTTTATTATATTAAATATAATAAATATAAATATTTATTATATCTATTACAGTAACAGAATCTTGCAAGTATGAAATCCCAGGCATATGTCATATTACTATATTTATTATTATTATTATTATTATTATTATTATTATTATTATTATTATTTTGGATCAGTATTCAGGATATATATATATATATATATGTGTGTGTGTGTGTGTGTGTGCGCGCGCTGTTTTTCCTTGTTTTGTTTTAGTCCTCTGTGCACTGTCCAGAGTCACTACTGTGAGATGGGCAGCTATATAATCTCTTATACAGTGGTTCTGATGGGCTTACCACATGCATATGTGAAGAGGCCCAGGTCTAACACAGCAGTTTTCAACTCAACACTTCTTGACCCATTCACCCTCCTTATCACTCTTGACATCAGTCTTCACTTGCAGATATAATAGCACATGAATAAAAGCAAGAGGGAAACTAGAAATGCTAACATACAAATTCTGGGAGCTGTTCTCCTGTCCCTAGGGTTTTTGCTGTGTGCGTATGGGGTTTGCCACTGGGGTGGGTGGGCAGGGCTTATGGTATCCCTTATGTCGCCTGATTCCATATACAGGTTATCAATTACTAACGCTTTTAGTTCCTAATAAATTCCAGTTTACACTAACATTCTTCAATGAAACAAATTGATAATTGGTGCATAGGAATTAAGTGTGACTCAGACACAGTCTGTTCTAAAGATAGCTTGGGGGGGAAAAACAGAGAAATGAAATAATTATGGATATTATTACTTTCATTGAATGGACAAATTAGTTTAGCAAAGATTAATGTTCAGATTATCAATTAACCCTCTGAGCATTGACCTATATATATGTAATTTCATTATTCTTTATTGCTGACATTCTGGCTTGCCAATATCTTGGTACATCTATCACGTCTCATAATTAATAACTGTGAACAGCAACTTCCAAATAAAAATAAAATGATCAGAATTTATTTTGCATCCTTGGTTGCACATTTACCAATATTGTACGTGTAATGCCATCCAAAGTCCTTTGGGATCAAGCCAATTTATAAATAAATAAACAAACAAACAAATAAATAAATAACACTTCTACGTGCTTATGTATATATACATTCAAATAAAAGACTATAAATATTCTAGAAGTGAAGACATTCTTTTCCCTCCAAATCCCACTCCAAATCAATTTTTTGGTTAATTTGCACCCTACTTCTACTCACTTTAATTAGTTTGTTCTTTGGGGGGTTTCTGATCTCTCTTTTTCCTCTTTGTTGTTTTTCAGCAACCAGAATGCTCTGCAGTTATTGCTTTCCTTCCCACTATTAAACCTATTGTTGTTCCCCATATGCCGGAGGTAGAGCTGTTGGTCCCATTGTCTCTTAAGGTGGTGCATTGGGAAGCAGCCTTGTCTACTAAGAGTTTGGTTTGGTTGGTTCTGCCTTTGCACTTTGTCTTTGCACCTTCCCCAGTAGGGAGTCCTTCAGTGAATATCCTTGCTTCTTTCCACACCCAACCACAACCCTCAGTTGCATTCCACAAGACTGTTCTACAAGGAAAATGGCAGCTCCTGGAATTGCGGAGGAGGAGGAGGAGGAGGAGGAGGAGGAGGAGGAGGAGGAGGAGGAGGAGGAGGAGGAGAAGAAGAAGAAGAAGAAGAAGAAGAAGAAGAAGAAGAAGAAGAAGAAGAAGAAGAGGAGGAAAATAATCTTGGCACCTTGTACCCTTCCCTTCTCTGAACATCAAGTTTCTTGGAATTTTACTGAGTAAACTGGAGAAAAGGCCATAGGGTTATCCTCTCACAGCATAAGAACATAGTTTATACTTCCATTTTTAATGACACCTGCTGTTATCTTGAAAGAAATATACGAGGGTTGAATGAAAAGGAATATCTCCAATGTTATAAGTATATAATGGATATAATGGAAGTACTAAAGGACTAGAAGCTCTGACATGTTCTTTAGCCTCTTCAGCCGTAAGTTGGTATCTCTACTTAAACTAAAGTTATGGAGGTGGAGGCATTGTTTTTCATTCAGCTCCAGTGTGTGTGTATTGTATCTATAATTATGTATGTTTTATTTAATATTTTTAAATCCAGCAAGCTTCATCTCCTAGTTATTCTAACAATTATGGATGTTCAAATATCATCTTTAAAATCTCTCTCTTACTTACCAGCAATCATGTATGTAGTCTAGTATCTATTTATACCCTCTACCTTTACAACTCAACCTCTACTGTTCAAACAATCCATTCCACCTCTCCTTCAACCTGCACCTATCCTGAAGGGATCCTTGTGAGTCATGCAGCCTGCAAATGTTATAAATGGACTCCCAAAAGTCCAGTTTTTGGAAATATTTACATTAAGGTAAACAGATTTCCTCATTTCACACCTCAGCATGGATGAATGGAATTAAGGTTATCTGTGGAAAGGGATAACCAGTATGAAAAGCGATATCAAAAAGCAAGAGTCGCTGGGAGTTAGACAGCATATAAATATAATAAATTATTAATTAAATTATTATTAAAAGAACAAGTTTGATCCAGTTATTTAGGTGTTAGACTAGGAGGGGAAAAATCTTAGACATAAAAACCAGCTAGGTGAATAGGCTAATGACTCTCTTTCAGCCCTAGGAAGAAGGCAATGGCAAACCACTTCTGAAAACATTGCCAAGAAAATTGCATGGGCTTGTCTATTTAGTTGCAGGTGTCAAGACAAACCAAAAATGAAAAGTATAAATAGTGTTTCAATGCCAGCGGTTTGCATTTTGTGAGTACGCTCAGGGTCATAAGACTTTTATTTCTTGGGCAGGATAGCATAGCAGGATTCCCATAATCTTTGGTGTTGGCATGCTATAATCTGTGGTAGCTAATGTAGAATATGATAGGATGTACGCTGGCTTATAGGGAAAAAATCAAGGCTTGAGAATAAACCAGACAAGAGTGCAGCGTTTAGGGCTAAAAGTTGTTTACTTGTAGCATAAGGGAATAAATGCATATATAGTTAAGGCAATAAATGCAAATGTTACAAATGTTACATGTCAAGCTTGAAGTAGGCTTTGTTGCTTGCCAGACTCAGGTATTAGCAGAGCCAAGCCTGATTTCTGACAATGAAAAGCACAAGGGTTTTGTAAGTATAAAGCAGGGGTGGGCAACGTCAGGCCTGCAGGTCGTATAAGGCCCACGGGGCTCCCGCCTAAGGCCCATGGGGCTCCCGCCCGCAAACCCTACCCCTTCCACACGATTGGCTCCCGCCCGCAAACCCCGCCCCCCAGTGCTTGTGATTGGCTCCCGCCCGCCAACTCCGGCCCCTGGTCCGCGGAAATCCCAGACACCCTGCACCCCACAACCCCCGGTCCCCGGTTATAAATATCCAAATGGCCCTTGGCAGAAAAAAGGTTCCCCACCCCTGGTATAAAGCATAGCTCCTAGACAACTGCCTGTTTCTTAAAAAAAAAAGAAGAATTTTTTATTGCCGTTCAACTAGCTGTACTAGAATAAATATAAGCTTTTCAGAAGGCATGGAATCAGCAAGGCCTATCAAATTCATTTTCAGAACATACAGTGCCTGATATTATCCACATAAAATATTACTTCTAGCAAGCTCATGCCGTTCTTCCATCTAACTCTAGAAAAGGAAAACAAATGATTCACTTGAACTTGAGCTTCTGGTTCTGATACCTCAATCAATTCTTTTAAAACATTAATAACACAATAATGATTTTAGCTGTAAAATCATGGTAGCCCAGATTCGTCATTTTTTCCTAGAAAATGCCTGCAACACTGAAGAGCATATGCATTTCATCATATTGGCAAAACAAACTGCTTTTTGTGGAAAGAGGATAGCAAAATCAAATTAGTTAAATTAACATAAGGCACAAGAAAAATAACTCAGCTGTACAATATAACTTCAATCCTACTTTTTCGTCCTGCGGGTAGAACAGAAGCAATTCTCTTTTACACAGTTGGATGCTAATGTTCTCCATTTCAGAGGTGGGTCCAGTTCTAAATCTAAATTCAGCCCTGAATTTGGGCTACCAGATCTGAGCTGCTAAACTCCAGGCAACTGATAAATGGCAGCAAAAAGATATAAAAAAAACCTCTACCTCTGCTACCATCTTGTGGTCATCTGGATTCTCTCAGACTGGACTGGACAGGTTAGCCCTACCTAACTTCCCGTAGGGGGCACTGGGGAGCCTGATGCAGAATGGGAAGAGAGTGTGTGATACGGAGTCCAAACCAAGCCAGGAAGGACACAGACAGAATGTTTAGACTTGAGAGGGAAGGTTGAGCTACAGGTCTGCTTTCTGGTGTGTAAATCATACACACCGAATGCAATTTTGACAGAGGTAGCCTTCAAACAAATACCTCTAAAGATGCATTCTGTTGATAACTCATGAAACGGAGACTGATTTCTTCTAACCCTGCCCATTTATATTGTGGTTCAGCGCAAACTCTCCTGATGGACTTGTTAATATATGATTTGTTAATTCAGAAAGGATCTTTTTCAACACAAAGGGTGATGGAAACTTGTCAAGATTCATGGTAATTATGACTTCTGGTGGGGACGTGGCGGACTGAACAGCTGTGCCTGTGGGCTCAGCGGGCAGAACTGACAAGGTGGCAGTTTTTTCGGGCTCAGGCAGGTTTTTCCTGAAGCCCAGGAGTGTTTTTCCGGAAAAAGGAAAATACCTGGAATCACCCCATCTGTCCTCTGGATGCCTGCTTGCAGCCAGAAGATCCCAAACAGCATTCGTGTTTGACTGGTGAGAGCTAGCCGGGAAGCTGGGACGTCACCATTTCCAAGCCGTGCTGTAGTCTTAAAGGGACACTAAGACCGGCCATCCCATTTCTAAATCACCCAATTTATATTTCTTTTAAGTACGTGTACACTAAGAGAGGCTTTCTACAGCAAGGAGAAGCGGGTTCTCTTGATGCTTATCGTTATTTTTGGGATGAATTTTTTAAAAAATTCTTTTTAAGTTTTGGACTTTGTTTTCCATCCAAATATTAAGGAGGATTGAGAGTAAATAATTGTCTCCCTGTTATTTTTGTACTAAATTTGAAGATATTAGGATTTTCCTACACGTTGAATCGGCTGATTTGAACTTTCAGTTTTCTGCTTCTACTTTCCCTGGGGAACTGTCCATTATCTTACTTTCACTTGTGTGAACACATTCCAGAATTATTTCATATCTTCGACTTTTGCTGGTTAAGCTCCTAGGGGGCGGCATAATCTACTGTATTTTCCGGCATATAAGACGACTTTTTAACCCAGGAAAATCTTCTCAAAAGTCGGGGGTCATCTTATACGCCGGGTGTCATCTTATAGGGCAGGTGCAACTCCACTTCCCCACCGCACAGCTGATCCCCGGCGCACAGCTGATCGGCGCCGAGATTTTCCACCCGGGCCCTCCCCCTGAATACATCTCCAAGCTTTAGCAGAACAAACCATGAAGGAGGAGGAGGAAGAGGGTGGTGGTGATGATGGGGGGAGGTTTGAAAAAGCAGATCCAAGAGCAAAAGTTACTGAGTCATTTCAGCCTCCCTCCCTCTCGCTCTCTTTCCCTGGTGATGGATCAGTGCTGGGGGGGGGGGTCGGGAGGGAAGGGAGGAAACGGCAAGGGAGGAAGCGGAGGGTGGGACCCCCTCCACACTGATCCATCACCAGGGAAAGAGAGCGAGAGGGAGGGAGGCTGAAATGACTCAGTAACTTTTGCACTTGGATCTGCTTTTTCAAACCTCCCCCCATCATCACCACCACCCTCTTCCTCCTCCTCCTTCATGGTTTGTTCTGCTAAAGCTTGGAGATGTATTGGGGGGGAGGGCCCGGGTGGAAAATCTCAGCGCCGATCAGCTGTGCGCCAGGGATCAGCTGTGCGGCGGGGAAGTGGAGTTGCTCAGTACTCACTCAGTAACTTTTGCACTTGGATCTGCTTTTTCAAACTTCCTCCCATCACCCTCCTCCTCCTCCTCCTCCTCCTCGTCCTCCTCCTCCTCCTCCTCCTTCATGGTTTGTTCCGCTAAAGCTTGGAAATGTATTCTTCACCCCTCTGCCTTGCCCAGGTAATTAAAGCTTTCTTTAAATCGTTAAAGCTTTCTCACCCCTCACCCCAATATTCTCCTTCACACACACACCCCACGCTGCTGCGCTTCGCATTACTACGGTATTCGCTTTCTACTCCGCTTCCCTGTTTTCTCCCTGCAGTTTTTACTTTCTACTCTGCTTCCCCACCACACAGCTGATTGGCATGGATATTTTCCACCCCGGGGCAGAGCAAGCTGCAGGTTTTGAAGAGGGGTAGTTTTATACGGCGAGTATATCCCAAACTCTATATTTTAACTGGAAAAGTTGGGGGTCGTCTTATACGCCCAGTCGTCTTATACGCCGGAAAATACGGTACTGCTTGAGACATGGAGGATTATAAACAAACTCTCTGACTTCCAACAAGATTTTAAACAGATTCTTTCTGATTCCTATCAAGTTTTTATGCAAGGCATTCAGGACATTGTGGAAAACATGAGGTCTAAAATGTGTCATCTGGTTGGGGATGTCATGGATGAAACTGAGGAATTTAATAGCAACAGAAATGTCTCTTCTAAGAGTGAGATCGGGATTTCTGTTGAATGCTGGATGAAGATCGGATAGTCAAGTTGAAGAAATTAAAGGGAGAGATCGAGTTGCAAGCCATAAGTGAAATTGATCTTCTGATGGAACGCCATGGAAAAGAAGGGGTTATTGTACGGGGGCGCGGTAGCTCAGCAGGTTAAACCGCTGATGCTGTAGGACTGCCGATCGGTAGGTCAGCAGTTTGAATCTCCGCGTGGCGAGGTGAGCTCTCGTCACTTGCCCCAGCTCCTGTCAACCCAACAGTTCGAAAGCATATGCAAGTAGATAAATCGGTACCACCTTACATGGGAGAATGTGCTGGCGTCCTGTCGGGGAGCCGGTTCCAAAGATTGGAGGAAGACTGAATGCTGCCGGTGAGGACAGACAGACCTGGAAGTGACATCAACAGGACATCAGCAGCCGGCTCAAGGCATCCTGGGAATTGTAGTCCAGAGCCTTAGAAGAGCCGGTTCCCTTACCCCCTCTCCTGGTGCACGGGTTAATTACACTTGGTGATATTGTATAATGATAAAATGTATATAGATATGTATGTAAGCCGCCTAGAGTCCTCCGTTAGGGAGGGGATAGGTGGGGTATAAATACCACTATAAATAAATAAATAAATAAATAAATAAATAAATAAATAATTGTGTATGGGAGGTCTCCTGAAAAGAAGTCGGAGTTTTTGAGAGGGGCAGTTGGGCTGTTCGATTTTTTAAAGAAAAAAACAATGTGCGCATTGTGGGGATATGTACAGTAAATGCTCTGGTTTATTTTGAAGTGGGATAAGGGTTTAAGAATATTTCTCTGGATTGCTTTTAGGGTGACTGATTTAATTTATCTTTAACGATTTGGATTAAGATTATTAAGGTATAATAAAAAATAATAAATGTCTGGTTTTGGGTTTAATATGATTAAGATTATTAAAATTGTTGTATTATCAAGTACAGTGGCAATCAATTTATATGTCTTTTAGTCTGATCTTTATTATAGTAGACAGGAATGTATATAATAGTAGTAGGAAGGAAATAATTCAATAAATGTTATCTTTGGGGGGGAAGTTGATTGAGAGGTGTGTGTGTGTGTGTGTGTGTGTGTGTGTGTGTGTATCTTTTAATATAAGGTGAGGGAGCAACTGTATTTAGTGATTTTTATAATGTGCCAATGGAATGATTTATAGAAATAATGTGATTTTAGTTTAATATAGAGTAAGGGATTGATTATGGAAAATTGTTGCATATCCTTGCTGTTAAAAGTCGGAAGTCACCTCTTTTTGTAATTTTGAAAGATTTTCTCTGGTGTTTCTATACTTTTTTAGTTTTTTTTTCTTTGTAGTTTTTTGTTTTTCTGTAGCTTTTTTCTTTGCTTGAAACTTAATAACATTCTTATTAAAAAGATTCATGGTAATGATATGCAAAACATTCACCTGTATGACAATATTGTGCATGACAATAACATCTGAAATGAGGATTTGCCATCCCTTGAGTGCAGAAAGTTATTGTACTTGTAGAAGGAAGAGCCACACTTCCTCATGGTGGAGAGAAGGCACTCAGAAACATACATCGTGTCCTGGTAGTAATGGAGATCATTAACATTCAAAGCCACACTTAGAGAGAGGGGAAAGAGTGGCTTATTCCCTGCCAAGTCTAAATAATGATATCTCTGTGTGTGTGGGGGGGGGGCAGAATGGAAGAGGGAATGCAGTATCATGCCAAGATCTGCTCAGTTCTTGAAATGGCCAAATTTAAAACATCTGTCTTGCTGTCAGCGTGGTCTCCAATGGGCACTGGTGGTAGTCGTCTGCCAACCTCTGCTACTGTGTGTAAGAATGTTATTTGATTTCCTCCTTGAACTTGCAGTGTGCAAAATCATTCTTTCCTAAGCTTTTGTTGCCCTCTGGTGGAATTTATTCATGTGTTTCCATTGGACAACAGCAACTGGCAGATCCAGCTACTCTTGAAAACTAACAAAGAAATTATACACCTTCTGGGGAAAAAAAAAGACTCAAAACATCCTTCCAGAATGAGTGTTCCAAGAAATAATCTACATTGTCTTTTTTGTTTCATTTTGTTTCATTTGTAGCACCAACTATGTAATGGTGAAAGCCAGTTTGGTGTAGTGGTTAAGGGACTGGGCTAGAAACCGGGAGACTGAGTTCTAGTCCCACCTTGGGCACGAAAGCCAGCTGGGTGACCTTGGGCCAGTCACTCTCTCTCAGCCCTAGGAAGGAGGCAATGGCAAACCACTCCCGAAAACTGCAGGGACTTGTCCAGGCACTCTCTGAGAATCGGACACGATTGAACAGATTTTTTTTTAAAAAGTAATAGTAAATTAAATATTTGAAACCTGTTGCTTTACAGTAATAATAATGTAAATATGTGCTGCCCAGAAGCAGGCACTGTACTCTTTTTAACAATATGGCCTGTTAAAATTCTAAGGAGTAATACCTACTATTGCATATTGCAACTTTATTTTATGGGTTGATAGTATAAGGGGTTTATGCTGTAGGAAAACTTCAGCTGTTTGAACTTCTGTGGGATCTAGCTGAGAATTCCTGTGTGTAAACTAGCTATGTTCTGTCAAGTCATTTGATAGAAATATGAATAAAAGTGCATAACATTAGTTAAGTACTGTACTTACATGGCCAGCAGATTAGAAAATTTTGTATGGAAATTTCATTTTTTTCCCCAGCAAAAAATACATTCTAAGACCTTTTCAATTACCCTTTTCCTCCGACTAGGAGATTTCTATCGACTGCTGTAACAGCTGTCTAAATTCATTAAACAAAGAATAAGAAAGTATAGAGAAAGATGGGAGAAGAATTGAGAATATGATTAATTGTTCTGTATTTTGTTCTATGCTCCTAGTGATTGCTCAGTGAAAATGCAAATGCTTTTCAGAGAATAGGTTTACATAAACTATTACAGTTTAATGTGTTGAGCTGGCTAAAAACTCTATGTGTTATCTCTATATGCTTTTTAGAGCATCTAGGTATATTCTCTTCAGTAAGTCATCAACTGCTAATGTAAGTTATGAACATCTGACCTATTTATTTAAAAGTTCATGAAAAATCATGATGATATAATTTTGGGGAAAGGCTTAAACCTATAAATTTATCTGAATCATTAACAAACATAGAGATAGCTATAGATAGCAAACCTATAGATATAGATAGCAAACCTATCTATAGAGAAGTAACTCTTACTGAGTTAGATTTAGGTTTGCAATCTTAAAAAACAATTGAAGAGCTCCTTTAAATTTGGGTTAGGGTTATGTTATGGCTTCCTATACAATTACCTGAGGGACCATCTCATCCCCAGAACATCGACCCGCCCCACTCGGTCATACAGAGAGGGCATGCTACGGACCCCATCGGCAAAAGAATTTCATCTAGTGGGGTCCAGGAGCCATGCCTTCTCTGCAGTAGCACCCGCCCTTTGGAATATCTTGCCCCTGGAGCTGAGGCAGGTTTCTTCACTCCCGACCTTCCGGAAAGACTTGAAGACCTGGTTCTGCTGCCTTGCTTTGGACGGGAATGCCAATAGTTCCTCTTGGGAGTGGCTGGTGCCATGAAACCCGCCTTATTATTAACATCTTTCTGTTTGGATTTTATATGTAAATTATTGTTGTTGTAATTTTATATTTTTAACTTGTTTGTTGTGAACCGCCCAGAGTTCCCTGGTTGGAGGAGATGGGCAGTGATACAAATTTAAATAATAAATAAATAAATAAATAAATTACATGATATATTTTAACCCTCCTGATCATTGTATCCTTCTGTTTCAATTTGTCTTTCTGTTTCAGCTTTGATAGTGAACAGAACAATTTCTAACTTCAGAAAAAAGGGGTACTTTATTAAACAAAATTCTAACAGAGCAATTAAAGGCTCACTAATCCAGAGCTTTCCAAACTGTGTGTCGGGACACGTTAGTGTGTCGGCTGCAGTGTCTGGGTGTGTCGCAGCTGCTGCTGCCTCCAAGCCCTGCCAGGATTCCGTGCAGGTCCTAGTGCCTGCCTTGTGCCTGGCTGCCTCCAAACCTGCTGTGATTCCGCGCAGGTCCTAGTGCCTGCCCTGTGCCTGTAAGAGTGTGTTGCGAAATGATGCATGTCTAAAAAGTGTGTCACCAACATGAAAAATTTGGAAAGCTCTGCACTAACCGTTCTTCCCAAGCCTCTCTAATAATCCACAAACATCTTTTCCTCTGCTTCTCTGCTAGTTTACTTCTGAACTATATTGTAACACCTGTTCCAACAATTTGTTCTATATCCTTGTAGCTATTTCGTCAAACCTCTGCAAATCATTTAAATAATCTCCTTCAAAAATTCCTTGTTCCTGCTTGGAGTTTTGCAATGGCTAATGTCTGAACATGCCTTAATCAACAAAAAGCTCTGATTCAGTAACAGAAAACTGATCTTGAAAGGAGAATGGAGACTCACCTTTCAGAACTGATTAAAAGGTGCTACTAATTGCAATGTCATAATAATATTAGCATAATTGCAATGAACAATATGGCTATAGATGTACCTGTTTAACAGGGAGGATACATGAAAGAAGATTTAAATAAAATGTTACTTCTGGAAACAAGCAAACAAACAATCCATCCATAAACTGAACTAAAGCAATAATTTGGTAGTAATTGCTTTTACAGAAAATTTCTTGTCCACTGTTATATCTAGATATTGCTCCACTAATTGTTAATAACATGAGAAATACAAGCAGCAAAATGTAAATCAAACCAGGTTATTTTCCTGTGTTAAAGACCACCAGTAACAACACCCTCAATTTTTTTTTGTTCTAAATAATGTACTTGTAGTTATAACACTGGCCTATTTTTTGCTGTTGATTGTTTTGTATTAATAAACAAGGAGCCAAGTTGACATTTACTTTTAAGTTAACTATTTGGCTCTTATGCTGTGGCAGCATAGCATACACACACACACACACACACAGAAAAGTATCAATCAGAAATGACTGCTGAGGTAAACTGTTTATTTAAGAATGAACAACAGTTTACAATAACTGAAAGTTGATTTTGTTTTGATTATGGTTCCTTGGATACTAGAAATATTATTTCTGAAGTATTATTTCCAAGATCTAAGATTAATAACTGTTAAGTTTACTGAAAGTTAGAAATCTGTGCAACTTCACCACATAGCCAAATAGAAGTAAAATATTATTTCATTTGGTTTAGCTCTTGAATACCATTGGGATTTTAATAGGCTTAAAATGTAAAATATATTGACTAACACACATAAACCAGAGATCCTGAGGACTTACGCTATAATATTCTCTTTTTCTTTCTTTGATAGTTTAGTAAACTGGAAAAGATTCAATATTTTGCCTTCATCAAGCATTTAGAAAGCTACAGTATAGCTCTGACATCACTGCTCTACAAAGCTTAAGCTTTATTCAGTGGAAACTTCTGTTTCTGATCAAGTACACAAATTAATCCATCATATGTTATGAGCCTGAGAATGATGTCATTGTTTGGGCCTCCAAATATGAGAAAGGATGTTGACTCTGTCTAGTTATGGGTTCTAGTTTGATTGAATTTGATTCTTTTCTATTATGCCTGCCATCAAGAAAACTATATAAACTTGGGTGCAAACTGGACCAAATCTTTATTTCTTCAAATTATTATAGAAAGTCAGAGTGCCAGCTTAAGTATTTGCTGTTGAGAAGAAACAACAAGTTGTTAGCTTCAAAAGACATGCAGTCAAGCCTCATGTTGTTATTACCTTCATATACTGGGAAGAACCAGAACAGTTGAGTTAGGGTTCAGGAACCTGCCTTTTTAAGAGTTATTTGTAATATTTATTTTGGTTAAATGTGTTTGAGAGCTTAAGAGTCTGGGTCAATGTCCTAGATATTTCCTTAAATATTCCAGATTTCTTCCCTCCACTATAATAGTGCTTTCCAAACTGCTGCCATTGGCGACACACCAACGGCGGCAGCGGCGTGCGTGCGCGCAGCATTAACACAGCACCAACAGCAAGTCGACGACCAGATTAACAATTTGCAAGCAGCTATGCTACAACAAATGCAACAACCAGCTCCAGTCGTCCAGCAGCCGGCCCCAGCAGCAGCACCCCCACCAGTTGTTCTGCGGTCCCCAGGGTGTTTGCCAGAGAAATTTGGAGGAGAGACAGCGCAGCTGAGGACCTTCATCGCCCAGTGCACCATGTTTTTCGACAGCCGACCAGCTGAGTTCCCGTCGGAAAGGTCCAGGGTCACCTTTATTTTAAGTTTGTTGAAAGGCTCAGCTGCCAGATGGTCCATCCCTATGGTGGAAGCCAACGACTCAATTCTAGACAACTACCAGAATTTTATGGCCCGTTTCAGAGCCCATTTTGATGACCCAATCAGAGAAGTCACTGCTAGCAGAGAGATCCAACGGCTCCGACAGGGGAACAGGAGAGTGGGAGCATACATCGCAGATTTCAAACTGCTAGCAGGAGACTTGGGTTGGAATGAGGTAGCATTGAAGGATAAGTTTAAACAAGGACTTGACGAAGAGATTAGAACGGAATTAGTGCATCAGGGCACGCCAGCTACGTTGGAAGACTTGTATCAGTTGGCAGTGGTCATAGATGCTTGGCTAGAAGAGTTAAGGCAGCTCCGGCCAGGGAGAAGCAGGGCAGGAACCCGGCTGGCATTTCCAAGTTTTGCTACCCTCCCTAACGCGGCTGTCCCTCTGGGCGCAGAGGAACCAATGCAAATTGGGGCCGCACGGAGGGTGATTTCTGAAGCCGAGAGGCAAAGGAGAAGGGAGAATGCACTTTGTTTCTATTGCGGGGGGCCAGGACACATAGCAAGGGCTTGCCCAGCCAGACGCCAAGGAGCTCCAGTAAGATTTACAACCCAGGAGACAGAGCAGGCACAAATTCCAGCCTCCTCTTCCCAGCAGTTAAACTCCAACGGCCCCCCTCGCCAGAGCCCCGTAGGGAGGCCATTCAGCAATTAAGAAGGGCTCAGACGGCAAATTGCAGCCAAGATTTTTACCTTGTTCCAGCCACGCTGACAACAGATTCCAAGCAACCATTACCTGTAGAAGTGATGATTGACTCCGGTGCAACGACAAATTTTATAGATGGGGAAGCGGTGGAAAAGTTTCAGATTCCAACGATTGCACTGCCAAACCCCATACAGGTTGAAACCATCGACGGGCAACCTCTCAAGGCAGGCGCAATTACACACTGCACCCAGCCAATTCAACTCTCTATCGCAGATCACACGGAGTGGATTCAACTTTATGTCACAGCTTCATTGCAAGTTCCTATCATCCTGGGCACTCCGTGGTTAAAACTTCATAACCCCAATTTGGACTGGATGACCGGGGCGGTTTCCTTCCTTGCTCAGGACTGTCTGCACCACAAATTACAGGCAACCATCCACTCCCAACCGACAGTTGCAACCTTGGAAGCAGGGAGGGCTCACCTACCAGCAAAGTATGGAGACTATGCAGACATTTTTGGCGAACAGGAGGCCACAGCGATGCCACCCCACAGACCTTTCGACTGCACGGTGGACCTAAAGCCCGGAGCCAAGATTCCAGCAGCAAAGCATTATGCCATGTCACCAAAGGAACTAGCTACCCTGAAAGAATATGTGGATACCAATCTCAAAAAGGGATTCATTCGGCCATCGAAATCGCCTGCATCTGCCCCCACCTTCTTCGTACCAAAGAAGCCAGATCCCTTCGCCCCTGCGGCATAGGCTGGTGGAAAGGGGGCTCCCATGTGCACGGTGCATGACTACAGACCTCAGGAATGCCTACAATTTGATCAGAATGAAAGAAGGCCATGAATATCTTACAGCCTTTGACACCAGGTATGGTAAATTTGAATATTTGGTCATGCCGTTCGGACTAAGTAATTGTGGGGCTGTATTTTCCAGATTTATGAACCACATTTTTTCAGATTTGTTAGGTAAGTATGTAGTCATTTATCTCGATGACATTCTGATATTTTCTGAGGACCCCACGTCCCACATAACTCATGTACGCAATGTTCTGCAGAGGCTGAGAGAGAACAAACTTTTCGCCAAGCTAGAGAAGTGTGCCTTTGATTTAACTCAATTGGACTATCTGGGATTTCCACAGAAGGCATTGCCATGGATCCTGCAAAGGTCCAAACAATTCTGTCTTGGAAACCTCCCCGCAATGTCAGGGAGGTCCAGCAATTTTTAGGGTACGCGAATTTCTTTCACAAATTTATTACCAGCTATGCAGAGAGGGCACGACCCCTTACTCAGCTTTTAAAGAAAGGCACATGCTTTTGCTGGGGAGAACAGCAGCAGGCTGCATTCCAAGAGTTTAAGCAGCTGTTTGCCTCCCCTCCTCTCCTGAGGCATCCAGATCCACAAAGGCAGTTCCATGTCCATTGTGACGCTTCTAACTGGGCAATCGCCACCATCCTGCTCCAAGCGGCGGACCCAAAAGGGGAGAACTTGCTTCCTTGTGCCTATTTCTCTCGCACGCTGTCACCAGCAGAGAGGAATTATGATGTCTTCAACAAAGAATTACTTGCCATAAAGTCAGCCTTTCAGGAATGGAGGCATTGGTTACAAGGGGCTACATTTCCAGTCAAGGTTTCCACAGACCACAAAAACTTGGCACTTTTGCAAAAGTCTGGATCCCTCACCCCCCGTCAGGTCAGATGGAGTCAATTTTTTTCACATTTCGATTTTGTAATCTCGTACTTACCCGGCAAGCAGAACAAGCTGGCTGACGCCTTGTCTAGGCAGCCACAGGACATTGCAGACCCTGACCAAGCCACTCAAGCCACAATTCTGCAGCCTCAAAATTTTGAGAGACCTCCCGAAAGGGACCAGGTAGAGATCTTAGTGGCCGTCAGGCAAGCGGACGATCTCCTCACACGTATCAAGGCTCAGCAGCAACAAGACCCCTATGCAAGGGCTAGGCTGGATGACCTCCAGGGGGCCCAGCAGGGAACACCATCCCCATTCACAGTAGAGGCCGGGACCCTTTGGCATAGCGGGCAGCTTTATGTTCCCATTACCCTGAGGGAAGAGGTCCTACAGCTATGTCATGATAGCCCAACGGCAGGACACGGGGTGTGTGTGTGTTCAAAATGCTGCACAGGACACTCAGAGATTACTGGTGGCCCAAGATGGCAGCGCACATTAAGACTTACGTGGCCTCTTGCCACACATGTAGACGTGCTAAAACTGTTGCAGGAAAACCAGCAGGCCTTTTGCAACCCCTACCCACGCCCCCCCAGCCTTGGGACACTATCTCCATGGATTTTATCACTGACTTGCCAAAGGCACAAGGCTTCACTTCCATCCTGGTGGTGGTGGACTGTTTTACAAAGATGGCACATTTTATTCCCTGCAAGGGCCTCCCAACAGCACAAGCTACAGCACAGCTCTTTTTGGACAATGTCTTCCGATATAGAGGCATGGTTAACCACTTGATCTCAGATCGAGGTTCCCAATTTACTTCCAGGTTCTGGGGGGCGCTTTTTCAGACATTGGGGGGTCAAAATACACTTATCCTCTGCGAATCATCCTTGCAGTAATGGAGAGGCTGAGAAAACTAACCAATTATTGCAGCAATATCTCAGATGTTACATTAACTATCACCAGGACAATTGGCCAGACCTGCTCCCCATGGCAGAATTTGCTTACAACAATTCAGTACATTCCTCGACCAAGATGTCCCCTTTCCAGGCACTCTATGGCACGAACCCGAGAGTGTTGCCTCTTTCCTCCCAACAAACAGCTGTCCCTGCAGTCACGGATTTCCTGGCAGAGAGGCAGGCAGCCCATCAGCTGTTAAAAGAGCAGCTTGAGGTAGTGAAAGCAGCCTATAAAAGGAACGCAGATGAACACAGACAGGAAGGACCTTCGATTACAGTGGGTGAAAAAGTCTGGCTTTCTACTAAGTTTTTGCCATCTAGCAGACCTTGCAAGAAATTGGACTCTAAGTTCATCGGCCCTTTCCCAGTGTTACAGCAGATAAACCCTGTGGCTTATCGTTTGCAGCTTCCCCACTCCATGAAGATCCACCCAGTGTTTCACAAGTCATTGTTAGTCAAAGATTCCCCTCCTAGCACCTTGCGTTCGCATACCACCCCCCCACCTCCGATACTTGTCGAAGGGGAACCAGAATATGAAATGCAAGAAATCTTGGATTTCAGAAGGAGGGGCAGGGGAATTCAGTATTTAATACACTGGAAGGGGTATTCTCAAACGGAGCACTCCTGGGAGAATGCCAAGGATGTACATGCTCCCTTGCTTGTACACAAGTTTCATCAGCTTTTCCCTCACAAGCCATGGCCACCTCGACTGCCAGAACTACAGCCCTTGGCTGAAGATGATGAAGCCAGCCAGCCTGAGGTGTTCGTAAGTTACCAGCAGCCACCTCAACTCCAGGAGCAGAGGCTAACGAGGGGGGATTCCCGCCCATCCACTTCTGGGTTGCAGTTCCCAGGCGGGGGGGGGGGAGAGCTATACTAACCATATAGATGTTTTTCAGACGCCACCAGCTGCAGCCGAGATGTTATCTGATCACACAGTGAGGTTTCCTCCCCTGACATTCTTCCCGTGGACGAACTCCCTCCTCTGCCTAGTTCTCAGGAGGAGGAGGAGGAGATGGACTCAGCCTCTCACGGGATTGTACCTGACACCAAGGACGAAGGAGGGGAGGGGGTTGCTATGGAGTGTTTTGCTGGAGAGGGGGGGGGTGTCAGGGAGACACAGGAGAGCAGAGGGGGGAGCTTGCCCCTGAGAGGGAAGCGAGCACGTAGCTCGGAAAGCCTGGCCTTCTTTCCCAAACGCCTCAGGGAAGCTCCGCCCTAGGTTGGACTCATATCTTTGGGATTCTTCAAGCACTATCAGTTTAGCAGGATTCTGTATGTAGGTACCAATAAACACTAGAGACTAGATCTCCAGCCTCGGCGTGTTATTCCTGCACCTACACAGGACATTTGCTGCCTCTAATGCCCAGGTTTTCTGGGGTGGCATAGTTACATTTGAGAGCCAGTTTGGTGTAGCGGTTAAGGCATCAGGCTAGAAACCGGGAGACTGTGTGTTCTGGTCCTGCCTTAGGCATGAAGCCAGCTGGGTGACCTTGGGCCAGTCATCTTCTCTCAGCCCTAGGAAGCAGGCAATGACAAATCACTTCTGAAATCTTGCCAAGAAAACTGCAGGGACTTGACCAGACAGTCACCCCGAGTCAACACTGACAGTAAGGCACCAACACACACACACACACACAAACACACAGAAACACACTTAAATTGCAAGATGGTTGTTGTGGGTCTTCCGGGCTGCGTGGCCATGTTCTGGAAGTTGTGGTTCCTAACGTTTCGCCAGCATCTGTGGCCAGAATCTTCAGAGGGCAGGAGCACAGACAGAAGCGCTCTTTCTGTGCTCAGGTAGAATGGCAATACATTCGACAATACATTAAATTGCAAGCTTGGTTCCTCTAGGAAAGGACACTCTCAACATTGTCAGGATAGAATTCTGGCTTTCAGGAAGTTTAATGTAGAGACAGCAGCAGAAGACTAGCAGAGTGAGCTACAGTGGTACAGATAGGTGGGTTAGAGAGAAAGAGCTTTGCCCAGAGCAAATGGCATTCATAGCCAATCCTCTTCTCCTTTATTAAAAGAAGTAAATATTTGAACCAGCACATTCAAAATTAAGATAAAGACCCTCATAGCCAATCACAACAAAGTTGTGTCTAACAGGGTCTAACAGGGTCTAGAGTCTAACAGGGTCTTTTTCTCTTTTTTTGGGACTTCCGGAGAGCCCTGATGGCAAACTGACATTCCTCTAAAAGAGAGGAACACACTGCAGCCGAAATGGCACCCGAAGTCAGGATTTGGGCAGCTGAAATCTCTCTGGAGTTAAAAAGAGATAATTAGATTATCCACACGTACTCCGTACAGCTGTTTTTTTTATGAGCAGACGGCAGGAACTATGTTTTTGTAGTTGGCTTGCAATCGGCTGGGTGTCATGGGATTCCATCATGCTTAGTGGCTATAAGCATGTATAAAGTGTCACGACACACAGTTTGGAAAGCACTGCTTTAAAGATTGAGAAGTTTCAGACTGGCAAGTTTTATTGAAATCACCAGGTGAGTTTCCTTCAACTTTTTTTTTTTAAAAAAAGCTTAACTATAAGTTTAAAGATTTGTATTTTTTGGAATATACAGTAAAAGGATGATTATTGTTGGCTTTAGAAAGTTTTAAATGGATTAAGGGCTCAGATGGACTTGATTTAAGACTCTGAAGTTGATTGAAAGGATTCTTTCCTTTCCCACGGGAAAATTCTTTTTGTTTACACTCTGAAACCGATAACATGACTTTGAATGATTAATACATCCTTGAGGGAGGGGGTGTTCCCGGCTACCTTTAAGGAGGCACTGGTGCACCCCCTCCTCAAAAAACCATCCCTGGACCCCACCTTTTTGAACAACTTTCGCCCTGTCTCCCACCTTCCCTTTTTGGGAAAGGTGGTTGAGAAGGTGGTGGCGCTGCAACTCCAGAGGATTCTGGATGAAACAGATTATCTAGACCCCTTTCAGTCAGGTTTCAGGCCAGGATATGGGACAGAGACTGCATTGGTTGCACTTATGGATGATCTCTGGCGGGAGCGAGATAGAGGGAGTACATCCATTCTCGCTCTCTTGGACCTCTCAGTGGCTTTTGATACCATTGACCACGGTATCCTTCTGGGGTGGCTCAGGGAGTTGGGGGTGGGCAGTGTAGTCTTGCGCTGGTTCACCTCCTTCCTCCAGGGCCATTCCCAATTGGTGGTAATAGGGGAGGAGAGATCCGACCCTCGACCCCTCTTGTGTGGGGTGCCACAGGGTTTGGTTCTCTCTCCTCTCCTATTTAACATCTACTTGAAGCCGCTGGGGGAGATCATCCATCACCACAGGATGAGGTATCATCAATACACTGATGATACTCAGTTGTATATCTCCATCCCGGGTGAAGTAAGTGATGCAGTCGACACCCTGTCTCAGTGCCTGGGGGCTGTAGGGGCCTGGATGGGGAACATCATGCTTCAACTGAACCCTGGTAAGATGGAGTGGCTGTGGATTGATGGCCTCTCGGTTTCCAGGAAGTTGTCATCTTTAACTCTGGATGGGGTGGCACTGCCCCATTCAGATTCAGTACGGAACTTGGGGGTCCTCTTGGACTCACGACTCCTGCTCGAAGACCAGGTGGCAGTCATGGCCAGGAGGGCCTTTGCACAACTTCGACTTGTGCGCCAATTACGCCCCTTCCTGGATCAGGAGGCCCTCCAAACAGTCATTCATGCCCTTGTCATCTCCCATATAGATTATTGCAATGCGCTCTACATGGGGCTACCCTTGAAGAGTATCCGGAAGCTTCAGCTGGTCCAGAATGCGGCCGCACGGGCAGTTACAGGTGCGATAAGATCAGCTCATGTAACACCACTGCTGCACGAGCTGCATTGGGTACCAGTTTGCTTCCGGGTCCAATTCAAGGTGTTGGTTATCACCTTTAAAGCCCTACATGGCATGGGGCCAGGGTACCTGAGGGACCGTCTCATTCCGATTACATCTACCCGCCCCACCTGGTCATGCAGAGAGGGCATGCTTCGGACCCCATCAATGAAGGAATTTCATTTGGTGGGGTCCAGGAGACGTGCCTTCTCTGCGATAGCACCCGCCTTGTGGAATATCTTGTCCCCGGAGGTGAGACAGGCGCCTTCGCTCCTGGCCTTCAGAAAGTCTTTAAAGACCTGGTTCTGCCGCCTTGCTTGGGTCAAAGGAGGTAATAGTTCCTCCTGGGGGTGGTTAGCCCTGTCATACCCTCCTTTTTTAAGATCTTCCCATCCTCTGGATTCTTATCTATTTATTATTAAATTGTATTTTTAAGTGTATAGGTTTTAAATATTAATATTAATATTAATGTTGTAAACCGCCCAGAGTCTACTGTCATGGAGATGGGCAGTGATAAATTCGAATAATTAATAAATAAATAAATAAATAAATAAATAAATAAATAAATTCCAGTTTAACTGCTATCTTTCATACCATGTCCCCCATCCCCACCCCTAACTTCCTATTCCCCTTAATAAATTACCAAATAATACAAACTAATGTAAATCCACAAGCCTGGAAGATCGCAAGTTCGGAGGTTTGAATCTCTAGTCCTGTGTGACGGAGTGAGCTCCCGCACTAGCCCCAGCTCTTGCCAACCTAGCAATTCGAAAGCATGCAAATGCAAGTAGATGAATAGGTACCCCTTCGGTGGGAAGGTAACAGCGTTCCGTGTGCGTCATGCCGGCCACATGACTGTGGAAGCATCTTTGGACAACGCTGGCTCTTCGGCTAACAAACGGAGATGAGCACCGGCCCCTAGAGTCAGACACGACTGCACAAATGTGCGGGGGGGAACTTTTACCTTTTTAAAATGTAAATTAGTACAGTGCCTTCATACCTCTTTTATCACAGCCTAAGTATCTGATGGGTCAACAAATAATGGAATGATTTGAGGGGGGGAAAGTTACTCTGTAAGAAAACAGAAATTCATTTTCAAATCTGACTTTTCCACGTAGGCCAGAAAAAGGAGTCCAGCCAGAAATCTTGGGGACAGTACCAGCCCTTGCAGATAAAACCTTAAAGGAGAGGGAGCAATGCTTGATTTGACAGAAGAGTGTTTCATATCCCCATTAATCTATAAAATTATTAGTTTACCTTATGGAGTTGTTGGAAGGCTTAACAGTATACGGAGAAACTGATATCTGTGCATGTATGATGCCCATGTAGGGTTTGTGCATAATGGTAATTGCTGGCATTTCTTTTTTCTTTTTTTTTTTTTTGTAGATATAATTATTTATTATTACATTTAACATCAAACATAAACCAAACATATAACACATAACAATGAACATATATAACACATAACAACAAACAAACAAAAAAATTCTTGTAAATACTTGAGTTACATTTTTCTCTTCTTATACCTCTTTTTTTTTTCCTTTCGCCCCTTCTTTATTTGTACTTTTTTATTATTATTATTATTATTATTATTATTATTATTATTATTTGTTCTCTATTTAATGTTATATTCTTTTTGAATATATTTTATGAAGGGGTCCCATGTTTCATTATACTTCCCCATTTCTTTTCCTTTTATTAAATTTGTTAATTTGTCTGATTGCATTAAATCCATTACTTTTATAATCCATTCTTCTTTTGTTGGAATATTTTCTTGTTTCCAGTATTGGGCGTATTTTATCCTTGCAGCTGTACTTAGATACTGAAATAAAATCTTTTGTTTTTTATTTATATTGTCTTCAATTTTACCCAATAAATATAATTCTGGTCTCATTCTTATTTCTTTGTCGAATATTTTACATACATATTTATGTATTTTGACCCAATATTTTTTTGCTTTTACACATAGCCACCATACATGGTAGAAAGAACCCCTTTTGTTTTTGCATTTCCAACATAAAATAGAGTTACTCATTTTTGATTTAAATAACACCTCAGGAGACATGTACCATCTAAAAATCATTTTATACATGTTTTCTCTTAAATCATTACTTAAAGTAAATTTTATATTTTTGACCCAGATTTCTTGCCAATCTTCATATGTAATTTCAATTCCTAAATTTTCCTCCCATTTTTTCATGTATTTTTTAATTTTTATGTCCTTGGTTTTCATTTCCAGTAATGTTTTATATATTTTAGAGATTAAATGTTCTTCCTCTTTTTTTAATATATTATCCCAATTATTTTCTATTTTTGTAAATTGATAATTTTTTTCATCTATTTTATATTGCTCTTTTAATTGGAAATACGTAAACCAATGACATATTATATTTTCATTTTCTAGTTCTTCCCTTGTTTTAAGTTTCTGAGTATTTCCTTCAAATTTTAACAAATTTTTATATCTTATATATTCTTTTTTATTTTGACTCCCTAATCTGGTACATGCCTCTTGGGTTGACACCCATAGTGGAAGATTTGGTAATAGTGTTTTTTTGTATTTGTTCCAAATATTTAGCAAGGATTTTCTTATTATGTGGTTATTAAATGCCTTATGTATTTTGCTTTTATTATACCACATGTAACCGTGCCAACCATATCTATTGTCATGTCCTTCTAAATTCAGCAATTTTTCATTTTCTAGTTTTATCCAATCTTTAATCCATATTAGGCCACATGTTTCATAATATAATTTAAGGTCTGGCATTGCTAATCCCCCTCTATCTTTTGTGTCTTGTAAATATTTTAATTTTATTCTAGGTTTTTTCTTTTGCCATATAAATTTGGATATTTCTTTTTGCCATTTTATAAAAACTTGGTTTTTAATCATAATCGGGATTGTTTGGAACAAATACAAAAATCTTGGTAGTATATTCATTTTTATTGTAGCAATTCTCCCCAGTAATGATAACTGTAAATTTGCCCATTGTTCAAGATCTTTTTTAATTTCTTTCCATAAATTTTCATAGTTATTTTTATACAAATCTAAGTTGTTATCTGTTAATTGTATTCCTAAATATTTTAATTTTCTGACATTTTGAAATCCTGTTATTTGTTCTAATTGACTTTTTTCTTCTTTTGTCATATTTAAATTTATCATTTTGGTTTTCTGTATGTTAATTTTAAATCCTGATAAATCGCCATATTCTTGTAATTTTAAAATTAATTTTTCTATTGTATTTCTTGGGTTTTGTACTGTTATTACTAGATCATCTGCGAAAGCCTTTAGTTTATGATTAGTTTGTGCATAATGGTAATTATGTTTATAGTTTGTGCATAATGGTAATTGCTGGCATTTCTGAAAGCTTTTCAAGTCTAAGTTAAAAATATTTTTTTTTAAAAAAAGAATGAAATATATACAATCTTCTGCTTCAGCACCAATGATACTGTACATAGTCTGGAGCAACTGTAGCATTATGTATATCTTTCCACCCCTAAGAAAGAAGTGGCAATGATGAGGCTTTACTCCAGAACTTTATTATGGACTCCTATTTCTTTTTACTCATTAACCGAGGAGTTCTGTCCTCAAACAAATTTAAGATGTCAAGAAGGGAGTAGAGCTATCCAGAATGCTAATGACTCTGATTTCTCATTCTGATACATTGGTACAGTTTCTGAACTTTACTTGTCATTTTCTGCCATATAAATTGCTAGCAAACCCATCCTTTTCTTTTTAAAAAGCACAACTCCCTTAATGCACCAATTTTAATTCTGGGTATCTATCACTTATTATCACTTCCTGCCTCGAAAGAGATTCATCACTCACAGACATACTGAAATTCTCTTCGATTGGTATCTAATACAGTAACCCTGGAAGGTAGAAGAGGCTGAATATTTGAGAGCTAATTGTTTAACAAGGGTGTGAAATCTTGAGGTTAAGTTCAACATTCTAAACACATAGTACTGGCTTTACATCTCTGTGGAATGGCTAATCTCTTATAAAATCCAGATTAATTTCATATAGCTTATGATTGCTAGTTAGAAGTTTTCTTGCTCCATATATCATGTTCTAGACTCAACTTTCCCTTGAACGTTGTTACCATGTATTCTTTTATGTGCATATAAAGTCATATCTGAAAAATACAGAAACAAGACACTATTTTCCAGAGGTACAATGTGCAAATAGAAGATCATGCATGCATTCTATTAAGAAAAACTAGAGAAATGGCTATTTAAAAATGGGGAATATATATATGATGCATATTTGATTATATTACAAATATTTTTCAGGACAGAATATCTTGCATCCAATTTACCAACCTCCTGATACATAGGTCAAGATGTATTTCTAATATCAAGAAGAAGAATCAGTAAGTAAGAAAGAAAGGATAATAATAAAATTACCAAACTAGCAACAAGGAGGGCACTAGGAGAGGAGGAGACATACATAACAGAGTGTGGGCTATGCAAAGAGCATAGTATTTCCAATCCTTGCTATGCACCAGGCTTATATTTTAAATGGCACATTCAGTTGTCCATGAGAAAAATGACAACTCTGTTTTAAATAGTTCAACAAACCCATTTCATTGCTTTTATGTATAGCATCTGCTTTTTTCTTTACCTGTTCAATTGTATCCAATTCTCGGAGACTGCCTGGACATGTCCTTGCAGTTTTATTGGCAGGTTTTTCAGAAGTGGTTTGCCATTGCCTCCTTCCTAGGGCTGAGAGAAGTGACTGGCCCAAGGTCACCCAGCTGGCTTTGTGCCTAAGGTTGGACTAGAACTCACGGTCTCCTGGTTTCTAGCCTGGTGCCTCTAACCACTACACCAAACTGGCTCTCATCAGCAACTGCTTATGATTGTACAAAAAAACATGTTTTCAAACTTGGGTTCCCTGCCATGTTATTCTTCTAATACTCTTGAACATACCAAGTTTTTATACAGTCTATTTGTTCCAAAATAACATTGCATAAATATTGTGTCCAACAGAGTAAGGAACTACATCACTGTCCCACAGACAGAAATATATGGGTTTAAATGGCCTAAAATGTTGATTGGCATATGAGGAGAGCAAAGCACAATGAAAGGGGAAGCTCTTACTTCTGAACTATATTGTAACACCTGTTCCAACAATTTGTTCTATATCCTTGTAGCTATTTCGTCAAACCTCTGCAAATCATTTAAATAATCTCCTTCAAAAATGCCTTGCTCCTGCTTGGAGTTTTGCAATGGCTAATGTCTGAACAAGCCTTAATCAACAAAAAGCTCTGATTCATAGACTGACCATATTTCCTTGAGATGAAAACGGGACGGGGGTGGTTGCCTCCTCCTGTTGGCGCGTGGAGGGGATGGGGGTGTGGCACAATGGGCGGAGGCGATTCCCCTTCTGGCTTCCCTCCAACCAGCTGCCCCGCCCCCGCCCACCACGTGCCAAGCGGGGACGACTCCCCCTGCCCCCCCAACCAGCCACTCCACCCCCGCTTTGATGCCTTTTTTCTGCATAATAAATGTGCATATGAGAACAGAAACAACTATCAAAAAAGCATGCCCAAATTTGCAGTGTCAGTTTGCAGCTTCTTGCCTAACTATGCATTTCTTTCTTAGAACAGACTGTTTGATCTTTGTCTGCTTTCTTTCCCTAAATGCTCAGTGTGCTGGTTTTTTAATTAAAACAAAATAGGATTTGCCCTTCAAGCTGGCACTGTAGCATTTCCGGCTGTATGGTTGCATTTTGAATCACTGGCATGACCAGCAGTTTCACTGGCTAGGATCCAAAGAAGTACACAATCAGTTTTGTGCACTCAAAAGACTTTTGGACTAGCATTTTTCAAACAGTCCCCTTCCTTCCTCCACTGTCACATGACATACTTCTTTTAGAACAGATAATCTTTTACTGTATACGTATGTGTAGTTTGTGAAATGTCCTGGAGCTTTGTACTTCAAAGGGGAAAAACATTACTGGACTCCCCCTGTCCTGCACTCTACCTTAAACTAGCTTTAGATTTCAAGTATAAAACAGACACTGGCATCTAAACCAATTCCAGCAATGGTAAGTGAAATCTAAAGGGTAGCAAGAATAACTATGGCTCTTTTAAGTGTATCTTCATTGCAATTCAAAGGGCTCAACAGTTATGGCTTGCAATGAAACTAGGAAAAAACAAACATGTGCCACCTTGCCAAAACAGAGAAAACCCTACAACCAGCAGGCTAGCAAGCTGACCCTGTAAACCTCCCACCAGGTTGATATCTACTGTAACTTCTGTGTAACTCTTATAATGTCTAACTAATCCAATCTAGGAAAAAAACACTAATCCACTTTGCATCCCTATTTAGTTTGCACAAAGGGCATTTATGCTAACATATAAATTATGCTGTTACTTATGAATGAAACTTGAACCCATTCTCATAGGTATAATAAAGTTACTTTAGAGATAAACAGCTTATCAATTTACATAGTTTCAGCCTGGCACCACCTCTCACTATTTGAAAGAACTTGGAACATATGTAAGGTATTTCTTAATTCTTAGTACAGTTTGTACCAGGGAAAGTTGTTACCAACTTGATTGATATTGCTGACTATTACAAAGTAAGAAAGATAGGGAGTCTAGAAATTACTTGCTAAATAACATAGAAGATGGCTTAGCAATGTATTTATAGTTTTAATCATTTAATGGGAAAAAGTCACTAAATGGATACAAAACTTGTGCAATCCAGTAATATGCATTGTGGAGTCTTTAGTGCTCTCTAAGCTTGTGTTTCATTACCCAATTAGGTAACATCATCAGTGCGAGTGAGTGTGGGGTTTGCTGTCTCTTTATATACATAGCTTGCCCTGCTAGTGTTGGTGGATGTGTGGCTTTCTCCTTGGTAGTTCTTTGATTAGGGTATCATTTTTTGCTTGATTGCCTGGTGTTAATCCCTGCTTATCTGGGTGCTGGCTGCTGGAGAGGATGTGCTCTGGTCTTTTGGTTTCCTTCTTAGCTTTTTTTATTGTCTCTTTTGAATGGTGTGCAAATATGGTTTATTTCTGTGTGTCTATTGATGGCTCCCCTTCATGGATCAGTGCCTTGTCGTGGCGAAGGGGCTTGCGTAACTCAATGAAGTCAGGTCAAGAAGAACAGGTCATGATGGAGAGTTCTGACAAAACGTGGTCCAAAACTGGAGGAGGGAATGGCAAACCACTCCAGTATCCTTGCCAAGAAAACCCATGGACAGTATCAAAAGGCTAAAAGATATGACGCCAGAAGATGAGCCCCTCAGGTCGGAAGGTGTCCAAAATGCTACTGGGGAAGAGCGGAGGGCAATTCTGAGTAGCTCCAGAAAGTGTGAAATGGCTGGGCCAAAGCCGAAAGGACGCTCAGTTGTGGATATGTCTGGAAGTGGAAGGAAAGTCCGATGCTGTAAAGAACAATATTGCATAGGAACCTGGAATGTAAGATCTATGAATCAAGGTAGCTGGATGTGGTCAAACATGAGATGAGAAGATTGAACATCGACATCTTGGGAATCAGCGAACTAAAATGGACAGGAATGGGCAAATTTAATTCAGGAGACCATTATATATACTACTGTGGGCAAGAATCCCTTAGAAGAAATGGAGTAACTCTCATAGTCAATAAAAGAGTGGGAAAGGCAGTACTGGGGTACAACCTCAAAAACGACAGAATGCTTTCAGTTCGAATCCAAGGCAAACCATTCAACATCACAGTGATCCAAGTCAATGCCCCAACCACTGATGCCGAAGAAGCTGAAGTTGACCGGTTCTATGAAGACCTACAACACCTTCTAGAACTAACACCAAAAAAAGATGTCCTTTTCATCATAGGGGACTGGAATGCTAAAGTAGGAAGTCAAAAAATAACTGGAATAACAGGCAAGTTCGGCCTCGGAGTACAAAATGAAGCAGGGCAAAGGCTAATAGAGTTTTGTCAAGAGAACACGCTGGTCATAGCAAACACTCTTTTCCAACAACACAAGAGACGACTCTACACATGGACATCACCAGATGGTCAATACTGAAATCAGATTGATTATATACTTTGCAGCCAAAGATGGAGAAGCTCTATACAATCAGCAAAAACAAGACCTGGAGCTGACTGTGGCTCAGATCATGAGCTTCTTATCGCAAAATTTAGGCTTAAATTGAAGAACGTAGAGAAAACCACTAGACCAATCAGGTATGACCTAAATCATATCCCTTATGAATATACAGTGGAGGTGAGGAATAGATTTAAAGGATTAGATCTGGTAGACAGAGTGCCTGAAGAACTATGGGTGGAGGTTCGTAACATTGTACAGGAGGTAGCAACTAAAACCATCCCAAAGAAAAAGAAATGCAAGAAAGCAAAGTGGCTGACTGATGAGGCTTTACAAATAGCTGAGGAAAGAAGGGAAGCAAAAGGCAAGGGAGAAAGGGAAAGATATAAACAACTGAATGCAGAATTCCAGAGAATAGCAAGGAGAGATAAGAAGGCCTTCTTAAATGAACAATGCAAAGAAATCGAGGAAAACAATAGAATGGGGAAGACTAGAGATCTCTTCAAGAAAATCGGAGATATCAAGGGAACCTTTTGTGCAAAGATGGGCATGATAAAGGACAAAAAAGGCAGGGACCTAACAGAAGCAGAAGAGATTAAGAAGAGGTGGCAAGAATACACAGAAGAACTATACAAGAAAGATCTTAATATCCCTGATAAATACGATGGTGTGGTCACTGACCTTGAGCCGGACATCCTAGAGAGTGAAGTCAGGTGGGCCTTCGGAAGCATTACTAACAACAAAGCTAGCGGAGAAGACAGTATCCCAGCTGAGCTATTTAAAATCCTAAAAGATGATGCTGTTAAAGTGCTGCACTCAATATGCCAACAAATTTGGAAAACTCAACAGTGGCCACAGGATTGGAAAAGGTCAGTTTACGTTCCAATTCCAAAGAAGGGCAATGCCAAAGAATGTTCAAACTACCATACAATTGCGCTCATTTCACATGCTAGCAAGGTTATGCTCAAAATCCTACAAGCTAGGCTTCTGCAGTATGTGAACCGAGAACTACCAGAAGTGCAAGCTGGGTTTCGAAGAGGCAGAGGAACTAGAGATCAGATTGCCAACATTCGCTGGATCATGGAAAAAGCAAGAGAGTTCCAGAAAAACATCTACTTCTGCTTCATTGACTACGCTAAAGCCGTTGATTGTGTGGATCACAACAAACTGTGGCAAAGTCTTAAATAGATGGGAGTACCAGACCACCTTACCTGTCTCCTGAGAAACCTGTATGTGGGTCAAGAAGCAACAGTTAGAACCGGACATGGAACAACCGACTGGTTCAAAATTGGGAAAGGAGTACGACAAGGCTGTATATTATCACCCTGTTTATTTAAATTATATGCAGAGTACATCATGAGAAATGCCGGGCTGGATGAATCACAAGCCGGAGTGAAGATTGCCAGGAGAAATATCAACAACCTCAGATATGCAGATGATACCACCCTAATGGCAGAAAGTGAAGAGGAACTAAAGAGCCTCTTGATGAGGGTGAAAGAGGAGAGTGCAAAAGCTGGCTTGAAACTCAACATTAAAAAAACCCAGATCATGGCATCTGGTCCCATCACTTCCTGGCAAATAGAAGGGGAAGAAATGGAAGCAGTGACAGATTTTATTTTCTTGGGCTCCAAGACCACCGCAGACGGTGACTGCAGCCATGAAATTAAAAGATGCTTGCTCCTTGGGAGGAAAGCTATGGCAAACCTAGACAGCATATTGAAAAGCAGAGACATCACCTTGCCGACAAAGGTCCATATAGTTAAAGCTATGGTTTTTCCAGTAGTAATGTATGGCTGTGAGAGTTGGACCATAAGGAAGGCTGAGCGCCGAAGAATTGATGCTTTCGAACTGTGGTGCTGGAGAAGAGTCTTGAGAGTCCCTTGGACTGCAAGGAGGTCAAACCAGTCAATCCTAAAGGAAATCAACCCTGACTGCTCATTGGAAGGACAGATGCTGAAGCTGAAGCTGAAGCTCAAATACTTTGGCCACCTAATGCGAAGAGAGGACTCACTGGAAAAGACCCTGATGCTGGGAAAGACTGAAGGCAAAAGGAGAAGGGGACGGCAGAGGATGAGATGGTTAGATAGCATCACCGATGTAATGAACATGAATTTGAGTAAACTCCGAGAGACAGTGGAGGACAGGAAGGCCTGGCGTGCTATGGTCCATGAGGTCACGAAGAGTCGGACACGACTAAACGACTGAACAACAAGAACAATTGATGGCTCATTTGTCTGAATGCCAAGCTTCCAGGAATTCCCTAGCATTTTTGGATTTAGCTTGGTCTAGGATGCTCACAGTTTCCCAGTTGAAACTATGGTTGAGTCTGTCCATGTGTTGTGAGATTAAGGAGTTTTCATCATGTCTTCTGACTGCTAGTTGGTGTTCATGGATGCGCTCTGCTAGTCTTCTGCCCGTCTGTCCTACATAGTGGCTGTTACAGCCCTTACACTGATACGTTGTAGATGACTCCTATGCATCTACAGTAATATTCATGTTTAATACATTTGTTTAAATACACACACACAAAAAAAAAAACACTACAGATGTCTAATTGAACCATGGACTGTATTCTATCTCTTTAGGAAAGGAGTAATCTTACCTCTTTCACGAAGTCTTTGAACTGTGTGATTGTGATGTGTGTATGCATTTTAAATGTGTCTAAATTTATCTGCTTTATTTTATTTTAAAAACTTTTTGGTGATATTAACTTCTATCATATTTCAGACACTCCTCAGTAGGAGCTGCCACACCAATATCCACCTAGAAGAAGCTGCCTCTTGGCGTGGTCGTTACGATCATGGGGAAGACATTGCTGAATTACACTGGGTTTGGTTTGGTTTTTGCTTCACGTGTTCTGTAAATCCAAACCAAACCTGATTTCTCCATCAAACCAGACTGCTTAGCGCGAAGCTGAGCGCAGCTTGGCATATACATGCGATTTTCCTTCCACTGCTCAAAGAAATAGATTTATCTATACTTTACTTTAAATCCAGGGGCCCCCAATGCCTATGACGCGACCCATTCTATGAAGGCATTCGGCAGGAGGGGATTTCGGAAGATTCAAGGCGGAAGAATTAATTCCCAGGCACTGTTCTCCCAGGCGACCTGCCCCCTGCCCACACCTGCCCAATGCGAGCAGGAAGAAGCAGGGCCGCCTCTCGACAGGATGGATCTGGGCTTCGTCGCTTTCTTCTCCTCGGTGCCCGATTGCACAACCACCCGCCCTTCTCCTGCTCCTGTTCCACGCCTCGCCTCGCCTAGCCCGGGCGGGCGGGCGGGCGGGCGAGCGGGCACGGTCTGTCTCTGCAGCCAGCTTACCCATATCTACTGGTCGTGATTGGCGGGGCGACGAGGGGCGGGGCGTCTCAGCAGGAGACCCAGCTGGGAAGTGTCCTGCCGCGCCCAGCTGGCCATTGAGAAAGTAGCGCCTTCGCCGTCGGACGCGCAGAACTGACGGCGCAGTTAGGCAAGGAGCATGGAAGAAATGACAGTCGCCACCGCCAAGAGCGCAGCTATGAGTCTCAGAAACGACGTGATCGTGATTGGGGGAGGCATCTCAGGTCAGTGAACTTCCGCGGCACATTCTGCAAGCCCCGGCGCCCCTCTTGCTCCCTGCCTCGGCAGGCGGCAAACTTCTCCGTCGAGTTGTGCGAGTGGCTCAGGCGAGCAATCTGGAAACTCCCGGGCGCTCGCCTGACCGGGGACTTTGCTCGCTCGCTCGTGTGGCTTCGTTACGGGTTGTTTCGTTTTTATTTTGCTTGAAGCTCTGGTCAGGATGACAAAGAGGACAGGTTCAGGAGGAGAGCGCAGGGACGGGATTTTCCGCTGCTGGATTTGCAAGGCAGAGAGCCAGTTTGGTGTCGTGGTTAAGGAACCAGGCTAGAGACCGTGAGTTCTAGTCCTGCCTGAGACACAAAGCCAGCTTGGGCCAGTCACTCTCTTTCAGCCCTAGGAAAGAGGCAAGGGCAAACCATTTCTGAAACCTTGCCAAGAAAACTGCAGGAAAGTTGCCAGAAGGGACCGAAAAGAAAAAAGACTCCCAAGGTCTTTCAGACTGAGAGAATACAAAGTGTGAATTGCCTACTGTGCCCTTTTGATTTCATTTACTTCTTTACTTTGGACTCTTTCTGATTCCTTTTCTTGAGATATAGCAAAATGCAACACATTCAGGATTTTAAATTAAAGTATATTGGCTTGGTGTATCTTTTTTTCCCGCAGGAAAGCTGTAGAGCATCTTTTGTCTTTATCCAAGAATAGCATATATAAGACACACTCTTGCATTTGATGCTGAATATTTTACAAAAACATGGAGGCTAACATGTACTTCATTACCAGATCTCTTTCTACAAATACATTTAATACATCCTATGCTCTTCTGGAGTTGCTCCTTTGTCCACATCAAAAGCGTGAAGCCCTCAGGAGAATCACAAATGTCATTTGGAAATATACTGTCAGACCCGAGTAACCTCTGCCTTTGATCACAAAGACTCACTGTAGGCACTAAGAGTTCTGTTCTCAGGTTGTCCCTTCTCAAATATGTTAATCTTGCTCTCATATTCTGTTTTCAAATATGTTCAAGCATGAGAGTTGCAACAAGGAAAACTCCTACGTCATTCAGACCTCATGGGTTATTTAAATATTTCTTGTTTTCTGGTGCACTACTCCGAACATTTTTATTGAAGAACTGTTCAAACAAGTGAGGTGAATTTTCACTTTATTTATTTTTATTTTTATTTGTTTATTTATTATTTAGCTTTGCTAAAGTCAGCAGTGATAGTATTCAAGTGGCAGCAAACTGTTAAAAGAGCAATGAAAGGGAAAGACATTGGCAATTAAGGTGAAGTACTCCATCCTAGATGTGTCGGACTTCAGCTTCAAAAGTTGTGCTGGCTGGAAATTCTGAAATTGAATTGCAGTGTATCTACAGCAGTGTTTCTCAACCTTGGCAACTTTAAGATGTGTGGAATTCAACTCCCAGAATTCCCCATCCACCCAAAAATCAAAGAGTGATTTTTTTAAAATTAAAAGTATTTTCAGTTTAATTTTAAAATTAATTTAAGATACTAACATTGTTTTAACCTCCAAGAAAAAAAGTAATAAAACAATTAAAGTGAATTAATAGTCTTAGCTATCTATATTGGGCTGTAAATATTCTTTTTACTTAACTAATCCACTTTACTGTCAGTTTTTAATTTTTATCATTTTTCACAAGTCTTTCAGATCACAAAGGAACGGCTTTATCAGCCTAGGCACCAAAAATTACTGTCGACCTCTCTATTCTAATAGCATGACAGAACCATCATATTGCTTTCTGAAAGCTTGCCACAGCTAGTGAATGTGGAAAACCATCCTCCAATTCTGTATTCAGTAAACCTCTGGGAATCAGATGTACTATTCAGAGAAATAGTGATATTTTTATTTTAAAAGTTGGGCTCTCACAAAAATGGAAGCCCATTATAAATTCAGTTTAGGTGTGGTTCCTGAATCAGTTTATGATGCCAATAATGCTTCTGGTGTAGAATGGCTTCTGAATAATGCTCAAGGATAACCACAACCAGCTTTCAAACAGGTCATAACTGAGTCAGGATCTGTCCTCTAGCTTTTGGGTATGGTCAGAAAGCATCCTTTAAAGAATGTCCAATCTATTTTTTTTATATATATATTAAAAAGTACTTCATAGAAATGTGCAGTTATAAGAATGCAAGGTTCAGAGTATGCATCAGGTAAAATGTGGTGAAACGAAGTAAGAGGTCATTGCAGAACAAATGTGAACAAGTTGCAATGCCCTTTGTTGTCTTGAGCACACTTGGGATTTGTGCAGCTGCCAGCAAAAGAAATGATTTAATTTTCTTGCAGTGGAACAGAGCTGAATGTGGCCATGTTTATAGGAGGCAGGGAAAAATAACTCCAGACATTTCTTTTTATTTATATCTTGTTCACATTTGCTTTCCAAGAATTAAAGGTTATAATGTACTAGTTAAAGAAAGATCGGGGTATGCTGTAGCCTTGGTACAGTATTTTACAAAAACATATTAGGAGTTTCTTTCAGCACTTTTTAAGTAGAGTTATAGCTATTATTCAAATGTTTTGTTTTTTAAAAAAACAAGGACTGCTTTTCCACTAAATGTTCAATGTGGAATTGCTATATTACACTTGCTCACATTTTAGAGGTAGGATCAATGTGATATTATGATTTTGTTATTCTTCCAGAGTTTTCATTTTTCTCTCTGCAGAAAGATCAAGTGAGAAAGGTGGAACAGTAGTACAATATCATGAGCATAGATACACTTTACCCATCCTCCCTCCCTCCCTCCCTCCCTCCCTCCCTCCCTCCCTCCCTCCCTTCCTTCCTTCCTTCCTTCCTTCCTTCCTTCCTTCCTTCCTTCCTTCCTTCCTTCCTTCCTTCCTTTCAACATAGGTTCAGATCTGTTCTCCATCAGTGACCATCGCTGTGCAACCCACATAACTGTAATCTGGTGAGCACCCATATTGTTCTAATCCATAGCTTTCCAAACTGTGTGTCGCAACACTTTAGTGTCTCACAACACACAGTTTGGTGTGTCGCAACACAACCTGGAAGCGGCGGCGAGGGCGTGCATGGTGGCGGTGCGGCAGTGCGCGCGGTGGTGGTGTGTATGGCAGTGGCGGCAGCGACGACGGCAGCGGCACGCCATCAGTGCTTCTGCGTTTTAGCGGAGGCCGCCGCCGCCACCACCGCTGCCATACACACCACTGCTGTGTGCCCCCTGCGCCGTCGCCATGCAAACCCCGCCGCCGCGTGCGCCGCTGCCGCTGCCGTTGGTGTGTTGCCAATGGCGGCACTTTGGAAAGCACTACTCTAATCAATATTTTAATTAATATTACTTTAGTAAAATCCTACTTAAGTGAAAAGATTATTACAATACTGAAACAGTATAATTAAAATACAGGGAGAAAATTCTGTAAAAGTGGTTGCTATTTTAATGGAGTCCCCCCCCCCCCACCAACTTAGCACTCATATTTAGAGTTTTGGTTCTCCCACCCAAAAAATTCAATACTTTTTGTTTTGCCATCATATATGTTTAAGAGAAACCATTCTTTTAAAAATCACTCTCTTAGCACTAAACAAATAACCAGCTATAGTTTAGGAAGGAATACTCAGAATTCTTATTTTTAAATTACCATTAAAGTGACATTTTTACTTCTATCTTCAGAAAAAATTGGACTTTTCCCAACACTGGTGTAGATAGAACAATGTGAAATAACAGAGACAAAAGCTGCAATATCTTTGACAATACTGAAAATCAGTTACAGATTCATTTTATAGTGGAAAAAACAGATAACTGGCATTTGCCTAAATTGATTGATTAGTAAAAGTAAAGGTTTCCCCTGCACATCTGTGCAGTCATGTCCGACTCTAGGGGCCGGTGCTCATCTCCGTTTGTTAGCCGAAGAGCCAGCATTGTCCGAAGATGCTTCCACGGTCATGTGGCCGGCATGACGCACGTGGAATGCTGTTACCTACCCACCGAAGTGGTACCTATTCATCTACTTGCATTTGCATGCTTTCGAATTGCTAGGTTGGCAAGAGCTGGAGCTAGTGTGGGAGCTCACTCCGCACGCAGGGCTAGGGATTCGAACCTCCGAACTTGCGATCTTCCGATCGACAAGCCTGGCGTCTTACCGCCGTCAAATCAGTGTTAACTCTTAATGACCACATAGATAGATTTTCTCCAAGATGTTCTGTCCCTAACCTTGTGCTTGAGGTCTTCCAACAGTGCACCCATCACCACTGTAACTAAGTCCATCCACCTTGCTGCTGGTCGTCCTCTTCTTTCCTTTCCTTCCACCTTTTTGAACATTGGAGTCTTCTCCAAGAGCTACTGTAGGTCTTTGCATAATGTACACAAAGTATGTTAATTTGATCCTGGTCATTTGTGCATCAAGTTAAACTCTGGGTTGACTTGTTCAGTGATCCATTTGTTTGTTTTCTTGGCTGTCTGTGGTATTCTCAGGAGTCTTCTCCAGCACCAAAGTTCAAAAGTGTCAATACTCTTTCAGGTTATTAATGTTTCTTCCTTCAGTTTTAAAACCGTGCTCATTTTCTTCCAATTCAGTTTTCCTTAATATATATTCATCATACAGTATATCTTGAATAAGGGGAGAGTATGAAAGCCGGCTGGGTAACTTTGGGCCAGTCACTCTCTCTCAGCCCAACTCATCTCACAGGGTTGTTGTTGTGGGAAAAATAAGAGGAGTAAGGAGTATTAGGTATTAGTATTAGAACAGCTCTGAAGACCTGTGGATATCCAAATTGGGCCTTCATTAAATCTAAGTCTACCCCCAGACCCAAAACAACGGCAGACGGAGCTGAGACTCAGAATCAACGGAAGAACCTGGTCATTCATTACATGGCTGGTGTGTTGGAAAAAGATAAAATGGAAATTTGGCAAACACAACATACCTGTATATTTCAAACCCACCAACACACTGAGACAGAGGCTTGTACACCCTAAAGATCCAACACCAAAACATAAGAGGAACAACGTAGTATATGCAATCCAGTGCAGTGAGGAGTGTTCTGAGCTCTACATTGGAGAAACCAAACAGCCTTTACGCAAGAGGATGGCCGAACACAGCAGGAGCAACTCCACAGGACCAGAATCAGTAGTTTACCTTCATCTAAAAGAAAAAGGACACTCATTTGAGGACATTAATGTTCACATTTTAGACAAGGAAGATAGGTGGTTTGAGAGAGGGGTTAAGGAATCCATTCATGCCAAAGTAGACAATCCTTCCTTCAATAGAGGCGGAGGCCTCAGGTACAACTTGTCCCCCATTTATCATGCTGCTCTTTCATTAGTCCCCAGGAAGATTAAGACCACTTCACAAGTTCACCAGCAAGGCCACATTTAAGATCCACTTGGGGATGAATAAAGGTTTTAGGAGTAAGACATCCCAAAGACTATCTACACCCCAACTGCCCAATTAACAAGCCAATCAGGTGTAAAGTCAATACAGCCACCCAGGAAGAAATATATGGGGTCCCCTCACCAACTTTTGCCCAGGCTGAAGAAGCTATTTGGACAAGCAGTGACATGTTTCAACCAAAAGAAAGAAATCCAGTTGCCATGACTCAACCTACAGACAATTCCACCTGGATGACTGAGAATCTTCATCGACATGAGTATTAGGTATGTTCCCTGCCTTGAGTTATTTATAAAAATAATAAAGATGTGATAAAAAATCTTTTTTAAAAAGTGTGGCTTTTAGCTGAAATGACATTGGAACTGGGGCTTTTCCTCATTATTCCCTTGACATACCAGCATTCTTAATAAAATGAATTAATTGAAATGATTCTGTGTTTTATAATCGGATATTAAATTAGACCTGCCAGTTCTTAAGCGTGTTCCACTGTGAGTTATGCTGGCGATTACTGTCACAGGACAAATCAGGCTGGGACACAATACTTCGTTTGGTTCCGATTCTGCATTGTTCTTAGAAGCATGGTTAGCACAACTCAAAGTTACAACTTTAAGCTGTAACATTTTGATAAGGGAAGATAAAAGGAAACTTTCATTTTTATTATTACAGAAAAACTTTTCAAATGTATTTCCTAATAACATCCCTTTAGTTCTCTCTCTCTCTCTCTCTTTGCCGCACTTAATAGCCTAAGAACTAGCCCTTGTCTTAGGTAGAGAGGAACCTAATAAAGGTACCTTTTGACTAATGCTAGTGAAGAAGGATCTGAGTTCAATCATAGGCAATTTTGATAATGGTCAAGATGCTGTGATCTTTACTGTGCACTAGAGGTTGGAAACATCAAAAAGAACTTTGAATTCATATCTATCTATCTATCTATCTATCTATCTATCTATCTATCATCTATCTCAATCAGTCTTGGATACACAAACTCTCAGCTGTGTTCATAATTAGTATTGATAGTCCTCTCATTTGATGAAGACAACTTTGATGTTCCAAATAACCACTTACTGCTATGTTCAAAGGCAGCCTGCTGTCAAGGCAAGTGGCTACTCAGATTTGCTGGTGACCGTGAGAAATAACAGTGGTTCCTGCCATCTTTCTCTATCGAAGGCCAAAATGGTTCAGGAGAAAGGTAGTTATTTTTATTCCAGAAAAAAATTGATGTGTCTGGTGATGATCACAAGGAACACATCTGCATATATCTGATAGTTGCCCATTAGTATTGGAGATACTGATAGATGGTTTACAGGATGGTTTTAGGGACAGGTTTTGCTTCTGCCCAGAGCATAGGGGAAAAAATCTTTTTGCCTGGGAGATTCTGGCATGGTTTCAAGAGCCAATGTAACAAATATTGGATATACTCCAGCAAAACCTGGAACCAAGGCTTAAACAAATAGGATTAAAGTGGACAGTTAAATGTTTATGACTGGAATCTTATGTGTGTTCATTTCAGACCAAACCCATTTGATTTTAGGTAAACTAAGAAAATACGAAGGCTTTGAAAGCCTTCGACAATACATTAAGAAAATACACTCTGAAAGGAAGTTGACATTTGCAGAAAGCCTACGGCTGTAGTTTAATTTATGAGATTCATAGCACACTAAGCCAGACATGAAGAACCAGCTAGCTTCAATAATGTATTTTAATTCAGGTAGTCCTTGCTTACTGACTGCCTCATGCAGCAACCATTTGAAGTTACAACAGTGCTAAAAAATAACATTGCGACCAATCCTCGCATTTACGACTGTCACGGTGTCCCTCAGTCACGTGATCGCCATTCATGCACTTCACAACTGGCACGCATTTTCGCTTGTGACAAGTAGAGTTAATACTGTACAGTATGGAAGACAGAAGTAAAATCGTAAGTCATGGTGATGTGATTTTTCACTTAGCAACTATGTCGCTTCACTTAATGACCGAAGGGGAAGTAAGGTCATAAGCCCAGTTGCAGTCACATGATTTTCTGCTTAGCAACCGTATCACTTAGTGACCATGTTGTTGGTTCCAATTGTGGCTGCTAAGCGAGGACTACCTGCAATATATTTCCTCATTAGAAACAAATAGTCCTATTTCCCCACATTGTTGTATAAGCTATTAGCACCGTCCTTGTTGTTGTTGTTTTTAAAAAACTTTATTGATTTTCAGAGTATAAGTAAAATAAATCGGAGAGGAAGGGATTACAAGAGAATAAGCAGGCATACAGTGGGGAATACACATTGAAAGGAACTTGCTAGCATCGGCTGTTTGCTTAAGTTTTATTAAATTTTAAAATACATATTAAGAGCTAATACAAAAGAAAAGAAATAGAAATACAAAGTAAGAAAAAGGAAAAGAAAAAGTGAAGTCAAAAAATAACAAACAAAGAAAATATAGAAAATAGATGTCCTCCAATTTATCCTTGAACTTTAAGTACAGCAATTAACTTTAAATGTTAGTCCTTCATACAATACACAGAAACTTTTCTTTGTCATATACCCTATGATTTCTATAATCCAATCTTCTGTTCTTCATATAGGTTTCGCCTTTCTTGATATCTTCCAACAATCCATCTCTGGTTTCTACTCCTTAGAATAGTAATCAAATGTTCATTGTTGCATCAATTAAATGTTTTCCATTTACTCTTTCCATTTTTACATCTATATTTATATCTTCAATAAAGTCCAATTAGTATAACAAATAAAGGCTTTATCTACGTCTAATAAAATACAGTATATTCTGTTCATGTTATGACTATATATTCCATTAATACATAGTCTAACATATTACATAACATAATACATAATATAGCAAAAATACAAAACCTAACATAACATATAACCTAATACATACAACATATTCTTGTAATAACCTACATTCTAATTCCATCTCATCATCTCATTGTCTTCTCATAAATGTGTCTCCAGAAAGAGTAATATATAATATCAACATATTTATTTATAATCTTGTATCTTACACTTAAAATATCATGTTTTTATGCATCTGTACAGTTTCTCATATCTGTGCTTACTCTGTGTACAATACCAAATCCGCATTTTCATTAACCTTGCATTCCAAATCAATATCAATAAATCTCCTGTTTAGGTTATGCCAATATCACAATATGCAACTTGTTTATTTCTGTAACTCATGCGGGATGTCAAAATGTTTATTTTGCCATATCTATCAATTTGCATATTAAAATCTTCCTGTCTCAGCTGCCACAATGTATTTATGCCCAAACATTTAATAGACCACTTCCTGTAAAATATCATAATCTTCTTCTGTACCAATACATTCAAAGTCCTCTTTCCCTGTTTCTCTACTGGTTCGAAAGGTCTTTCCTCTGTTTCTAAATCTGTCCCTTGTATCTTCTGTTCCTGAGCCACCAAAACTATTAATATACGTTCTATGGATTTCTTAATTTGCCAAAAAATTTTGCTGGTTTCTTCCTTAAAATCCTGAAGTGCTGTGAGAAATGCCATTATTTGTTGTTCAAACCGTAATCAGCTGCCGTAGTCAAAACAAAAAATTTTCTCAGGGAGCAGGGAACAGCTGTTCTATTATTTATCAATAATGTCTATTTCTTTAAGTGAGAAAAGCTTTTAAAGTAAAAGATGAAAAAATTCCACAGAGCAGTATTTCAAACAGTTTGTAAAAGGAAAGATGAAAATATATTCCAAATGAAAGATAGTCCTTTCTAAAAAAAAGTAGAAAAAGAAAGAAAAAAAGGTAAAGAGGCACACATTCTCTATACTTTATTCTTTATTCTTCTTTATTCTTCAGGCTGCAAGCTGCTTAACCCAAACAAACAATTTCTCAAAAGTCAGTTAGTTTGTCGAGTGAGAAATACCAACAAAGTCTCTTAAGTCCCAATTTCTCTGATACAAAAGAAAGGCAGAAAAATACAAACTTGTTCACTATCTTGCCAAAATAAAATCTATCAAACTTCCACCAAAATTAATTATAGCAAAGAAAACACAAAATTAGCCAACATTTTGAACGAAGTCCAAAGATAAATTTTAGATAATAAAAATGTACTAATCTAAAAAAGAAAACTAATATAAAGTGGTCTAAAAGCTGGCTGTCACTCTTGTGTCTCCCAAGAGACTTACGTTCTCTGCAGAGCTAGGATCCTCTTTCGGCCATTTCACTGCATTCACCCCCGTTCTTCTCCGCGGTGGAAACAACAAAGAAAAACAGGAGTGGGCAATTACAATGGCTCTGTGAGCAATCTTCTGGTTCCCCCTTCTCCAGGGGGAAACTTCAGTGGTCTGTAGACCCCTGCAAACAAGATAGAAAGTTAGCCAGGTCTCAGAACTCAGAGCTCTGAGAAACTCTGACTTGTCGAGCTGCCAGCCATTCTTACAAGAGAATAAGCAGGCATACAGTGGGGAATACACATTGAAAGGAACTTGCTAGCATCGGCTGTTTGCTTAATGTGCTCCAAGCCCCACCAACTTAGGAGGCAAACAAAAGTGGAAGGTGTGAAAGTGATTAAGGTTTTGCCAGTTACAGGCAGCAGCTGGGTCACAGAGCTGAGTTTATTAACCTGTGGTTAGCACTTTTGGGGGAAGCACTGCAGAGAAAAGCATCTCAGGAAGAGATCACTTGTTTAAGCAATCTCTTTGCTCTGCAAGGAGGGAAAAAAGAAAAAAAAGGGACAGGCACAGGACAACGCATACTAACTGACTGTAATGGCAAACACGTGACTGAGAGAAAGAATCTGCGAAGGTCATAAAAGTGCGCCGTGCTCACGAAGTTATTTTTTCGGCACCGTCATAACTTCAAACAGTTGCTGCACAAGGCAGTCAGTAAGCAAGGTCTACCTGTATTACAAAAAAGTTCTGCAGATAGTCCTCATGGATAATATGTTCTTAGGAATTATAAGTCTGAGAATAAAGAGATTTTGAGAATTGGGCTGATGCCCGAAGAAATCTTGGGAAAAGAAGCAGACTAGCAGACTTCAGTTATTTGTTGTTGTTAACAAAATAGCAGTAAAAGTCAACTGTGTATTGGAAAAGGAAATCATGGGCTGGAACATTTATCCCCAAGGGTATAGAAGAAAGGTTATCTGGCTTATTTTGGCAGCTCTGCATTACCTTCTCTGCACAGAGATTCCTATTTGACTAATGAGAGCTGAGATAAAGATGGCTATTGCCAGATGTCATTTCTCAATGGAGCACAGAAGTCATTAGATTTCCCATTAGCGAAGCAGTGTAAGTAAATCACAGTAAAAGTGCATTGCTATGGTAGATCTTTAATGTAATAGATACATTGATGACCAGCTTGCACTACCATTTACTTTGCTTTGACTGCTTTGAGACAATCAAGTAGTACAAAAGTAAAACATTAAACAACAGTTGGGGCCTGGGAATACTAAAAAGACAATATTATAAGAGACTTTTTCAGTATTCATTACTCAGGGTCTGCTAGCCAGGCAACTGCTTTATTGTAATCATCTAATAATGTTTTAATGCCCTGAACTAAGCATCATCTCCTGAAAAGTATAATTCATATTCATGAGTTCTTCTTTTAGCTCTTGTTTATCTTGCTAATTAGTAAATGACTGTCTGAAAAAATAATATAAAGAAATGAAGCATATCATTCTTCCCTGGGCAAATCAAGGTACCTCCCTTCTTTTTTTAGAAGTGATAATTAAGTTTGTTCTTAGTAAGGCTTAAAACTGGTTGAAATCTGGTGGGCTTTTCCTTTATTTTATTTTTTTCTTGCAATCTCATGTTTGCCATGCTGACTAAGAATTTGAAGTGTCACCTATTAAACGGATAAAAACTTCTTACTTAAGCCTTGGCTTCCTTGGATAATACTGGGATAGTATTCCACATATATAATGTATAGAAAAGATATGTATTCTTTAATTAATATGAATAAATTTGGGGGAAAGGGTTGCAACAGGAACCCTAATTGTATATAGTAAGTTGCCTTGCCCATGGAACACATTACATTTACAATCTATGCACAATGTTTAAAATAAGGTCATGATAAATCCCCAAATGTATTTATCTAAGAGAAATCTATGTACTCAATTTGGGATTGCTACAATGTGCAGCCCAAGTGAATAGTTCTTTTTTGTTTGTTTTTGTACATGACACCATTTTTCATAGACTTAATTTAATAACTTTTATAGCATTTGCAAATGTTGTGATTCTGACCTTAGTTTCAAGCAGATTCATTCTCAACAACTGTCTACTAGATACAATTGTTGAACAGCTGCTAAGATCAGTTTGGAAACTTTAGCCTGATATTACATCACTCTGTGAAAATCAGGAAGAACTTTTATTCATAAAGTCCATGTGCTAATGCTTAGAATATTGAAATGTTATATTAAAAAAACTTTGAACTGTTAATAGAAGAAAACAAATATGATATATTAGATACAACTGAGACCTAGTGAGATCATAATTGGAAAACAGTAGTTAAAGGATACAACTCATTCAGAATGAACAGAAGCAACAGAAATGGAAGAATGTAATAAAATGCACAAATCTAATAAAATGGAGAAGAATAGGATGAGGATACTTGACTTAGGAATTGCACATGTGAAAAGGAACTTAGAATTGTAGTGGAACACAAGCTGAATATTTAGGGATATAGCACTGAGTACAAATTACCTCCTATTTTTTTTAATGTCTATATTTGATAGTAGAAACCTAGTTTTGAAAGTGATTTGATCTTCTATCATGTATTTTCATATGAATAATGTGAGGGTTCTCAAAATGATGTAACCTTTTAAGATGTTGTTTGAGTTTGACATAGCTGACAAAAAGAGAAATGTAGTTTTAGTCTGCATGAATAGGAATATAGTTGGCAAATCAATGGAAGTAATACTTCATGGGTCAAACCACCTGAGGACTGTATCCTATTCTGGACATACTTTAAGAAGAATTGAAAGAGCAAGGAGAATGTTCAGGAGACTTAAGAAAAAGTCCTGTAAGAAGAAATTGAGATAAATGAGTATGTTTAGCTTTGAGAAAATATGAGTGAATGAAGTTATGGGAGTACTATTCAGATACTTGAAGGTATATCAGCAACAACAAAAAAGACAAAGCCTATTTTTGTAATGCAGTAGTTAAGGTGTTAGGCTAGGATCTGGGAGGCTCAGATGCAAGTCCAACCTCAGCCTTCGAAACTTGCTTAGTGTCATGGCTGGCGAGGCAGGAACCAAAAATCCCCAGGCTAGAAAGAACTGTTAGATAAATGTACTGTATCACCTCTGCCTCCCAAGGCTATCAAAGACCAACCAAGTATCCATGAATTTGGAAGGGTACTATGAAAAAGCCTAGAGTTTGAACTCAGGAGCATAGATATATATAAAGACTGTAACGTCTTTGCTCTGCAGTGGGCAATCAACTGCTGTGTTAAGGCTTCATTCCTACCTTCAATAAAGCTTCTATTCCAACTCAGTCATGTCTGCAAGTCCTCTGCCAAGTCAAGTGCTGAACAAAATTAGGGTCTAGACAGTTGTGATTTAATGCCAAATTCTGGCATGAAGCCTGACACTTGATGAATTTTGGCCAGTCACTATCTCTTAGTCCAGTCTACCCCACAGGAGTGTAGTGTATACAGGTAGTCCTTGACTTATGATCACAATTGGGACCAGAATTTCCATTGTAAGTTGTTGCGGTCATAAGTCAAGTCACCATGTGACCGGACACAATTTTACGACCATTTTTATGGCTGTCGTTAAGCAAATCCAGCTTCCCCAATGGGCGTTTTTTGCCGGAAAATGGCAAAAAATGGCAAAAAACGTGATCATGTGACCGCGGGATGCTGCAACCAGTCGTAAATGCGAGCCGGTTGCCAAATGCCCAAAATGCAATCATATGACTGCGGGGTGGTGCTGTGACTTTTGTGACGCTCTGAAGTGCTTTATAGGCAGTAAAGCACCCATTCTGAGGCCGTCGGAACTTTGGACTGTCCTTAAACGAATGGTTGTAAGTCAAGGACTCCCTGTACTGCCTTGAGCTCCTGGAGGAAAGGCATGATATAGATGTAAGAAATAAACAAATTTATCTCCCCAGAGTGCAGGATGTGAAATAATACTTGATTTATAGGAAAGAAGACTTCTGCTGACTGCAGGGAAACCATCCAAGTTGTAAGAAAGTTCAGCAGTATGAACTTTCAGCAATTAGTGAGGGAGGTGATGAGATCCCTATTGCTGGAGGTTTTGAAGCAGAGACCAGACACCTACAGTATCTGCTGGTGATGCTTTAATTAGAAGTCACTAATAGTGAGTTGATCTTTACTGGCTTAACTGGTCACTTTCCACCCTCTGATTTTAATAGTATGCTATAAATTAATTTAGGATGCAGTTTTGTTTAGCCTCAGCTCCCGAGGAGATTATTAAAGGGGCTTTGTCTTATTTAGGCTGATCAAATAATAAGGCTACACTGTGTTAAGAGCTTGCAAATTAGTGAAGTTTGTAGTAGGAATGACTCACTGACATAATGGGGAAAGGGTCTTAATTTCTTCTGGATGCGTTGAAGTGTCAGATAAATTCTAAATGCATAAAGACTCTTGAAAGTTTGAGTTACATTAGAAAGAACAAAGGAATATAACTGAATTCTACACACCAGTGCTGACAATCTGAATATGTCGCCGCCTACAGTCACGTTTCTGTGAGATGGGTGGCATATAAATAAGATGGATGGATGTAGTGGCAGAGTTCAGCCTTGGGATCAAAGGTTAGAGTTCTCACACCTCTTCTTCCAGACACCTGCTGGGTTTATACTCCCTAACTCTACCTCCTGAATTGGAGTTACCAAGTCTTAATGAGAGCATGGAATAGAGGGAAATAGGTGATGGGTGAAAATAGAGATATTTTCCTCCATGATGTTGTATGCTGTGTTGTATAGCATGATTCTGAGATCTTCTCCAGGACTTTAAATCTAGGCCAAGCAACTCCAAAGAGTTTTTCCAATCTTTCTCAGCACTGGTAGCTAGGAAAAAGAGCCAAGAGCTAGATCATGTTTCCATTGCTATAAAGAAGGTTGAAAATAACCCCGCTTCCTTCCTCTAATTGTTTGGATATATTTTTAAGAGTCCCTCTTTTGAGGGAGATGGGCGGTGACGAAATTTGGTGAATAAATAATTGCTAAGAAATTATCCTAAAGTACATGATATCTTCCATTTTTCCAGCTAATACGTTGATAGCCAAAACCTTATTTTCCTATCATTGTTTTCAGCACTGTTTTCAGTTACTCCCAAAGAATGTGACCCAGGTTTCCTGTCTTTGTTGGACATGCTCTAGATGTGTTATAAACTATACCTTTTTATAATTTATTTCTCATTTAATTATTCTGTTGATATTATGTTCCACAAGTCTCTATAACTGTGTCTCATTCTCAAGTGAGCACAGACATTTACTGTATCAATTCCTCATATCCTATATATCCACCCAGATACAGTATGTATGTATGTATGTATGTATGTATGTATGTATGTATGTATATATGGGGGTATATGTGGAAATGCTTTGTATGTTAGTTCCTCATTGCAAAACTAGTATGTTTGAATAGGTACTTTGATGTTTGATGGATTAAAATATGAGAACAAGATAACTTCAATGCCATGTTCTTATATAATGTGGATTTTAGAGATTCCCCACCCCTGCATGATCTCTAGAGTTGTACACCCTCTCCTCGTTTAGCAACCACAATTCGTTCCCTAAATCAGAAGTGAAATGGTCACTAAGCAAACCACATGACTGAGATCGACAGAGAGACGCTGCAAAGATCGCTGGTTGCAGCCACCTCATTTAGATAAAGTTCTCTTGTGCAGCAATGCCAGTGTTACTCTCACTCTGGCATGTGTTGTTGTCTGGTGCAGAAATTTGGTTGTAAGTGCGCACATTGCTCGGAAAATTATTATTATTTTTTTTGTTAGGTTTATCATTACTGTTGTACTTGGAAATGGTCACTAAACGAGAAGTGGCTGTATTAAACAACAGTATGGTAGAGAGAGCCAATGCAGGGAGAAATTGGTCTCGGCATGGAGCGATAAGTTACCTAAAATGTTGACTTTGCTGAGAGTGGGATCTTAACTGAGTTCCATTTTATAAGCAAGATGTTTGAGAGTTCTGTTGATTGTTCTTGTTACACAATATATGCTTCAACAAAGTATGGTTTATCTTTCATACATACATGAATAGTCATCACATGATCCCCTTTTGGAGTAAGCAACATTGTGCAAAGTGAAGAAAAAGAGTAAGCCCAAGAAATTAAAGCCATGAGAAAAATAAGTGGAATTATAGCATATCTAATTTCCAGCACTATACATCACTATACCTTTCTGTCCTTGAAAACTCTCCTGATTAGGGTCTGAGTGACTGTGAGCAGGGCTTCATGATCCCAGAATAGTCACAATTAGCACACAAGATATAATTGTGCAAAAGCCATCCTGGCTACAACTGTTATTCTCTCCTTGGAAATAGCACAATTTTCTCAAAACTCATCTTCTGCTATAACCATTTACTGGAGCATAACATGTAACTAACACAAACCTATGCATTTCTATTTTTATATGCCCCCTTACAATGTATATGACAGAAAGTCATAATTTGTGACATGCATCTTAGCTCTTTCATGCATAACTGAATTTATATCTTCCCTTTGTTGCACGTTAGAAAGAAAATAATAGATTGTATGTTTATGAAACTAAAAGAGAGGAGCTGATTTTTCATTTCATTCTTTCATTCATGTACCTTATTATTTACTTGGCCTATAATCCAAGTCCCAGTCTTCCATATGGCATAGTCCTCACTTGTGCCACCCATCATGGCTTTGGTCAGTTAAGACTTTCACATAATACTTTTTTGTATAATAGAGAAAAAATAGACTAAGTTACCAGACTTAGTTGTACCTTTGTCATATGCAGAATTCCCTGCTAACAGTAAGGACAATACAATCAGTTTTAGCACATTTTGGCCAGTTTGTCACAAATACAGCCACGTCCAGTTTTACTCCAAGCATGATTATACTAATCTATGCAAACTATGATCTCTAAACTAGGGACTGTCTTGCAAGTCAAAACACTGTTGTGCATTTCTGACTAGCTAGAAGACATTCAGCATGTACCAGTATCTTACACTGGCGGTGATTTGCTCAAGCCATCCAAATGTTAGTAAAGAATAACTGATGGATTATGGAAGTATAGAAAAGAAAGTCCTTGAGAAATTGAACACAGATAATATGGGCTTAATTTGGATCAGACATTCTGGTATGGATCCCCCTCCCCCCCAAATTATTGCTTTGAATTAATTGTTAGAATTCATTCAACCATTTATTTTTTTTCTTAGTACTTATTTAGAATTTGGGTTTTCATTTGGGGTCTGACTGTAAAGCCAGAGGGGCTTGTACTGTATGTGTATAGATATTTGTGTATATTTGGGGTATATAATTCTGTATATATAAATAATTTTATATTGGTTGTTATAATTTTGTTATTGAAATTTTAAAATATAATACTTTATTGCTATTTTAATATTTGAAAACTGCCTAGAGTAGATAAATTTATTAAATAAATACATTAATAAAATGTTCATATGTATTCAGGCTTTAATATACCGTAACAGGTAGTCCTCGTTTAGCAACTGACTTATCAGCGACTGTTCACAGTTACGATGGTGATAAAAAGTAACTTTGCAAGCAGTCCTCGCATTTACGACCTTTGCAGGTCTTTAAAGCAAAGGAAAGCTGAAGCAAAATCGCAAAATTTATTTATTTATTTGTTCAACTTATATCACCGCCCATCTCCCCTCACAAGGGGACTCTGGGCGGTCATGATGTTTCACTTAGAGACCTCTTCACTTAACAACCAAATTGCTGGTCCAATTGTGGTTGCTAAACAAAGACTACCTGTATTTAAAAACAGAGTATTCAATTCAATTAATTTTATTTCGGTCATAGACCAGCATATACTGTAACTAACAATTCTGCTAAAATAAAAATAAAAAAGTCATATTGATAGAATAAAATAAAGATAAAATTATTAAGGTAAAAACAGAGTAGAAATCTTTATGTTGAAAACATTAAAAAAATGTAATGTATAAGCAAAACTTTATTGTGTTACATCAGTTTACCACAGATTGGATATTAGTGGTATATTGAATTTGAAAGTTCTGCTTATCTGGTAATAAATATTTAAGGTGATATTCTTGATAGTAAAACAAATGACAATTAAAATTATTTTATCTTTGTTTTAGGCATGTCAGCAGCTAAATTGTTATTTGAATCTGGACTTAGTGTAGTCGTTTTAGAAGCTCGTGACAGAGTTGGGGGACGGACTTTCACCATTAGAGTAAGTAATTTTTTTAAACAAATGTACAAACACCAATCACTAAGTTTTGTAATTTTTAGTCGGCAACATTTTGGAAAGAGATGCTAATTCCTGGGAAGGTTCTATTTAACTATATGATTGATGATTATGTGCCATCAAATCATTGCTGACTCTTAGCGACCACATAGATATATTTTCTCCATGATGATCTGTCCCTAACCTGGTCCTTCAGTTCTTCAAATGGTGCACTCATCACTACTGTAACTGAGTCTATCTACCTTGCTGCTGGTTGTCCTCTTCGTTTCTTTCCTTCCACCTTTCCCAGTATTAGAGTCTTCTCTAGAGAGCTAGGTCTTTGCATAATGTGTCCAAAGAAGGATCATTTGAGTTTGATCATTTGTGCCTTGAGTGAGAACTCTCTGGATTGATTTGTTCGATGATCCATTAGTTTGTTTTCTTGGCCCTCCACAGTATTCTCAGGAGTCTTGTCCAACACTAAAGTTAAAAAGCATCAATACTATTCCTATCCTGCTTCTTTGAAGTCCAACTTTTGCTTTCATAGGGTGTCACAGGGAATACCATGACTTGCACTATTCTGATCTTTGTAGGTATAGACCAGAGCTTCCCAAACTGTGTGTCGCAACACAAAAGTGTGTCGCCACACACAGTCTGGTGTGTCGCCACACAACCCGGAAGCGCTGATCATCATCAGCGCTTCTGGGTTTTCCCGCAGCGACACACCAACGGCGGTGCGCAAAAACCAAAAGCGGCAGCAGCGCTTCCGGGTTTTTGCGCGCTGCTGCAACGGCGGCACTTCCGGGTTTTCCCGCGGCGACACACCAACGGCGGTTGGTGTGTCGCCGCGGGAAAACTTTGGAAAGCCCTGGTATAGACACATCATAGCATATGAATATCTTTTCCAAGGCCTTCATGTCTGCTTTGCCAAGTGTTAATCTGTGGCATATTTCTTGACTACTGGTTCTTTTACTGTTGATGTTTGGGCCTACAAGGCAGAAGCTATCCACCACTTTGATATTTTCATTGCCAAATCTAAGGCTGGTTGTTGTTATTTATTTTTATTTATATTTCAAATTTAGTCACTCAAAGAATGACTGGTTTTACCTGTTGTCATTAGTTTGGTCTTTATATTTAATTTTAGTCCCGTTTTTTCACTTTGCTCCTTAACTTTTATTACTAGAGCTTACAGATCCTTTGCATTTTTGGCTATCAGGGTAATGTCATCAGCATGGCACAGGTTATTGTTTTTTCTTCTTCTTAAAACCATGCTATTCTTCTTCAAATCCAGCTTCCCTTAATATATATATTCAGCATATAGGTTGAATAAATAAGGGGAAAGTATACAGCCTTGTCTCACTCCTTTGTCAACCTGTAACCCGTCTGTTTCACCATGTTCTGTCTGTACTGTGGCTTCCTGACCTGTATGTACTGTAAGTTTCTCATGAGGACGATGATTTGTTCTGGGACTCCCATTTTTCTGAGCACTTCCCATAGCTCAATGTGATTAACACAATCAAAGGCCTTTCTATAATCAATGATAATCATAATCATCATATAATCATCATGACTTTTTTTTAATATTCTTTGGCTTTCTCAATTATTCAGCATGCATCAGCAATAATGTCTTATGTTTCTCGGCCTTTTCTAAAGCCAGCCTTAACATCTGGCATCTCTTTTTCCATGTAGGGCTCTAATCTGTGTTGGATGTTCCTAAGCATTATTTTGTTAGCATGTGAAATTAAGGATATTGTGTGATAACTGTTAAATCTGCTTTTTGTGTGTGTGATTGGAATGTAGATTGACCTCTTCCAATCTGTTGGACACTGTGTCATTCTCCAGATTTGCTGGCATAGTTTGGTTAGAAACTTTACTGATTCTTCTTTTGCTTGCCATATTTCAGTGGATATTAGGTCAGTTGCTGTAGCCTTCTGACTTGGTAATGACCGGAGTTTTGATCTAACTTCATCTTCTAGTTTTAGAGGTTCTTGTAATTAAGGAATATCTTCTAAGGTATCTTGGACGTTGTCTTCTCTACTGTACAGTATTTCAGTATAGTCCTTTCATCTTTGTTTGATTTCCTTTGAATTGGTTACTATCTGTCCATTGGGGTCCTTTAGCATACCAATTCGAGGTTAGAACCTCCTTCTGAGTTCAGAGATCTTTTGAAAGACTTGCCTTGTTTTTCCATGCCTGTTTCCATCCTTAATGTCTTTATAGAGGTTGTTGTAATATTGCTTCTTGTCTCTTCTAACAGCCCTCTGAAACTCTTTGTTAAGTCCCCTCCTGAGATTTTTGTCTGTCTTGGCTCTGTCCTCTCTTCTCTTCTTGACAATTTCCATGGTTTGTCTTGACATCCAGTTTGCTTTCTTCTCTTTCTTAATTTTTGGCAGTCTCTTTTCCCATGCATCCTTAATAACTTCTTTATATTCATTCCATAATTCCTCTGGTTCTCTATCAATGAAGTTCAGCACTTCAAATCGATTCCTGATGATTCAGATTCCTCTTGAAAATATGTTCAAGATCATATGGTGGAAACTGACTGGCTTTCTTATTTTTCTTGGAGCTTACACATGAGTATTTTGTGATCTGTTCCACAATCAACACCTGGCCATGTCTTTGATGCTATACAGGTAAAAACCATTCGTTTAGTGACGGTTCGGACTTAAAACGGTGTTGAAAAAAAATGACTTACAACCGGTTCTCACACTTATGACCTTGATCACATGATCATGGTTTGGGCGCTTGGCAACTGGTTCGCATTTATGACCATCACAGTGTCCCATGGTCACGTGATTGCCATTTTCGACCTTCCGGGCAGCTTCTGGCAAGCAAAATTAATCACGGCAACCATGTGATTCACTTAATGACCACATGCTTTGATTAACAGCTGCCACAAAAGTCATAAAATTGGGTTGGATTCACTTAATGACCACTTCACTTGGCAACTGAAGATCCCCATTGTGGTCATTAAGTGAGGACAACCTGTAATTGAGCTTCTCCACCTCTTTTTAGCAGTAATATAGTTAAGTTGATTTCTATATATTCCATCTGGTGATGTCCAATTATAGAGGCATCATTTTGTTGTTTGAAGACAGTGTTAGCTATGAAGCAATTATTGGAGTATTGGAATTATTGGAGTATTATTGGAATTTATAAGTCAGTCTCCTACTTCATTTTGGTTTCTTAAGCCATACAATTCACTTACATTTTCCTCTTTAATGTTTCCAACTTTGGCCTTCCAGTCTCCAATCACAAGCAGCACATCTTGCTTGATCTGTTGATTTCAAATTGAACTTCATCATAAAACGTATCAACCTTCTCTTCTGCATTGGTTGTTGGAGCTTGAATGATTGTCATATTACAGGGTTGTCCACAAAGTCCAATCATCGGTCATTGATTGCATTGTAGTCAAGTACTGTTCTTGCTATACCCTTCCTAACTATAACAGCAATGTTGTTCTTTGTTTTTTATGTGAACAGTGTAATCTTCTGACTGAAAGAGTCCAATCCCAATCCATCTCAATTTTCTGATGCCTAAAATGTCAATTTGCAGTTGCTTCATTCGTCTTTTACTATGTTGAGCTCTCCTGTGTTCATGCTTCTTATGTTCCATGTACTTACAAGTAGTCCTTGTTTAATGTCCACTTGTTCAGCGACCATTCAAAGTTACTTACATCTGGTCCTTGTAGTTGTGGCCATTGCAGCATCCCTGCGGTCACATGATCGCGATTCGGGTGCTTGGCAACCAGCGCACAATTACAATGTTACAACATCCCACGGTCACATGATTGCCGTTTGTGACCTTCACTGCCGGCTTCTGATAAGTGGGGTCGGAATGGGGAAGCCTGCAGGAAGTCACAATATGGGTGCCTACTTGCTTTAGCTGAGCAGCTGGGATGACCTTCGCTCAATTGGGTGACGCTGCTGGGAATATATACTCTTGGCATACACTCCCAACGTTCTTTGCTCATCTTTCCCAGGAACACCCCCTCCACAATGAGGCAGCACAGCAGGACTTGGGGGCATTTAACCATATGGTTAAGTTAATTTAATAATATAGAACACCCGTCATGCTTTGAAGACTGTCCAATGTAAATTAGATGTACATTTCAGCTATTTTTATAATAAGCATTTTTTGTTCTTTTTCTGTGGTTGGAACTTCATTCATCTATTATTATTTCTGCTGATTTTTCTTGTTTTGTCAGAACCATCAAGTGAAGTATGTAGATGTTGGTGGAGCCTATGTGGGACCTACTCAGAATCGGATTCTGCGACTGGCTAAAGAACTTGGCATAGAAACGTACAAAGTGAATGTACGTGAGTCTACCCTCCTACATACCAAGGTAAGAATTTCAATTGCTTTGATTATTCTGGAAACATTATACATAAGTGAACGGATTATGTTGCGGGGGATTTAGGCCCCAGGCAGGACTTTATTTATTCTGACTGTATGCTGCATTTAGCTTTCTGTGATACGGAATGATAATAAACAGTGTGGAAGGGATGCACTTGTGTTTTAACAAAAGAAGCTATGTTGAAATAGGCCATTTCTTATTAAATTGTAATAGTCGCTGGTCTGGATTTCTGTTGCGTGATTAGTGTCCCTCAGCAGCAACCATAATCAAAGTTCAAGACTCATCCTGTATACATGGTCGCACCATGGATTAGGGCTCATAGACTTGTTTGTGAATAGAAAAACGCAGAGGGGTTACATTAGCGCTCTGGTATCTGGGCTGTAAAAATCCAGAAGACCACTTGATGGTATTGAAAAGATACAGAAAATTCTTCCAGATTTTTGCAGGCCAGATACAGTAGCCCTACTTAACTGCAGCATGATAGATACCACCATTGGTTAAACTGATTATGGGCTAAAATATTATCAGCAGACTTGTTTGTGATAATAGTATTAGTTGCTGCTTATTTCAGCTGGATAAGTATCTAAAAGTGACCAAATTACTTTGGATAAAAGCCTATATGAATGTTCTACCAGTAATCTTTATCTCCTTAGAATAAGCGGATCCTTATTTATTTTGGTAATAGATTTATGCAGCTATGACAGATCTGTTGGATTATAACTTTCACCATGATGGGGATTATACGCCAACACTTCTGGAAAGCACTGGTTTGGGAAAGGCTAAGCTAGACTGATGTTATGAGTGAAGGTAGAGTTTTGATGGATTTCCAGTCCCTGCATGCTGCTGAACTTGACTCAGGAGAGAAGTGTTCACATTTGAACAAAATGAATTGAACGAGCATCTATAAAAATCTTATGGCTGTTAGACATTCAGTCCATTAGCACTAATAAAAAAAATAGGAAGACATAGAGCAAAGAGCAAAGACTTTTATCATCATTTATGCAATATTTGTTGGCTTCCCTGGTTAGAATATCCTCCTGCTCTACTGGGTGAACTTTTATGTCACAAGGGTGCTGGAATGGCTCTTACATTATCTTCCAGGGTGGTGTAGACCACTCTTTAAAGGATTCTAACCACAGGAGAGAAGCAGCCTCCAGCACAGCCTTTGTTTCAAAGAAACACAGTTTGAATATCTCTTTATCTGAAAGGAAGACAACTACACATTTGATTCAATTCCTTCAGCAAAGAAAAGCTTGAAGAAAATTATAAACAAAAATCCTGTGCTGTGCAACTTCCTACCAGGTCAATATAGGGTTGCCAATAGGTATTATAAAACTCATCCGTTCTGGGCATACATGACTACTTCGGGGTTAGAGAATCCCTGGAACATCAGGAACTACTTCCAGTTTAGAGAATTAGCTTCTGGAAATCACTAAACTACACTCAGAATGTCATGATTTAAAGGAGGCTTGGCATAATCCAAAAGGGAACAGAATGTTCTAGTTCTGAATCGCTGAGTTCTGCACATAATTAGTTGCCAACTCTAGATACGCTGGCTCTTCGGCTAGCAAACGGAGATGAGCCCTGGCCCCTAGAGTCAGACACGACTGCACAAATGTGCGGGGGGAACCTTTAAAAAAAACTCTAGATAGAGCCAACTGTGGATAAGCTCCCCCCCCACTAATGTGGACATGTGTCATACTTATATATGTGTATGCTATGTATGTACGTATATCTGAGTGTGTCACATTCCCAAATATGGCAGAGTAAGCCCCCTGAAATTAATAACTATTATTAAATTTAATTGCCTATAAAATAAGGTATCCACTTATAAAATCAATTGATTTACCATTTCCATGTAACAAATATTCTCTACATATCTCTCACACACAACCAAGTACACATGGTCACTTTAGTCTTGCAACTTCCAGCAGAAACAACAAAGCAAAAGAAGAAGGGAGAAGAAAAGAAAGAAAGGAAGGAAGGAAGGAAGGAAGGAAGGAAGGAAGGAAGGAAGGAAGGAAGGAAGGAGGGAGGGAGGGAGGGAGGGAGGGAGGGAGGGAGGGAGGGAAAAAGTACAAGAGAGTTGCCCTGAAAAGGGAAGAGGAGAGAAAAAAGGAGGAAAGGAGGAAAAAAATGGAGATAAGGAGAGGTAAACTGGAAAGTACAGAGCGAAGAAAAGAAAGACAAAAATTCTGCTTAGGTTTTACAAAAAGGTTTAAATTCATCAGGAAAGTAGCTTCTATTATTATTATTATTATTATTATTATTATTATTATTTATTTATTTATTTATTTATTTAACTTATATGACCGCCCATCTCCCCCAATGAGGAACTCTGGGCGATTTACAATAAAACTGATTAAAATAGAATAAAGAATATAAAAACACAATCAAATAATACAATAAATAAATTATAAAATCCAAATGGCCAGATAGCTTAATAAAAAGAAGAACATTATGAAATTAACCACCCCCATGAGGAACTATTATTTCCTCCTTCCCATGCCAGGCAGCAGAACCAGGTCTTCAGATCTTTCCTAAAGGTCAGGAGGGAGGGGATCTGCCTCAACTCTGGGGGCAAGGTGTTCCAGAGTGCTGGTGCCACCACAGAGAAGGCCCACCTTCTAGACCCCATCAGATGACACTCTCTTATTGATGGGGTTTGTAGCAGGCCCTCTCTGAATGATCGGGTGGGGCGGGTCAATGATATGGGGATAAGACGGTCCCTCAGGTATTCTGGTCCCATGCCATGTAGGGCTTTAAAGGTGATAACCAACTATGCAACTATGCAACTGGCTAATCTTCAAAGGCAACCCTGCTTTGCTTTTCAGCAGTTCTGTCTCAAGCCATTTGTATTTCTGTCCATTCCTTTGTTCCTTTCTACTCAACAGCCAATGTAGGATGACCCTTCCCCTCCAATTCCCTAGTAATTATTGGGTGGGGGTGGCGAACTCTACTTTCTATAATGTAAATACATGTGTGATCATAAAGCAAAACGTTATGATTACATGATTCATGTGTCATCTAAAACAGTTTGATAGCTATTTATTTATATATTTCCAGCTAAAGTAATGCACTGATTTTCTCTAAAGGTCAGGATAACATTCAAAGGGCCACTCTTATTTTAATTCCTATCAACGTGAGGGTTAGATGCTTTTTTTAATTTATGTCCCTCCCTCCAAGGCCAATACAGGTAAAAGCAAACTGATAATTGAATTAAAGTAATTAAAAATACACCAGTAAAAGAAGAATACAGTATGAAGATAATGTTGAAGTTTTATTTTGTGCTTTAGCTTAAATTTGTATTTCTCAATATGGAAAAGAAAGATAATGAAGAAGCCAAGATTTGCATTTCGTCTCTTTTAGTATGCATGTGTTAGATTCATTTCTAGATTTGCATATTCAATGCTACTGAATATATTTCTAATAGACATTTGACTACAATTACTATAATTACACAATAATTATTACATATGGAGACTTAAGACTAATATCAGAGGAAAACATCGACTATTCTGTTACATCTTGGTTTTTTTTTAATTTTAGGGAAAATCCTATATAATGCATGATATCTTTCCTTCCTCGTGGAACCCTTTCGTATATCTAGATTACAACAATTTCTGGAGAACAATAGATAAACTAGGAAAAGAGGTATGCTGGGAATAATGAATATATGTGCAACTGACTGGGGCAATAAAAAAAATTGCCATGTTTCATCAAAGCTTACGTGGGAAATTATTAAATCCCAGTATACTGATAAAATGTATTCAAGAAGCAGAAATATTTTTACCTAACTATAATGCAAATATTGAAATCTCCGCTTGTAAATGAAAGGGGTTTGTTTAACGAGCATATTGCAATGTGCCATACAGATTTCTGGGAAAAAATATGTTAGAGGCACACTTCAGTCTTTCCTTCCCTGCAAGATATAGCAGCTCCATTCTTCTACTTTTTAAGTAGGAAGATTGTTAGATGATTATACAGGTAGTCCTTGTTTAGTGAGCACAATCGGGACCAGCAACTCCATCGGTAAGCGAAGCAGTTGCTAAGTGGGAAATCACGTGACCACAACTGTGCTTTCCTTTTCCCCATTCCCCTGCCCTTTGGAATGCTCATCCCCTGGCGCTGGAATAGCTGGCTCGAAACTGACAAGACTAATCAGTTTCACAGTCAGCTTTTGTTTGCCTCCTAACCACTCCCCCACCCTTTGGAATGCTCATCACGGTGCTGGGATAATTCACAAGAAGGGAATTAATGTTAGTATTTACATTCATTGGAGAGGAAGGGATTACTCCAATCTCTCTGCTCTGCAAGGGGAAAAAAAAAAGCAAAATAGGTCAGGCACAGGACAATGCGTACTGTTGTAATGGCAATCACATGACTGAGGGACACTGTGAAGTTCGTAAATGTGGGCATTGGTCATAAGGTTATCTTTTCAGCACCGTTGAATTTCAAATGGTCACTTAACAAGGCAGTCAGTAAGCAAGGACTATCTGTACTTCTGAAATAAGAAAAATATCTCAGCTATAGTCGATATTTGTAATCAAAACTAAAATATACTTTGTATTAAATATAGGTCCACTTAACTTATGTGGCATTGTAATATATCCCAAAACATTTATCTTCATTGTATTTATCAATTATTCTTATTGATCACAGCAAGGTTATTGGCTCTATATAAATTTACCAATTAAGCAGATCTTTAGTTTCAGAGAGCGTGATCACTAAATCTTCCAAGACAAAAAAAGCCCATAATTTGTCTTTATAAATACCTGTTATTGCTAAATCCATTTGATATACAAATTTTAAAAACTGAGTGGAATACAGAATTAGAAATCTGTTTTGTCTAAATAATGGAAACTATTTTAGCATCACTATCAAACATTTCAGTAGATCTTAGATTACAGCTCATTCAACAAAGCATAATAATTCAGATGTATTGGACCCATTATATTTGTACAGAAAAGGAATGAGAAAATCACTAGACATGCAATGAGAATACGCTTCATTAAAACATGTTTTTGCAGTGTCTTAAAGTTATTATTTTCTAGGAAGAAGTAATGACATATATACTGTACGTATGTCTTTGAGACAAGGTTTAATATTTTTGGATGTCCAAATCCTATTGCACTACATATCTATTACATGGATATTGATGGCTGGAAAATGAAAATAGATTTTCCATGCTTTTCTTTTTGCTAAAAGGCTTGTTCTTCAATGTTGGAAAGAGAACTATATGGCCCCAATTACTGGGTTGAAGTCCTGATATTACTTGCAACTCATGAACAAGTTGCTTACAAGTGTGGATTCCACTTGAAATATTGTCATGCCTTTTTTGAAACAGTTGTGTTAAAATTTCATTCATACACACACACATGAGGGAAACCATATATCATATATATGTGTGAAAGAAAGAAAGAAAGAAAGAAAGAAAGAAAGAAAGAAAGAAAGAAAGAAAGAAAGAAAGAAAGGAAAGAAAGAAAGAAAGAAAGAAAGAAAGAAAGAAAGAAAGAAAGAAAATGTTTTCTTTCTCTCTCTCTCTCTCTCGCTCGCTCTCTCATCTCCATTTTTTTTTAAAAAAAAAGATGGCCAATTTAATTTTGCAACACGATTGTGCTTGTTTTATTTTCATGACCATATGGCTAGGACAATGGATTGAGGCTATTGATACATGAAAAGAAAATCAGTTCTGATCCCAATCAGCAAATAAACAAACTATGGTATATTTGCAACACTTTGTTTATTTTTAGATTCCTGCTGAAGCACCATGGGATGCACCACATGCTAAAGAGTGGGACAAAATTACAATGAAACAGTTCATTGACAAACATTGCTGGACAAAGTAAGTGATCCAACTTCGGTTGAAATGTACTATATCCCTGTTTCTTAACTTTTTGTATGCCATGCATACTACATGCTACATTGGATTATCCATGTTCTCTTTTCTTCTCAAATGGGAGATAACCAACTGTATAAGAATCTTATCTCCAATCCTATGCTAGAATGAACATACAGTATACAGATGTAAATGGAGGGTGGGAAAAATCAGACAAGCTTAGCATTGCCACACTTGTCAGCTCTACTTCCAGGTTAAATGAAGCCTGCACATCTTCAGTTGAATGCATAAACAGGGCTTGTGTGGTTATAGAAATACTAAGAAACAAAAAGCAAAAAGGCGCTAATGATAACATTGGAATTGTATTGGTCTTTCTTTGAAGAAAGAAAACTCCTGATTAACGAAACAGCACTTACTAACTGGTAATATAGCTTTATTCAATAAAAGAGATTGGATTTTTGTATATACCCATCTAACTACTGAGTTTAAGACTGTTCTCACTGATGTCAAACCTTTGATCAGAAACATCAGTATTACTTAGTAAGTTTTACTGGTACTCTGCACATTCTGTACATATCCACTTTATGGTCCTTTGTAATAATAGCAGGATTAAGTTGTTCTGAAACACTTCCCTTTTCTGAGCATGGAGAAGGCACGCTCTACCTAAGGCGGCCTTCCCCTGATAGTCACGTGTGGTTTTTCATTTTCTTCCATGATCTGTAATTGTTTTGCCAAAAGATTCCAAATTGTGAGTGATGTAAAGAAGGGAAAAGGTAGTGTTTGCAAAAATTGAGGGTTTCTCCAGATTTATAGTCTTGAGGACTTTGAAACATGCTCAGAGTAGAAATAAAAAGCTACATTTCCCACATTGTGCACTTTCCATTATGGGGTCTGAATGTACTCACACATTTTTATTAGAGAGTCGGGAACTGTTAGCTGCTATCTCCTTTTCACCTTGTAACCTGTTAAAACTAGGAAGGGAAAACAGAATGGAAATGAAAACTAGCAATTTGTCTTTAACGGTCATAATCACATTTGGAGGAGGATTGATCTAAATCAGATTATTGAACCTTGGGGTGGGGGGCGAGTGCTGAAGGCTGTATTTGATCTTTGAATGGCATGTTGGAGACGTGTTCAAAAAGTCATTAAGACGAAGAAGTGGATGGTGCTAGAATAAATATTAAACCTGGTTGTTTATATCTGAATTCAAAGTTCCATTGTGGAGTCTGGCCACTTTGTTTTCAAGAAACAAAGAAAGCTTAAAGAATGGGGTTGTGTCATGATATCACACTATTCACATTGGGACATTCTCAGCAAGGAAGATGGCAGACTTCTTACTGGCATTCTTTTGCCCATTAAAGAAATAGCCAAGAATTGTTTTCACCTATTAATGATATTAAAACAAGAATTGTTTTCACCTATTAATGATATTCATGATAAGCTTAATAAGGCTTCATTTGGAAAAAGAATGGTATTACTAAGTATAAAACAGAATGTTCCCCAAAGCAAAGAGCACCGAGTATTGCAGCTATTGAATATATGCAGAATCCATTGTTTCTGGGTTCTTGCTACTACATAAACCAGCTGTTTAGAGGAGAGTCACCACCTAGGCCTGCGTGGTGTCCTGTGCTGCTGCAATTTAAATGTCCCTTTAGGCTTGACAAAGAGAAGCTTTGGATCCTTTTACATTTAGTAGAATGGGAGCCTCTGGGGCTATAATAACAGCAATATATCTTGAGGTTTCCATTATACAGGGGTGTGTTGGCTCAGCGGGTAAGACGCCAGGCTTGTCGATCGGAAGATCGCAAGTTCGGAGGTTCGAATCCCTAGCCCCGCGTGACGGAGTGAGCTCCCGCACTCGCCCCAGCTCTTGCCAACCTAGCAATTCGAAAGCATGCAAATGCAAGTAGATGAATAGGTACCACTTCGGTGGGTAGGTAACAGCGTTCCACGTGCGTTATGCCGGCCACATGACCGTGGAAGCGTCTTCGGACAACGCTGGCTCTCCGGCTAACAAACGGAGATGAGCACCGGCCCCTAGAGTCGGACACGACTGCACAAATGTGCGGGGGGAACCTTTACCTTTACTATCCATTATACAATTACACATTACACAAGCAATGGGTAAAGGAAACTGTCATTTATGCAACGTATCTCTCCTTGTCAAATTAAGGAAATATACTCTTTGTGGTTTTCTGTTTTATTTTATTTCTTAGCAAAATAAAATTAATATATGTTGTTCCTGCCTTTGGATTGTATACAGAGCTGCCAGGGACTTTGCTACAGTGTTTGTCAATATCAATGTCACTTCGGAGACACACGAAGTTTCTGCTCTCTGGTTCCTGTGGTATGTGAAGCTGTGTGGGGGAACCACCAGGATCTTTTCCGTAACCAACGGAGGGCAGGTAGAGCAAGGGATTCATTTGTCCTTCCTTTTGAGAGTTCAAAATGAACGAATGTGATGCTGCATTTTTCTAATAGGAAGTGTTTTAAAGCACAACAAAGAATACTTTACCAAAACAAAAGTTAGAGTAGCTTTTCAGTTCTGGAAACAGGGTTGTCCATTGTGGGAGGTCAAAAAAGTCAAGATGGTGGCTGCTATCTTGAGTTTCATTGGCTTCCCCCTGCAGACACCTCTGTCTGGAATAACTAAAGTTTTTATTTATTGGCAGCATGCTTAGATTTCTCCTGAAATTAGATCGATATTATGCCAACCCTTCTTCCATTCACCCCACAGTGTGTTCAGTACAAGATTGTTGTGGCAGTGTAATAATTATATTGTTTAGTTTCCATGGTTACTAGCCAGTGTAATACTAATACAAACTACACTTAGAGAAAGAAAATAGAATGGAAAGAAAGAATAGAATGTGCAGGAAAAAAGAAAAAGTAAGGAAGAAGAAAAAGAAAAGAAAGAATATAATAATATAATATAATATAATATAATATAATATAATATAATATAATATAATATAATATAATAATATAATAAAAAGAAAAGAAATATATGAAGAAGTGACTTCCAACCTTCATCACAACAAGTATAAACAAATTTAAAAACTCTTCACCCCCTATAAAGTTAAACAGATATCTCTTCCTCCCATATCCCATCCCTTATCTATAAGCATATCCATAAAACACCAAATTTTCAATCCTGGTGTCAGCAAAAAAATCCATAAAGGGTTGCCAGAACATTGCAAAAAAAAAATGTCTTATTTTAACCTTGATCAAATAAACCAGCTTTATATTCCTTCCTTTTACGTCTAACAGTCTTAATGTTTAATTCAATCAAATATTGTCATAGGATTTGATTTCTCCTCAATTCTTCTTTATCCCATCAAGCAGATTTCTTCAAGGCTTTAACGAGCCTGTTTTGTAGATCCAGTAAGAAAACATTTTCCAGGTCATTCTCTTGGTTTATCATTTGTATTTCACTTTTAATTTTTAAAACTTCATCCAGTTTCATTTGTGTATCCAGTAAAAGCATTGCAAAAGCTCCCATAATTTTACATTTCATTTAAAATTTGGTGACCAACCAGGGAACATTGCAGAACAATTCCTGCTCTTTTTCAGTGATCAACAAACAAAAAGTTAGTGTATTCACATATGTAGAACATTGGAGGAGAACCCCCCAGCATCCCCCTAAAGAGAAAAAGCAGTCCAAAAGGTTGCTCATATTTACCAGGAGGCATGTTAACTTCTTTCAGAAATAGAAAAGACATGGTATTCACACTGAACAAGTTAAGGACTTTAAATATTTAGGAGTTTTCTTTCCATCACCCACTGCTTGGAAGAAACCAACAAAGAAATCAGAGTTCAAGGAGGGAGGGTTCCCAGTGCCATCATTTGATTTGGTGGCCACGGTAACAATTTTGTCCCTGCTGCAATTCAATTATTCAGGGGACAAAGTTCTGAGTCTTCTGCTTTTTGGAGTTGAGCTTTGTGCTTATCATGACAAAAAAAGCACAAAATGTAACACATTCTAAGTTCCTATGAGTTACAATGCATGTTTGTTTGTTTGTTTGTTTTATTATTTAAATTTATATGTTCCTCACCATGTGCCTGTATCAGGCTCCTACGGACTATAGTATTGACTACATTAACCTCTTTGGATGGTTCTTTGGCACAGTTAATTCTAGCCAGGAAGTTTATTTCTTGCAAGAAAAGCATAGTTTTGGACCTGAATTATTCTGACCTATCAGCCCTATCTTGTTGATGTCAGCAATCTGAGATTAAGCAGTGAGTCCTTGATGTGGACCTGCAGAGAGATAGGGGGAAAAAACCCTTAATACTGCAATGCTGGTCTTTCTCTTTGCCTAATTACTTAATCATGTTTATACTACGCTTTCTATTCCATACAGAAGAGCATTTTCATTAGCAAGACTCAGTGCTTTGCCACCGGTGATCTTGGAAGGAAGGTTCAACAATACTCTGCACACAAACCTTGTCCAAACCATTTCCAGTTGAAATAGTTTTGCATATTCTTGTGTACAGTACTGTCCCTTTAATCAACCAGGGTGCTCAGAATTATTACTGCCCCTTTTGATTTCCCATTTGGGTTGGTCTGAAGGCAAGAACACTTTTTTTGCTAGCAGACAGGTTGTGAGAAGGCTGGGGGTTTAATATTAGCAATGCATGCTGGCGAATTGATTTCTGTTTGGATTGTCTGCAATTCTATTAATTTTCTGACTTTTTTCCATTTGTTTTTTACCTGACTGTATAATAAGAACTCATTTATTTATTTTTCTAAAAAAATTATGCATACATAATTAACAAAACGCTCTTTAAACTTTAAAAAAATAAAAATAGAAAAGAAACAACCCCACACAAACTAAAAATACAACTAAAAAAGAAAAGGGAAAAATCTATCTTATATTTTTTACTTATTAATAGTCACTTGTTTATTAATGAATACCCTCTTATAATACAGTCAATACAAAATATTACTGTAAAATATCACAAAATCTCTGCCATAGTAACACATATTGCTGCGTCCTTTGATTAATAGAGAATATTGCCTTTTCCAAAATAGATCACACATTTTTGACAACCATTCCTTGACATCTGGAATAATAACGCATTTCCAATTTCTCAATATGATTCTTTTAGCCATCCCCGGTGCTCAGTACAACCATATTTCCTGATAAGCAGTCAGATTCCAAAGCTTTTATATACAGTTCAACATTACACTAACATCTTTAACATGTAAAGATACCTGACTGTATTTTGTTTGATATTCGGGTCTTTGACCATAAACAAACTGCAATAGTAATAGATAGTAAGTCCATACATTTCTTTACTCGCTTTTCCAGACATTTTGTGATGTCAGTGGCCAATCTGTTGCATCTTTCTGCTGCTGAAAACAGTTTTTCAAAATGTGACTTCAATTGAAATATTTGTAGGAATTCTGGGATGGTAGTACCAGAACTCCACGCAGCTTCTTATTAGTATATAGCAGAGTAGAAGCATTCCCATAAACTTACACAAGGCTTAATCAGTTCGAAAAACAAAATAAACACACTTCACATGTTAATGTAAAGTAATATAAAAAGAGTTTACAATTTTATTGTAACTCACAGTTCCTTAGTAGAAACGGTCCATGCGTGCGAGCAATTGGTTCTGACGTGACCCACATGCTTCTAATGTGGCCCACCTGGATGGAAGTATGAGCAACGTGGGAGCCATAGCTGCACTATCCTCCTTGGTAGGAGATTCGAGCAGAAAAGGGGAAAGAGAAGGGAACAGGAACAGGAAACCAGGATTCAGCTCCTCCCACACAAAGCAAGTAAGGTTAGGTTACAGCAGAGGCTGCCTCCTCCTTCAAGCTTCTGTGAGACGTGCTTGGTTGAAACCCGATATCTCTAACAATATTACCTTCCCTTCTTTTAACTAAAAACCTGTTGGAGAGATCAGATAAGCGCAACATTGAAGCCTCTGTTGTTTCTTCCAAATTCACACCCCCAAATTTGTCCTGCAAATTACTGCTATGAAGGCCATAGCAACTGCAGCAGTTTCAGATTGTGAGCAGCCCTCACTTGGAGATATAAATCTCTAGGTAGATATGGTCTTCTGTAGAAGGATTGCCCTTCCAGTAATGTAGGCATCAGAAACATAAGACATAGTTCCTGGACTTGGGACTTACAGGATCAGGATCTGGGTTATGCTTAGAACATCCAGCTAATGAACCTTTCTGGCCACCCAGCATGGTTGGGCAGGTGCCACTCCTGTTTTATCCCCATCTCTCACTTGATAAGCAGAGTTATCACAGCTAATGTCAGTGCATATCCTTTTTGCAACAAGCTTCTTCCTTGGTTATTTTTCAGACCATAAGAAGCTATATGAAGTGATCACAATGAAAAACCTTCCTTCATGTTCAGCATCATGTATGGCCTTTTACCCAAAGGTAGCCTTCCCCAACCTGATGCCCTGCAGATTTATTGAGATTTTTAATTCCAGAATTTCTAGTTAGTGTAACACACTGATTGAGTATTCTGGGAATTGTAGTCCCATCACATTGACAGATCACTAGGTTAAGGAAGGCTAACTTATATATATTCCTAGAGAAGGAATAGTTTGATTTGTAGCTGTAGATGAATTTAGCTGACATTTATTTATTTACTTGCCAACCATACTTACTAACCTGCTCCACTTCCAAAGGACTCTAGGTGGTGTATAACATCAGGTGAAAAGAAGTAAAAAAAAACAAAAGTTAAAGCAGACCAATATCAAAAACAATCATAACCATATAAAAGCAAAGATACAACCCAAGACAAGTGCTCACAATCAGCTGGGACTTCTTTGATGTCATCCCTCTAGCAAAAGCCTTTTTTACTTTGCAGTCCAGTTCCTCAAAATATTTTGCCATATTAATTTGTTATGATTACTTGAAAATCTTATTTAATGGATGTCCTACTCTGAGCTGAATTGAGCTACACCGTACCAATTATATATCTTAACACTGTCTTCTCACTTTGCTGACGTGTTTCTTGTTCCTAGGAGAGGAAGTTTATTGGAGGTTCTGGACAAATTACAGAAAAGATAAAGGAACTACTCGGAGATAAAGTTAAACTCGAGAGTCCTGTAGTCCACATTGACCAATCAGGTGATAACGTCATTGTGGAGACACTGAACCATGCGATATATAAGGTAATTCAATAAAATTAAAATGGTATGCATTTAAAAGGGAACATGCCTGATACAGCTTTTAGCCCAATGTAATTAGCCCCACCGTTGTATGTTGCTCTGCATTTCACATTACTCAAAAAGCTTTTCAAGTTAGTTTTATTGATATATTTATGAGATTCTTCTCATGTGATACTATAATTGGCTCCTGACATCTCACTGTCTTCCATGTTTTGTTTTTGTGTTTTGATTACATCACTGGACTATTAGTACAGTAGTTGTAGCTTTCATCTTATACCAGTATAAATATTGGATTAATGAAATAGTGAATTAATATATCTAGAAGGCTGTAACATGCTATATACACATCAGTATTTCTAATTTGAATGAAGTATTTATGTCACAATAGATGTAAGTCTTTAACATATAACAAGAAATGCTAGTCTTTGACTTCTATTGTTAATCTTCTGGAAAATATATATCCTGAGAGAGACATGAGTTTATTGTCTTTTTTTTACAATTGTAAGAACAAGTTTATTCCAGAACGAGCTGTAGTAGTAGTAATAGTAGTAGAAGAAGAAAAAGCTCTTTTACTTTGAACTGCAATTGTATTTTTATTGTTTTAAAGTCTTTTAGAAACACCAGAGACTCTGAAAAGGCTCAAAATAAAATATAGAAATTATTTTCAAAATGTGTTCAATGTTTGCCTATGTTCTATTTAACAGGGCAAGTATGTCATTAGTGCCATTCCACCAATATTGACCGAAAAGATTCATTTCACGCCGGAACTGCCAACAATAAGAAACCAATTAATCCAGCGACTCCCCATGGGTTCTGTTATTAAATGCATGATGTACTATAAAGAAGCCTTCTGGAGGAAGTTGGGTATGTGTGGAATCTGTTTTAGGACAGTTAAGAATGTTCTAATTCCTTTGGATCAAACTTCACATACTATGAACGGTAACAGAAAAAGGGTTTCTGTTGCAAAAAAAAAAGGGGGGGGGGGTTAATCAGCAAGCATCTGACAGGCTATAATATATGGCTAGTGGGATGAGATTGCCTTGCATAGGCCTGGCTTGGTTTATGGATGTGTTACAAACACCAGCATTAATATACTCTTTTTCTACACGTAGTGAATTGCAGTGTAAGAGCTAGTTGTACTTCATCAGGTTAAAGGCCTCCATTCGCTTTCACAAATCCCTTGGAAGGTTAGAAACAAGACGATTTGGGAGGATAGCTCTAAATGTTTACTTGCTAACAAGGAATGTAAAAGTTTGCAAAGGATCATTGAAAATGTTTGCCAGGAAATTATGCTCTGGATTGCATTTTTCCTGTCAGGCTTCTGTGGTGGCACAATTATTGTGGACGATGAGGCTCCTATTTCAGTAACATTAGATGATACTAAGCCTGATGGATCCATACCTGCTCTTATGGGGTAAGAAATCCAGCATTTATGTGTTTGGCTGCCAAATATGAATAAAGTTTCATTGAATATTTGCTCATAGGAATGTGTCCTACAGAACTTGAGAGAACCTTGATTTTTTTTTTTTAAAAAAAATCAGATTTATGTCATTTTAGTTCCCACATGTATGTTCTCAGCTCTGTCCTCTTTCCTTCATGTAACATTGCCTTTTACCACTTGTTGCTAGGCTCATAGAACTCTACATAGAACATAGAACAGCATTCTGTTGCCTGCAAGAAATTTCCCTACTTCCATTCCTAGCACTGCTAGGGAAATGAGTATATATTTCATGTCATGCTGCACAATGATGTCATGCCATGGCATTATTGTGGCATGTACTGATTACCTAAGGTTCCAACCACTTTTGGAGAACAGCCTTTGCAGCTATTGCATAGGCCAGGGCTTTCCAAAGTGCCGCCGCTGGCGACACACCAGCGGCGGCGGCGGCGCGGGGGGGGGGCGCGCGCACGGTGGCGGTGCGTGGGTGTGTGCGGCGGCGCGTGCGTGCACGGCGACGGCGGCAGCCTCCGCTAAAACGCGGAAACACTGATACCGCGCCGCCGCCATGCACGCACGCGCCGCCGCTTCTGGGTGGTGTGGCGACACACCACGCTGTGTGTGGCGACACACTTTTGTGTCGCGACACACAGTTTGGAAAGCTCTGGCATAGGCAATAGACATTGTCCAAGTAAAACCTCCCTAAATATATAGTAAGATATGTTTAAATTGATCCATCATGCAGGGTCCTGGAATTTATTTCATGATGATAGAAATGATGTGTGGAAGCAAAAGCTAGATTCAAGCATGCATAATCTTTTGAGAATGTACCTCGCCTCCTCAGGGCTCATGTGCTTCCCCGTCCACTCTAGTTTTTCCATGTGGAGAAGATCAACCACTTGCTTTCCTTCTGTCCTTGATTAAGAGAGGTCAACTCTTAAGATGTGGTTAACCTTACCTGTAGTTTGTTGAAACTACTTAGCATCATGATTCATGGTTTGCACTTGCCTTGTTTCAAACCATAGTTAAGCTACCATACATTGGATTTAGAGGATATGATAGGCTATGTTTAACTGAAACAGATACAAAAGCTTCCAAATACTTCAGTCTTTGTATCTATGCCACAAGAAGTGAGGAAAGATATGAGCGCTAATGTTACAATCCTTTCAGAATGAGCATGTTGGTTTAATAAGAAATCCAAGTCTTTACTGTGTATTTTACATCTCTTAACTCCATAAATTTGCACGGATCACCATGCATTTTACACCCTATGCAAAATAGCAGCACCTTCTTACAACTCTCTGCTCCTGGGATTATGGGCCCTCATAAGGGAGGGGTGGGGAAAAGATGGTAGCTTCTGGAGACTCTCTGTAAGTCAGCTGCACCACTGCCTCTGGATACAGAATCCACTGCTTCCCATATGCCCTTCCTTCCCCTTAGACCACTCCCACTCCCTTTGTATGTGCACCCCCCTAAAAAGAGGTGTCCGTGCTTTGCAGCACAGTCAGTACCCCATGCAAACTGCCATGCAGAACATTCATAGACCAGCCACCAAGAAGAAGGCCAACTGAGCCTGGCTCAGAGCTCTGAGCCTCTTCCTCTTCTCCATCTCTGGCTAAGTTGCCACTCCCTTGCTGGTTGTCACTGCATGGCTCAGAGGTGTTTGTGGTGCGGGGAAGCAAGTGCAAGTGATCATGTGCAGAGTCTACCTGGCTTGCCTCGTTTGATCCACTTGGAGATGAATAAAGGTTTTAGGAGTAAGACATCCCAAAGACTATCTACACCTCAGTTGCCCAATTAACAAGCCAATCAGGTGTAAGGTCAATACAGCCACCCCGGAAGACATATATGGGGTCCCCTCACCAACTTTTGCCCAGGCTGAAGAAGCTATTTGGACAAGCAGTGACATGTTTCAACCAAAAGAAAGAAACCCAGTTGCCGTGACTCAACCTACAGACAATTCCACCTGGATGACTGAGAATCTTCATCAACTTCAGTTAAGAAGGATTGGGATATCCATAATCTACCAAGCTGCTCCACTGTGAGACAAAGAGGTTCTACTTGCAGATGGTGATGAAGGACCCACGCTTCTGGCAGTGTCCCTTCACTCTCACCACTCTATGCCTACTTTTGAAAGGGATGTGCACAGCCTACTGTCCTTCTGCAGCTGCTTGGCAAGGGTGGGGTGCTATGACTGGAAGCTACCTTCTACCGTGGATGTTGAAGTGACTCTTCTCTTCCCACCCCTGCTGACCTGATCTGCTCTTAGCTGGCCATGGAACTATCCCTTTACCCAAGCGCAGGAACAAAGTTCTCACAGGGATCGAGTTTGGGCAAGCCCAAATAAACTGTGAAGCCCTCACATTTGCCTATGGTCCTGGAAAAAGGGGGAATCTCAATCCACAGGCTATAATGGTTTGCATATCACTTTCTACTATGTTTGCAGCTGAGTAAGTACCATACAAAAACTACATTGGTTATATTTTCATTTTTTTTTCTTGGAATACAAATATTGTTCATGTGTGTTGCATGGGGATATGTTCATTTATGCAATACTGATGGACAATTCTTTTTCTACTTAGATTTATCCTTACAAGACAGGCCTTTAGACTAGCAAACATTAGCAAAGAAGAGAGGTAAGAAGAAGAAGCTTTTGAAAGCTTTTCTGATTTAAATGTTTTTTTATTTTATTTTTATTCTCCAACGATAGTTAATTCTGTGTTAATCTACAACTACAATATTGCTTTCCACCCTTGCTACTGCAAGAGAGTAACTTCACATAACAAGCTATTAATCCAGATTTCCCATACCTTAAACCCAAAGCCTTGGGAGGAGACAGTATTTTAATTCCTAATGATTAGAATAGGTCAAAGAGGTAAAATGGTGGGAACTTATTTTGGAGGAATTCAAAGAGTTATAGTAAAGGGATAGAGGACAAAATGAAAGCGCTCCTAATGCACCCCTCCCCAACAGTATTCCAACTCAAGATGATGGGGAAATCTGCTACTTTTGGTTGTGAATTTCAGTGTAGTTTAGAATAAATATTTCTGGAATTATGTATTTATATATCAAAAGTTGACTTCCATTGTGGCTTAACTGTATTATTTATTTATCTATTTATTCATCTCATTTCTATACTGCCAAAATCGAATGCCTTGTGACGTTAGTTTAAAAGCTAATGATGAATTTAGGTTAGTTTTAAACATTTTCATTCTTTACACAGAAAGAGAAAAATCTGTGAATTGTATGCTAAAGTGCTGGGATCAGAAGAAGCTTTACATGTAAGGAAGAAGAACATCTAAAATTGGTGGAGTGTTGATTGTTACATTATGATCAGGCCATATGAACATTTGGGGTATATGCTCATAATATAATACAGTATATTAAAATTATTTAATGCAGCATCTTGAATAAAATCCTGAAGTATTAACGCAACGATGTTTCTTTCCAAGCATCGAGTGCACAATGGAAGGCGTGGGCTGATAGCGAAGTGGGGGAAGGGGTTGACTTTCACGCTGCAGGGCAGGAAATGTGAAGCTCTGGTGCTTTTGGACAAGTAGAAAGAATAGCCTTTTATTATGAGGTTAACCGTTTTGATAAACGTGAGTAAGCCTACCTGCAACGAAATGAGGGCTTAGCCGAAGAAGCGTGGTGCTCTGTAATTCCTAGAATTTCTTAGAGTTTGACAAAAAACAGGGAGCTTTGGCTGGGCGGCTGAAAATGAGATGCAGCCTTGGGAGGAGCATCTGGGCTTGGAGATCTATCTGATCATTTTTCTGCTTGCTGGAGGAGCCTTTTTGCATCCATTGGCTGGATTCACACAGCACATTTAAACCAGTCAGCCACTAGCTTTTTTATAGCTTTGTCTTTGGACCTGTCAATATATGACCATGCTAGCTGGGTCAAGGGCTGTAATTTTGGGAAATATGTAGGTGTACATAATTATGTAAAAGGGGCGTGGTGGCTCAGCGGGTGAGACGCCAGGCTTGTCGATCGCAAGTTCGGAGGTTCGAATCCCTAGCCCTGCGTGCGGAGTGAGCTCCCGCACTAGCCCCAGCTCTTGCCAACCTAGCAATTCTAAAGCTTGCAAATGCAAGTAGATGAATAGGTACCACTTCGGTGGGATGGTAACAGCTTTCCGCACGTGTCATGAAGCCACATGACTGTGGAAGCGTCTTCGGACAACGCTGGCTCTTCGGCTAACAAACGGAGATGAGCACCGGCCCCTAGAGTCGGACACGACTGCACAAATGTGCGGGGGGAACCTTTACCTTTACCTTACATAATTATGTAATATTGTTCACTTCCTCCAATCCTACCTAACATCCTATGAAGTCTTGCGCTAACACTTGGTTCTATAAATTGTCCCTTCCCCATTGCACAGCATTGCGCCAAGGTGTTTGGGAGGCATTTTCTTTGTTGCTGGGCCTCAACAGCACATTTTGTAATGGAGCACCTTATGTTTTCTGCCATTGTACACCTCCATCTCATTTCCTGGAGGTTTGATTTGCAAAGTTTGGTCACTGTCCCCACAGTTGACTACATCTCACAGGACACACTGACTAGAGAGTAGTAGTTTGAGTCAAAATAGCTCTGATACAGTTTTGGGTTATAACTGCTTGTTGATTATCCCTGATATTGTCTGGGTTAGTAATTTCACTAGGTTTCTTTACAACAACTGACTGAGTTAAATTGGGCGAATCATCATGTTCTACAAAGACTGATCAATAAATCAAATATAGTTTGCCTGCTTGTCTAAAGGGAGCTAAATCCTACCTCAGTGTTCTTGGACTTTGCAATACTTACAACTTTTAAGAATGTGTGGGACAATATTTGGTTGTTGAGAAAATGTAATATTCAGCTGCCACTTTCAAAGCTATGAATTGTACTAAAGTTACATTCTCCCCATAGCAGTGTCCTTACTATTCCATAAATCTCCATCCCTTCTCCTCTTTTTGAGATTCTGCACTTTCATTTTGCAGCAGAAAAGAACAATTATTCTTAAATCCTAAAGCTGTTCATCAAAATACTCACTTTCATTCCTAATGGGAAAAATTGCACTTCTCTCCTGAATATTATGCCGGAACTTATAGGATATAACTTTTGATTCCTCACCATGGGTCTATAATATGTGAAAACAGTATGAATTCTGGAAATTACAGATTCTGTTCATTAAAATGTTGCAGCAATAAACATTATCTACCAGTTCTTGGGAAAACAAATAAAGCTTTGTGCTGGACAGTTGTTCTTTCAGTAGCCAGGAAACATGACATCTAGCTGAGTCCAAATTGTTGAGTCAGAGCTCTCTCAGCACGCAGCCTGTGCTGTTCAGTTTATATGAATCTGCTTCTATGTAATCAAACTGAGAAAATATATAGTAATCCCAATTTTAACTCTGTCATCATTGTTTGTTTGTTTTTTGTTTTTAAACTTTGCTTTCTTTCTCATCTCGGTTTATTCTTACAGCCAGTGCATTATGAAGAAAAGAACTGGAGTACAGAACAATATTCTGGAGGCTGTTATACAGCATATTTTCCACCAGGCATTATGTCCCAATATGGAAGGTAAAACAAGATAATAATGTTCTCTCTTTTTTGGCATTGTTACCCAAAATTTTTGGATATTTTACAAACTACCAGAAAAGTGAGCTAATCTCACATTTGAAAGAAAAGTTTATAAAAATATTACATATCTGGCAATAATAAAGTTACAGCTAGTGCCTTTGACTTTAGTGCTGTTGAATAGAAAAAACTCAAATAAAAATCAGGGCTTAAGTACAGATTATTTGCAGATATGCACTTGGAATCATATGGAAACTGCTGAAATGGTAATGCCTTAAGACAGTGTATTTACTGTTCTGGGAAGATAAAGGTGGGAAGGAAAAAGGATAAATGGATGGATGGCTTCACTCTCTTTCAAATGGAGGTGGGCTACATTTAAAATTCAGGTACTTAATAGCGCCAAGGCAAAATAAGCAGATGCTTTGCTCCATGCATTCCTTTTTTCTTCACTAATTTGTGAAAAAAGACAGCCTTTGAATGAAGTAGAGTTTGATGTACTGTATGAGGAAATGCCAATATTCTTCCTAATCCAGGTCTGCCAGCATCCCAGATGCAGCTGGGATTAAGGGTTTATTCATAATCGATTTGAGTTGTGGAAAAAGTCTTACTGCTTGGTGCAAACAGCAGCATGGTAAGGCAGATGGGTAGCAAAGATGTACCACCTCCCTTCTACTCTTGAAACACCAGCATATTGGGTGTACAGCTTGACTAAGTATGAGAAAAGCACCAAAAAAATTGAAATACAAGGAAGGGTTCATGCTCCTTGAAACAGAACTGTACAGTACTAGTCAACGTTCATAGAAAATTTAAGATAGCACTAGCACCTGTTTTTGTTCATAAAAATATACTAACTACAAGTGGGATTACTATCTCTATTTTATTTGTATGTGTTTTCTTTAAAGAGTAATACGTGAGCCAGCTGGTAGAATCTACTTTGCGGGCACTGAGACAGCAACCCAGTGGAGTGGCTATATGGAAGGAGCTGTTCAGGCTGGAGAGAGAGCTGCTAGAGAGGTAAACAGAACCACTACTATTTGCCACCTTCATTAAAGACCCCAATAAACTAGTTTTATCTGAAAGGGGATCTGGGAACTTGGCATTAATATTTTCAGTATTGCTGCACTAAAGAAAAAGACACTACAAATTAGAAGGACCAAAAACCAATGAAATATACACCAAGATTCTGTGATAGTTTTTTTGATACATCACTGAAATTGCTAAGACAAAACATTTTTTCATGCCTAGATAATTTTTCAACCAGAGTGCTAATTTAGTAAGCCTGAACAACTTGAATGACATGAAGAGACTATTTAATTTAAAGCTTTTGCAGCCTTCTATACCACCAGTTTTCTGCAAAGATATGTATACCATTATACATGGGATGTAGTTTGTGCATACCATGGACTAATGCAAACTTGAAGTTGTCAGAGCAGAAATGTCAGGACTGAACTTTGACATTCTGAAAGACAGCAAACTGAAATGGACTGGAATGGGTCACTTCCCACCAATGGAAACTGCAGACAAGACAACTATAGAAGGAATGGAGTAGCCTTCGGTATTAATGAAATGGTGTCAAAATAATTGCATGATACTAGGCTGTGGAGGTAGCAAAGTTTAGGGTCAAAGGAGTCCCTCTCAGATTTAGAACAGGAGGAAAGCTAGCAAAATTGATGGACATGCCCCCAGGTTCATCTGGACCTATTTTGTAAATACCATTACTATTATGAATACACTGTATTTGGACTGACCTGGAAGACCTGGATATAGGATGGTAAACTTGGGACTGGTTCTTATGTGTCTTTCTCCCAAGGGGTGATGGGTTACTTCTTGTGGTGTATCACTATTCCAGGCTGTCTGGTCTCCCATCACAGCCATACTGGCAATATTTGTATCTGGGAATTATATGGAAAGATCAGAAAATATTTTACTTACCACATCAGTGCTTTACGTCCCCAGAAGTCAATGTTATTTGCTTTTCCCTGTTTCAGGCATTACTTTTGCCATTTGGGAATTCAGCATAAACAAATACCATCTGTATTGCACACACAGTAGACAAATGGTCTCTTGGTAGTTTTTTTTTAATTTCTTCCATTCCAATTGCATGATGTGTATGATACAAAAAGGATTATTTTTACTGGAATATAACATTTCTCTTCCAGATATTGTACAGCATGGGAAAAATTTCAAAGAATGAAATTTGGGTAACAGAGCCAGAATCAAAGGCAAGTGTTCTCACAAATGATCTTCTAAGTACTCTGAATACTTTGTTCATATATTGCCTGTGTATGTGACTGTATCACTCTAATTTTTAAACCTAACAGAAGATGAAGATGCCTAATGGAAAATTGACTGTGGACCTAAGAACAGATATATTAGCCCATTTTGTAGCGAATGTATTTAAAGAATTTATTTATTTATTTATTTCTCACATTTCTTTACCGCCCATCTCACCAAGTGACTCTGAATGCATTTGTTATCAAATTGTGTGTCGCAGCACAATACTGTGTCGCCTGGGGCCCCCAAGTGTGTCGCGTGACAACCCGGAAGCGCTGATGAAAATGCCCTCGGTTCCGGCAGGGAGGCGAAAATTGCACGCCCACCCGGGGTGCAAATTCTCCACACTGATCAGCTGTGCGCTGGGAAGCCCGGCAGTGTGTGCACGCTATTTTCACCTCCCTGCCGGAACCGAAGGCATTTTTGAGGTCCCCATAGCCTGCCCTTTCAAAGGGGCAGCGGTGGTGGTGGGCCATCAGCGCTTCTGGGTTCCAGGATGCCGCAGCTGCCACTGCCCCTTCTAAACGGCAGGCTCCAGGGACCCCGAAAATGCCCTTGGTCCTGGCAGGGAGGTGAAAATTGCGTACACACGCTGCCGGGCTTCCCGGCACACAGCTGATCGGTGCGGAGAATTTCCACCCCGCCCCCCCCCCCCCCCCGCACCGATCAGCTGTGTGCCAGGAAACCCGGCAGCGTGCGCTCGCACACGCGCGGCAAGTCTTTTCACCTCCCTGCCGGAACTGAGGGTATTTTTGGGGTCCCTGGAGCCTGCCCTTTCGAAGGGGCAGCCGCTGCGTCCGTGGCAGCAACCCCGAAGCACCACCGCCGGCGCTTCCGGGTTTTTGTGGGCCGGCCGTTGGTGTGTCGCCAACGGCAAAAGTTTGGAAAGCCCTGCTCTAAGTGTTTATGATACCATTGCAATTTGGTGCATTATGGTAGTAAGATGGAGAGTAGATACCAAAGAATCAGAAGGTTTTTTTTTTGTCCTACTGGATTTTAGGTCCATTGCTGCTACTAATAGGAAGCATCCTCAAGTGTGCATTTAATAGATGGACACAATGAGTTCTGCTAAAGAAATATACAGGCTGGTTCATTTAAAATAACAAAATCTGTTTTCCCTTTCCTTCCTCTGGCTATAGTCGTACAAGTGAATATCTGAGTTAAGTTCGAGGCAGGACGAGTTTGCCTTTTTCCTGTACTGCTTTTCATATTGCCCACCTGTACCTGCACTCCCACTACATATCTGTACATTTTCCTGCTCCTAAGTTCCTTTATGTTCTCCCAGAGAGTCTCTTAGCAATTTTTTTTGCCCCTTCTCAGCCCACATTAAAACAGTGTTTTGAGGAATCAAAACTTGAACTGGACATGCTCTTTTTTGCCTCTTTCATTTTCAGTTTTTAAACTGAAGAAAGAAGATAAAAACTAAAAAAGAGTTAAAACGAAAAAAGGGTGAGAGGGAATAGAAACTTAGACTACATACTCAGAAACACATATAAATATATTAATAGATATATGATCTTAAGGAGAAATAGAAGCATTTTAATCATCCATATGAAGTATTACTATCCAGAATGACGTTTGTACAGATCAAGGTGATCTATCAGGACAAAATATTCCTGATATTTCGGAAGCATACTGGTCGCTAAGTGAACATGTGACTGAGAGAGTCACTGTGAAGATTACTGGTTGCTCCCATCTCATTCAAATAAAGTTATCTGATACAGCTATGCCAGCGTTACTCTCACTCTCATGTTGTCAGGCACACAAAATTTGGTCATTAAGTGTGCACATTGGTCGGAAAATGAATTTTTTACTACCCTTTATTACCGTATTTGCAAACAGTCGCTAAACAAGATAGTTGCTAAACGAGGAGTGGCTGTAATAGACCTGATTAGTGGTAACCAGATTTGAATACATTTATCTTTAACTATAGGTATTCCAAAGCTCATTGTTTTTTGATGATGATGATGATGATGATGATGATGATGATCCAAAGCAATTTGCCATTCTTATAAATATGATCCAGTGAAATATTTTTTCATTGGTTTGCAGTAATAAACCAAGCAGCTAATAATAGGAATTGAGAGCCAATTTCTTATGTGGCATGAGTCCAGAAGTGGACAATAGATGCTCAATTGCATTTCTGCAGTTTCTGAAAATGAAGTATATCTCAGTGTGCATTTGCATGGAATTAAATACCATTGAACTGAGGTAGGAAAGCTTCCTAATAAAACTTCACTATATTGCAGCTTCAAGTTGCTCCGATTGCCATGTTCTAACAATTAATATGTTCCATCCTAGGAGGTTCCAGCACTCCCAATCACTACTACGTTTTGGGAGAGAAATTTGCCATCTCTTTCAGGACTGCTGCTCTTTCTTAGATGGTCTACTTTCATCACCTCGTTGGCTACAACTGGATTCTTTGCCTATAAAAAGGGACTTCTTTCCCGACAATGTATCTGAGCCAGCATTTTCCATTTATTGCCTTCATGCTATGAATGTTGTTTCTGAAAAAGCAGTCTTTCACACCCTCTTTGGAACACCTGGATTAACACATCCAAGCCAATTTAATTCATCTCCCTTTACAACACAAAGGGAGTCAGGAAGGGTTCTATTATCTTTCCTCTGTGGCTTCCTTGCTTAAAAGCTGGTGACCTTTCATCATACCCTTCTGTGTAATATATAATGAGAACAAATTTTGTGTTTATCACCCTGAGAAAAGTTGGGATACATGGTTCCTGAATGAATAAAGAAATAAGTTGAGCAAGCAAATTGATGTGTCACTAAAATTCGATTGATGTGTCACTAAAAGAAGTATTGTATTGGTATGAAGCATGGTTCAATTATGTTTTATGTTATTGTGAAACCCAACAGTATGAAGAATGGTATATTAATATAAAGAAGCCTGGCTCCATATTCATATAGAACTTTTGTTATCTGAACACGGTCCAGCTTTCTACATAGCAAGCCATGAATAGGATGCCTGCCACCCCCATTCTATCCAGGAGCCTGAAAATCTCTTTTCATGGGTTCACAAACCTGGTATGGTCTGTGTGAAAGGAGAGGAATAGCAAACAAGTGCAGTAATCCTGTTCTCCATCATCCTTCAAAAACAAGGCTTCTGGTGGCAATAGGGTTCCTTCTCTGTCTGGGTACCCCCTTTCATAGTTAAGACCGTTTTATGTAATTTAGAATACCTGAAGGAGGCTTCAAAAATCCTTTCATTTAACAATGTGTAGCAGGAATTAAGTACAAACAGAAACAATACCAAGGAACTTTAGATACTTTCATGCATTTTGTTTTTTGTTTAATAAAGAGCCTTCTCTTCCTTTCAGCAAAGCCCAGAACATTGGTTGCAACAGAACAAAAGACATTTAGAAGGATGCAAGTATAGATTGACCACTGGTTGTTCATGGCAAAACTCCATTGGAGGGCGGATTGAAAGATTTCTAATCTCTCAAGAATACAACTTTCCACTTTCCTCCTTCATATTTCTAATGACTTGATTTTCCCAGCTGGAGATCTTATGTTTATATTCATTTCATAAATACATGTCTAGAATTATGATAGTGAAGGGAAGTTTTTTGTGGGTATTTTTAGGGGAAGGGAGGAATTGTACCAGGAAAGGAGTGGACAATTGTTTAAGCAATTACACACACACACACACACACACACACACACACACACACACACACACACCATATACCTTATTTTTCTGTTCATGTGACTTGTCTGGTTTTAGTTTGACATGAGGTGTGTGATACCATCTACTGTGTTTTGTAAATTATATCTTATGACTTAGTCTGATATCTTTTTTACTCTATTCTGGTTTATTCAATAAGCCATGATAAAAGTAACTATTTCCATAGGGCAGTATGTGTAAATTCAGCCATTCACAAATACGAAGAAAGATATTTGCAGCAGGCAATCTATTGATAGAGAAATTGTTGATTATTCTCCCAAACATCTCCACACACAGATGCCCATTCAGACAGTGTTCTAGTTTCAGATGTCTATATCTTCATCTTCAACTCTCTTGGCAAGACACCAGTGATACAAGAAACTACAAAACTTCCTGTATTAGTTGTCACAGCCAAATAAATGTACAAAAGCAAAGCAAAAGAAAGTGGGATCATGTTTATTCTTTTGAGAATGAGTTTAAAAAAAGTTCACGCTGCCAGATAAAAATATATAGAACACATGTTTAATAGGAAAAGGAATATAATAAGAGATTTGATTAACACAATCACCACAGAGGCACTTTTAGAAGAACACCACAATTATATAAGGCACAAACAATCACTTACAGAATCCATATCTTGCAATTGGACTGTCACTTTAGTTTTACAAAAGGTAGACACAACAATGATCAGAGCAGCAAATAGCTCAACAACAGTTTAGGTCACTAGGTATTTCATTAAAAATTTGTTTTAAAAAAACCCCACCCTACCTTGAAGATTTTTTAATTTCCTGTGGGACAGAAGCATATCACAGAAGTTTCAGGGAAGAGATTCTGGAAGGAACATGTTTAATCAGTTGTAAAATTTACTTAATGGAAAACTGTAGCCCACTTTTAATTGCACTGTTTAGAATTGCAAAGGCAACTGCCTTGTGTCCTGTGAATTAGCTATTCCAGCACAGATTGTTTAAGTACATGAACATTTCCCTTTCTTAGAATCAAATATTTACTTTTATCACTCTAAAGAATGGATCTTCAGTTTTATAAGCCTGCCTCTTCATACTATGGATACAAGAGAAAGGTTTTACCAAGATTTTTAATCTTATGTTATGGGCTGTGAGCACATTCTTTGAACAGAGAAGAATTTCTCAGGAAAAAGAGACTTTGCAGAAATTAAATGTGCTTGTCTCTTGGTGCACATTTTGACCCATCCGTATCCAAACTGGGGTATCATCTTATAGTAGAAGTGGCTTTTAAAATTGTCATGTATATGTGAAGCACATGATATCGCTCCCTCAAGAAGTGTCGGCTTTAATACGCTGCATAAGGGTTTTGCTGCTGTCCATTCTAGGACTGGACACATACTTGGACATACACAAATGCTTGCACACTGGCCCAACAAGGCCTATCAAAACTACAGTTCTATAGTCAAAGTGCGATGAGCACCTGATCAAAAATATACATACATAGTCTCATTTGTTTTAAAACAAATTACAACAGCATACATTGTGCCTTTACTGAGTCAAGAAAGGGTTTTAAAAGCACAATACATTTCCAATAACATTTGGCAAAGAACAGCCACTTATTAAAATATTATTTAAATTATGCATTATGTTATTTGCCCTTAATAGGTTATCAGAAGAAGTGATTATTCTTAGTTTGAAAAGAAATCTCTATCCTGCTTTTTCTGTGAACTTTCTGAAGACATCTAGCTAGCCAATTCACATCAAGAGACTACTTGACTGAATGGGCCTTCTTTGGTCTGGGAGTCTAACAAGACAATTCATATGCTTTTTGCCTGTCATGTATACAATCTTACATTTTGTTTTCAGTAAACAAGATTTGTAGATGACACTAAATACTTGGTTCAAAAATTTGAACCAAGCTTTGTTGTAAGTGAACAAAATAGCTCAGAATACAGGATTGGACTCATAAACAGTAGGGCTGTGCTTTAAGTCAAAGTGAAATCTGAAACTTGTTGAAAGAAGAAATTTGGGATAATGTTTAACTCACTCTAAGTAGGACAGATGTTTCTAACCTACCTAGTCCTTGTTCCTTGAATTAAAACCTTTTGATGCTTCATGTAAAAGTCTTGGTAAGGAGGGGGAATATCAGATTCAGTTATTAATACTGCTGTTTTCAAAACAGAATGAAGCTTAAGATCAATCCAATTGTAGCCTTCTGGATGAATGACAATATCATGAGAAATGGCAACAGAAAACTTATACTCACTCTTGCTTACAATTACACCTTACTGCTGCCCAGATTTTGTTCCTGAGTTGTGACATCACTATCTCTTGTAAACAAATTGTAACCAATTTATGTTTGGTGACATTATCCTCATTCCCATTCTCCCTTGTTCCTCCTTCAGTTAGTTTCCAAGCTATATTTCTCTTCCTCTCCCTTCCTCTCTTTACTTCCTCCTTTCCTTTCACAGTATACATGTTATATTCTAGTCTTTTATTTTATTTAGAGGCTATAATTTTTCAACTGTTCTAGTTGTTTTTTAACCCTTCTCCATTTATTTTTCTCCAATCATTAATTAGTTTCTTATTTTAAATTGTTATAAAATAATTTTAAATAATATAGTTGTGTGGGGGGGGCATGCATCTTTATTATGTTAGTTCAAAAAAAGAAGGAAAAAACACACACTTGAGTCTGTTTTTCCTAACCCTAACCCTGGACTGGGAACAAATTCTCCCTTTAGGATAACCGAAGGTAGTCTGAGTTATTTCTAGAATCAAAACCGCCCAGGGTCCCTCCTTGCGGGGGAGATGGGCGGGATATAAATATGTTTATAAATAAATAAAAAAATGGGCCGGAAGGCAGGTTGGATGGTTTCTGCTCATCCCAAATAAAGCCCTGCCCTTTTCCCAGCAGCTCTGAAAGGCGGATTGCCTGACAGCCGGGAAAGCCAGAGAAAAGCTATCTTTAGATCCAGGCCAGCTTCTGATTTTGTTTTCCCTTTTCTAACAAACAAAGATGGCAAACACTTAGTTTCCCCACAGTAACCTTTTGTACTCTTTCCATTCATTGATTTCTCTCATTGGACTGAGGCGATTATGCAGTCTAAGTTACACTGAAGTATTGGGACGTGCTTCCGAGAAATGTTATAAAAACATAGAGCTAGAAAGACCAAATGTTCATTCAGTTCAGCCTTTTGCCTAAGGCAGGGTCTTCCACCGAAATCCGTAGATCAACTTATGCAATCCAGACAACACATCTGAAACTAAAAGGTAGGAATTTTCTATTTTTGCTCGGCAATGAGAAGCAGTTTCATTTCTTTTATAAATACCAGCTTCTACCCATCTCAGGAAATGAGGAATCAAAGAAAGTGACAAATGAAATGAATAATGAAATATGTTCTCAATATTTGTCAAGTATTTTAGTGCTTGTCAAAAAAAAAAAAAAAAAGCAAAAGGAATTGTTGTAAGAGAATTTATGTAACTACAGCCTCGGAGCTTAGCTACAAATGCAACAGACTCCCTAAACACAATCCTATTTAATCATGTGTGTTATATCTGGGTTCTATTTTTTCCTCACTTCAACTCCTGCCAAGAATTTAAAGGCTGCATTCTTACTCACAAGCATATCCATTATAGGCAGATGCTTATTAAGTCAAGTGCAGCCTTCCCCAACCTAGTGCCCTCCTGATGTCTTGATGTCCACAAAACTCAGAATTCCCTATCAGCATGTCTTCCCTTGTGGCATTATAGTGGAACAAACCACAAACTGTCAGGCTCTTCAAGTACTGTAGTTTGTTTAAAATTTAAAATCTCAGCCACTATACAATAATTCCTTGGCAGCTGAATGCCATTTATTAATACCCAGGTTGATATTTTAAGAAACCCCAAGCTTGAGTCTGAATACCAAACATGTGGGATGTTATCTAATTTCACTAATATATTAAGTGACATCAGCAGTTGTACATTTTCCTACTGCTATCTCATATCATCGGCAGATGGTAGACAGTACTCTGATATAATAATGCTGTGATGTCATCACTGTTACCCCATATGCTGCTTGTGGTGGATGTTAAGGACAGGGAAGAAAGAGGCACAAAGCTATAGCAGGTCCTTGATATAGTTTACTTTGATCCTTTCCTTTGCCTCTTTGATTCTTTCCTTTGCATCTTTATTTAAAATGGTTTCATGTAACAGATCTGGGAGAATATTATGTCTGAGACTTTGGAGAGCCTCTGCTAATCGGAACATACTATGGGATAGCCCAGTCTTCCCCAACCTGGCACCCTCCAGATAATCCTTGGAATTCCCAGATTTTAGCCGTGTTCTAAAGTTACTGTTACTGTTCAAGCCATTAAAGGGCAGAAGGCTGGAAAAAGCTAGACTAAGTGTTATTTTTTATTACATACGTAGTTACATGCAGTACTTGTTCTTTTTTCAGACAGAGAAGTAAGCATGGGGCTCAAACAAATCCAGACCTTCCACATCTACAATTGGCATATTAAAAACGCCCTTACTGAAGCTAAGATGCTTCAACCTTACTCCTACCCCTGAATGTAAACTGAAAATGCAGGATTCTTGAATTTTGAATTTCTTGAGTCTTGGTCTGAACTAGTTTCTTTTATGAGAAAAACAGAGAGAATTTTTTTTATTAAATGTGTTTGTATTCAGTATGATGTCAAATTTTAGCATCTGATTATCAGAGTACCTAATTCTAAAATACTAAACAGTGCAATTCTAAGTATGTTCATTCAGAACCAGGTCCATTTCAATGAAAGTTGCTTCCCATGAAGTCTGTACCCCCTCTGATGGTCATGTGAGAAGGGCAATCCAAGAAGTAGGAAGAGGACAAATCCACCCTAGAGGTTTGTTATACCTGCAAAAAGCTCCACTGATATAAATCTATCACTAGCGGTATGCTTGCCAAAAACAGTTTTTCTAGAAATAAGATCAACTTGGGGTCCACTGGATCCAAAGCTTCTCTCTTTCTCAATGGACCCCCTGGATCAGGCCACTTACATTAGCAAATAGCCATTGGAACAAGGAAAAGAGATAAGTTCATTTCCTGCCACCACCTCTTCATTAGTTCATACAGTAAGAAATCAGTGAGGAACTATCATATCACTTCGTACCCCACATAGGATTGCTTTGTCATGTCTAATAACCAACATGTAAACAGTTTTATCACAGCTTCCATCAATGAAGTCTGATACTAGAACAGTACAACAGTGCTGACCAGAAATAGTTTACTATTTTTGCTGATGGCAAAGTGACAGATACTAAGCTAAAACCTTGTAAATCTTTTGCAGACCTAATTCATAAGTCACAGAGTTGGGAGGGATAGAAATCTGTTTGTCCTCTCCCTTAAAAAGCTGCTCCTGGCAGAACATAGGAAGAGTCTCCAATAAGGTCTACTGAAGAAGGAAGAAAGGCTAATGGGAAAAAGAAAAGAACTTTATCTGAAATTGGATCCTGGGGAGAGTCCTGAGGTCTCGTGCTTTTCTTTGTAATCACAAGAGGCTCATAGAATTATGAAATAGTAAGAATAATTAATAGACACAGAAACAACAGCAGTAAAAGGCATACATTAAGCTATTTTGTTTTGGCATTCTATTTCAGTAAAAAATATTTTTCAATACACTCTTTGGAAATCATGTGGCTGTTAGGAAAAAGTAATCCTCAGTTAGGAACATGCAAAACGTGAATTATCTGAGTCAAAGAGAAAGATCACTTCATCTGGACTACAGCTTATTCTGACTTTTAAATCTTTAAGAAGCAACCCTAACCCTGAAAAAGATTGAAAAGATCCTGTAAGCAGCATAACCAAAGCACATATAATTAGCTTACATTTTGTCAGGAGGTTACTGACTTTCAGAGGGAGAAATCCAACATTCTTAACTTCCTATTAATTTCTGTGCTTAACTAAGAGGTAATTTAAGAGATTACTTAGAATAGCAAAACATAATCCCATTTTGTAGCCCAGAATGAATAGTGGGCCTAGGGCCCTTTCCTCCAGAGCATGTATGCTTCCACAGCCCACTTGAATATTATCAAATGAGGAGCTAAAACATATTAAGAAATCCTTTCAATCTGTCAAAAGATGTTAATATCAGGTGAGAAATGAAGGGGATCTGATCCAAAAACAGTTTAGAAGCATAAGAAGGGGGGGGGATTTTTCCTAATGCTACATCTAAACATTTTTCAAAATCACACCTCTTTATGTCTGTCACTCTTTCTCTACGGAAGATTTGAGTTTGATGATTTTTCTTAGAAGGATTTTGTGTTTGCTTGGGTCCTTAGGAAGGATGTATGAATCTCTTACTATGTTTTAAGGTAACTTTCAAAATAGTAACAGCTTGTAAATTCACAATCCAGTTAACCAGAACATTATTGGGAATAGACCCATCTCAATGAACAGGATGGTTATAAGTCCATTTAATTCTGATGGTTTTATTCTAAGCATGATTAAATTTGCTTCTAAACCAGTATCTATTGCAGAAACTGGAATCCTTAAAAATTCCATGCTGGAATTTATTTACTGATACCTTCTCATTTACTCAACAATCTTCCATAACAATGGGAGGACAAGGGTGGATTCACACAAGTATTTTTTTCCTATTGAGCAATATATTTGGCCACCCAGCCTATCTTACAACAAGATTTATGCAGGCTTCGGTTTTATAAAACAAAGAAAACAAATGTGAATAATTGGGTTCCAGGCAACTATATTATTTTTATGGCAGCCAAATTGTGTAGTGCCCTCAGAAAAAGATATTGGACCCCGTCACAAGATTCAAGACACCTTGAACTAATAGACAGGATAATAGAGAATTGCAATTATCAGTCTAAATGAGAGGAAAATGATTGTGTTAATGTATACAGATCTGCAGACCAAAATACTGTATATAGTTTCCTATTAGCACATCTGTTTTCAGTTTCGCACTAGGAGATCCTTTTTATAGGCAAAGATCCCAGCTGCAGCCACTGATGTAAAGAAAATAGAGAATCCGACCAATTTCAGTAGTCCAGGAACAGAAGGCAAGTTCCTTTCCCAAAAAGTTGTAGCTATTGGCAGGGCTGGCACATCCTGAATGGAAGAACGTTCACAATTAGTGGGGCTCTTTTGTTTTCCCAGAATAGAGTACCAGAAAACAACACCAAAGCACAGCTCCCTTGTGTTAAACAGTTACAGTACATACAGTTTTCTGATATGGTTGGAGTAGGAATGATTAAGGTAGTCTGGTCCACATTTTTCAAGCAGAATTACTTCACACTACCCAGACAGGTTAGATCAGAGCTTTCCAAACTTTTCATGTTGGTGACACACTTTTTAGACATGCATCATTTCGCGACACACTCTTACAGCAGGGCACAAGGCAGGCACTAGGACCTGTGTGGAATCCTGGCAGGGCTCGGAGGCAGCAGCAGCCGCGACACAGCCAGACACTGCAGCCGACACACTAACGTGTCCCGACACACAGTTTGGAAAGCTCTGGGTTAGATGTTATTATCCTTCTCACTGCAAGTTTCATGTTTCAAGCAATTCTCCACAAAATGTATAAGGGGCAGTTGCAGACAAAAATAAATGTGTACACACACACACACACACACACAGAGAGAGAGAGAGAGAGAGAGAGAGAGAGAGAGAGAGAGAGAGAGAGAGAGAGATGTTTTCAATCATGCTCCCAGACATCTTTAATCCTCAAAGGAATTCTGTTCTTCATTCCTTGGCCTGCAAAATGCTGTTAGGGTGGCAACAGGGAACCAGATCTTTTCTGAGGTAGCACCTGCCTGTGGAATGATCCACTGTGGTGCACAAGGCCAAACACAGTAGTGTTAGCCTTCCCCAAGTGAACACTATTGAATATTTGCTTCTTGTTTTTAATGTCTTGTTTTATTCTGTATTTCTCTAAATATTATTATTTTTCCTTCTTTTTCCTTCTGCTTTTATTGTTTTTATTCTTTGTTTTTATAATTCTTACAAAGTGATTTGGGATTTTTAAGTTAAGTGCTATAAAATACTAGTTTTGATAAATAAAGTGACACAGATAGGAAGTGGATAGATTTGTCCATTCTTAGGTGGGATATAGCCTTTACATATGTGACAAATATGCATTTAACAGAAGGAATTCTAACAGAATGGAAGAACTGCATCTACAGCAGAGAATAATAATGCAGATTTATTTTTCAGACCTTCCTCTTTGACAGCAGAAAAAAATGACAATATTAAGAGGGACTTGGCAAATTATACAACTATATTAAACATGAAAAGGAATAAATAAATGAGTGCTATGCTGATGAAAAAAGCAAATTAGGAAATGGGCTAAAAATAAAACAACCACCAAATATAATTAGACAATTCTATGATGTGATACCATACTTATGATGCTGCATCAGGACTGAGACACACTATCTTAGGAAGGCATCACAATGTTGGAAAAAACATAGAAAAATGATAGGGCTGGATCTGATCTGCTTTGGATCTGATCTTCAAAAGGTGCTAAAGGGTAGGAGAGACACCAGTATAGCACCTGCAGCTTTTCCCAAGATCATGTGGCAGTTGCATGCAAGGCATCTAAAAAATTATCCATGCTAGGATAGTGCATGGTTCAGAAATGATGTGAAGTGCTTCAGGCCTCATGTGAGCAGCTTTGTTCTATCCATTGAAGTGCTAGATTTTTTTTTTTAGGATTCTGCATGACTCTGATGAGAAGATGATGCTTCTTTGAGGACTCTAAACAGATTTTCATGGAAGCCTGAAAAATGTCAGGCTGCTTTAATGAATAGTGGGGAGGTGCTGTACTCACTCAAGGTCCAAAGGCCTTCTTTCAAATCATTTTTGAACTATGCACAATCTAAACACACACCCATCGCAAAAATTGTACCATATCCTTTATTTATGGTGGAGGAATGCAATTCAAGAATCATTTATTTATTTACAAAAGCTATTCAGCACATCAAACCAATTGGTGGTTTACAATATGGGCTATCATGGCTATTGTTAAAGGCATATTGTTGATGAGATTTAAATTATATCCCTGAAATGAACTCACTATAGCTCATTTATTAGTTCAAGATCAACAGAGTGAGAACCAAATCATTCGTTTCCACATGGCCCTTTCTCTAATTCTAGGTATTAATGACAGAATAGTGGTACGTACCACTGATACATATGAAATGATGCCCAAGAGGACACCAGATAGGGAAGGACTTCTGCATTCACTACTAAAGTCTTCTAAGGGCCCATCCCCACAGACTCCTTGATCCAGCTTCCTTTGTGAAGAACATATCCTCATAATAGAGGCTCCATCTCATTGCCAGCCCACCGAGAGGCAGGCTGAAGCCAGATCAAAATAATCCAGCAGGTAAGTTGTGTCTTCCATCCGAAAATGGAAGAAAACTTCCTGTACAAACATTCTGTGTCACATGGAGGAGGAGCCTAATAAAGGTGAGTGACCTGCAGGGCTCCAGGACCACCCCCTCCCATTCAGCAGTGGGGCTCTCTCTCTCTGTGGCCATTTCTACTGCCTGCCAAATATACCAGAAAGTGGCCTGGTGCCCAAAGTTTTTCCTTTTTTTGGCACTGAGAACTATTGACCTAACGGAATGCCTTTGAACAGGTTGTTCTTCCCCCTGGTAACTTCTGTGCAACGTTTTAGTGCCTCCCACCACACTGATCTCAGCCTCCTTTGCCTTCCCTACCGCATTCTTCTCCAGTGGGTCTGCCTCTCTCCCCTACTGCCAAGCACGTGGGCCAACTGCTGCTGCTGCTGCTGTCAAAATAAGGAGCAGGCGAGGGGAATGGAATTCTTCTTCTCCGTTTCTGTTGCCTGCCTCTCCCCCCCTGGCCAAGCACAGAAACTTAGCCTTTTCTGCCCGTCTCTCTCCCCTGATCACAAGGGCACTGTTGACAACTCTTTGTTGCTGCCGTTAGGCTGCTGGCGGTGCTCAGTGACCACCTCCCCTGCGTGAGGGCAGTGACTCTACCAGCCTTCTTCCTAAGGAGTGGTAAGAAGAACGCTGTGGGGGCAGCAGTTCTCCGGTTGGCAGATTTCCCTCCAGCCTTGAGGCTGGGAGGGAAGCACAAGGCTTTGGGCACATGGATGACACCTAAAGTAAGTGGACATATTACTTGTCTGTTAGTAGCAGAATATGTGCAGTGGGTGGCAAGAGTGGATGAGCCCCTATGTTTTGTTTGATCAAAGTCCTGCACTGTTTCACATCATCCTCAGCATCAAATAAAAAGTTGCATACTTACAAGTGATTCTGGTTCTGATTTCCATATTTCTCCTGAACATCTTCCCATCGAGTGCAGTATCTAAAAAGAGATTATTGAAGTCTTAAGTACAAAACAACAAACAAAAACCATCACAGCTTTTCCACTGTCCATTTTAAAAGATATCCTGTTTCTGGCCAAAGGGTGAAAATGCTGCATTATAGGCACTGTAAATATGCAAATCTTATTGATATAAATGGGAGTTACATAAAAGTGCAACTAAATGTGAATTCATTAAGAAAAAATCAAGGCAACAAGCAGGTCAGATTCATTTGCACAAATCACTTTTCTGACATAAACAAACATGAGACTGGATTCCTCATCCACATAGCAATCTATGCATTTTTAAAATAGATTATTTTGAATGACTAACTCAGAATAATGCAGCGTTATCATCATTCCTAGTGTTGAGTTTCATATTCTCTGTCCATTAAAGCTGAGACTTTTCCTAAATCATCAGCATCAGGCAGTAGTCATCCTACTACCATCAGAACTTTAGGGCCTGATTGAGCAAGGCCAGGATTTTCAGAAGGAGGCTCAGCCGAACCCCCCTCTTTTGATATTCGGATGCCTTATTAAGAACTTTCTGTTTGCCATATTCTGGGATTGATTGGAGTCCTAAATGCACATATGCACATCCAGCTCCTGTGAGTTTGGTTTTGCTTTTGACATTTAGTGCTTATTGCTTGCTTGTTTTTATTATAAGTTTAATAAATCATGTATCTTTAACAGGAGGTCATGCAAACCCAACTTGAGGATGCTTTGGGTTGGAAAGACAAATTAATCCAGAGAATCATCATGAAAACATATGTAAAATACAGTGTGTTTAATGCAACCTACTCCTTACCTCTCTGGCTGCTCTTTCTCCAGCCTGAACTGCACCTTCCATGTAGCCACTCCATTCTGAAGCTGTCTCAGTCCCTGCAAAGAAGATCCTCCCGACTGGCTCACGAAGAATCCTTTGGAAGCAAGGGCAGAACATGAAATGCCCGAGGGACACATTCCTCTGATTGTAAACCATGCAAAATTATTCCTAATATTAGCACATACATGGCATAACGTATAACCTATTATTTCTGATCAACTTGAAACTTTCTCCAGGATATTCAGGGCAAAATTAGATATGACGTTAATCGAATGCAATAAACATGCACATTCCCCTGGCCCCTGAAGCCTCTATTTGTAACAGGGGAAAGAATCTCTGTTGGCAGAAATGGAAACTTCTCTTTAATGCAGTGATATGCAGCCTGGAGGTTGCAGACTGTAATGGTTGCTGAAGCATTATAATGCACTGCTAACTCTTCCCCACTTCCACCTCCACCCCCGCCTCCATGTGCCTCCTGAAAAACTGGCTAAAAACATTCGGCTCTAGTCATTCCAGTGGCTGTCATCATCTTCAGTGGAAGGCCTACTGTAATGTAAAGGCTGAAGCGGGCAAGGAGGGAATCAGAGCTGTTCAGGCCAGCCCAAACTGTTGAGTAAATATGGAGCAGATGTATTCCTATCTCAAGACTGGGAAAAGAAAGGCCCAAATTCCATTGAAGGGTAGGAAGACAAGGTTGCAGATTCCAACCCTGGGACTGAGATCTGGATGGCCCCACCCCTATTGGCCTTTTGTAAGGCTGTGAAGACCTGGCCATTTCTTCAGGCATTCAGGCCAGGAGGCTAGGCTAGCCCTGTTATTGATGTGTTTTCAGGATTGGAAGGTGTCCTTTACCTGGGGCGCCATGGGTTATTATTCTAATTGTTGGGTTTAAATCTTTGTACACCCCCCAGAGTCACTGTTGTGGGATGGGTGGCCATATTAATTAATTAATTAATTAATTATATATATATATATATAACCACTCTCTCTTTCTCTGCAATAAAGCAATATTGCAATATCAAGCCTATGAAGCTTCTGAGGTTATATAGTCTCTGAATGCATAATTCAGTTACTGGAAGAGTAGAAATTTGCAGCCAAGCCTAGTCTGAAGTCTGACAACAAGCAGAGAGAATGAATTACAGCCCTAGCTTCAGAATCTAAGGTTCTCTAAGAGATATCTGCAATTCCTGGTTGAAGCAGTTGTAAATCTGTGCTTTTAGCTGCCTCCCAATACTTCTTTTATGTATTGACTGTGATTAATTGACTTCAAAGTATAGCATAGTTTATATATATACTGTATATATATTGTGTGTATACACACACACACACACACATACATGCATTCAGTATATGTATACACACACACATATAATGCATTATATTTATAATTATGTTTTGATATTAGTATATTTTCCAAATATGTATTAGAATTAGTATTATCCTATATTAAATAGCTATAATATATTACTAAGTTGTGTTTTTAAAGTGTTAGTATAAAATTTATTAAATATATGACCAGATAATAATCATGTTTAGCTTCATTAAACTTTTAATTACATTTAAAAGTAAACAAAATAAAACCATGTTGAATTTAGTTTTTGCGCTGGGCCCAGTTACTACTTTTTGGAATGCAGTCCACAGTATGTGATTTGAAAGCAATATGTGGCCCTCACCCTGGAAAAAGCTGTGGACAGTTGTGATAGGAGTATTCGTGCAGCTGGATGGTGCATGCAAACAGCATTACTACTTTGGAATTGCTCTGAAGAGAATGAAACTCAGCTTGCTGAAATCAGGAACATATCACTGATGATGAGGCTAACAGTTCCACCCAACTACTCCTACAAGGCTGAAATATTCTATCCAAGAGTAATTTATTAATAAGACTCAATCATTTGATACATAAATAATAACTTGTAGAAAGAAAATAAAACATATCATTAAAAATAGCTTCATTCAAAACTTTTCTACGAACTGCAGGGGGCCCACCTGTATGCTGTTCTGCTTTAGGATGTGTGCGGCTGACATTTTCCAAAGTAACCTATCAATAGTGTCAGTGCCCTGCTGAACCCTGAAATTAGCTCCAAATCATCTTTCTCCGCAAGGCCAGACTCAATTATCCATAAATGATCATATGCATGACTTGCTACAACATGTATCACTCTATGCAGGAACCATGTAAAGCATAATATCCTTCTGTATACAGTATATGGGAAGAGGTACAGAAACTCATCATTGCCATAAAAAGCAATTATATTTTTGCAGTCCAGATCTGGTAGCTTTAATGGGAAGTGAAATAGCAAGGGAATAAATGAATATAAATCTCAGAAATCACATTACTCTTATTGGATCAAGGCATAAAGGACAAAAATCACTACCTGTTTAACATATAATCAGTTACTATTATTATTCAGTTACAATAGCAAACCCATTATAAACAGATTTTTAACTACAAATTAATATGCACCTGATGTACATGATGATACATAAATTTAGATAATGCCTAAATATATTTCCCAATTACAAATGCATTATCTTGTTGCAGGGGGTATCTGTTGTCTTTATAAATCTACAAAATGCCATCATCATTCTGGAAACAAGTATTTAATTAATACTGCAATCCTTTGCACAGTTCCCAGGAGTTATACCTATAGAGAAAGTTAAAGCAATTGCTTTGAATTAACAGAACATAAAGTCCTTCATATTCTTCATTAACCCCTTAATCTTAACATCCTTACTTACGGTTACCATACCTTCCATACTGGGTCATTATCCCTGGTGGGAAATAAGCTGTATAGCATCCTCCGGAATATTGCTCTTCACACCAGTTCTTCTCTTCATAGTGCACTGGCTACACAAACAGCATTATCAAACAGTGAAAGGAGACAAAAAGAAGATACTTTACAAAATAAATAGAAAACTTTGGATCAACTCATTTCCCACTTATCTTCACTTCCAAAGATAAACATATAAATCTACTTTAAAAGATGATAGGAAGCAAGAGAATAGTATAAAAGTTGAACTTTCTTTGTTCCCAGTAATTAGAAATCTGCAATAAAAGATACACAAACAAAGCATCTCCTTGTTATGCTTAGTACTTTTTTAGACTTAGCACACTTCAACATTATGCATTGATGTGAGCAGAATTTGTAACATTCCCAAGTAGCTGGCACAAAGGAATGTACTCAAATGAGTTGGGCACATTTTCCTTAATCTCAAATGGACAACTCAGGCAGCCGTTGATATAAAACTTTCAAATTATGTGGAGCTTCTGCCCAGTCGTTCACAGGAAGATTTGTTTTTAATGCTAAGACTTAGACATAAAATGGGATGCATGTCCACTTGCTGAAAGCAGAATGGACAAGCATAAGAAGCAACTGATATCTAGTAATGGATTTTCTGTGACTACACTTTACACAGAAAATCCATTACTAGATATCAGTTGCTTCTTATGCTTTAACTCCTTCTCACGTGCCATTTTTTAAAAATGTAATCATCTTTCTTTTTTCAGGAAAGAGAATACAGATCCAAAGAACAGGTTCTACTGAAACTTGTTTCTCTTCATATGGAAATTCCTCACAAAATTATGTGAATGAGTCAGAATGTCTACTCAATAAAAACTTCATCTACAAGTCCTCTCATATTTTAGTACAATACTCCTTCATTTCCCTCCTCCCCCATTTCTAGGTCTCTTGTTGTATGTGAGTGTTACAAGAATAGTCTATTAAAATGATCAACTATTGAGTTACCATTTTCATGTTTTCATTTTTGCAAGCTATTAATTTACAAAATTTAATTTGATGGCTGTTGTGGGTCTTCCGGGCTGTGTGGCCGTGTTCTGGAAGCTGTGGTTCCTAACGTTTCGCCAGCATCTGTGGCCAGCATCTTCAGAGGGCAGGAGCACAGATAGAAGCAAAATCTCAGAGATTTTGCTTCTATCTGTGCTCCTGCCCTCTGAAGATGCTGGCCACAGATGCTGGCGAAACGTTAGGAACCACAACTTCCAGAACACGGCCACACAGCCCGGAAGACCCACAACAGCCATTGAACTCCGGCCGTGAAAGCCTTCGACAATACATAAAATTTAATTTGTTTCACCTGAATTAAAGTGGAATAAACAATGTCTCTCATTCTGAAGCTTAAAATAATTTCTGAATCCTCACTGAATATGTACACGTCAGCTTCCTCATCTACCCAATTTACACAATTGTGGCAGACCCCAAGGGCATTTTGACAATAATAAATAATTAAATTGCCCTTACATTTGGGCTTGTCCTGACCTGACCTATGACTGGAATCAATCATCTTGCAGTTTGGTTTTAGCCTGGCTTCTCCAACTGTAGGCACACTGAACATATTGGCTAAGTTTTTATGAATTCTCAGTGCTATTTTTTTAAACAACCGATATATTCTATCAGAAATTAAGTTCTTACATGTAAGGCTTCTTGTGTTCCCAGCACCTTTGCATAGAGCTCACAGATCCGTGTTTTCCTGTGGGAGAAATATTAATGAGATATACATTGCCTCTCTGGAATTACTTTATGAAGGTAAAATATCATCTCAGTTTGGATTTTAGCACATCATTTAAGATTTGCTGATGATTTGTGTTTGCAAGGATTGAAGCCGTATTTTAGAACCTGCCTTCCACAGTCTTATTTTTTTTTTGTCAAAGCCAAGCTTCATAGAAACCGAACACCCATATAAACAGTTTCTGCAATCTGCATGTGTGTTGTTAACTGGAAGAGAAATCAGAACTACAAACAGTTCCTTGTATTTGCCTGGGATCTGGGACCATTAGTGAAAATGTTACAAATGACCGTTCAAAGACAAAAGGTGAGGCATTTGTCTTTCCCTGCCAACAGCTGAGCAGTGGGAGTTTCTGCTTTCAAAAAGGATTCCACTTGTACATCATAGGCTGCCTTTCATTACATGAGTCTTGTGCTTCCTACAAGCCAGTTCCACAAATGGCTCTTTTCCAGCTGCTTGCCCAAAAGCAATACTTTGTATCCATGCATGAAAACCGTAATCTCTATTTAGACCTCCCCGGTTCCCCAAGGATCATATTTGGGAAATCTGTCTAAAATGATTCATCACTCTTTTTACCAATCAAAAATAGACACATAAGCTGATATATAAAAAAGTAGTACTGACACTATAAAAGAAGATGAAACAATATGAAGATCATTGCTTTATTTATTTTCAGTGCCAAAGTAAGAATTGAGAAAGATATATTAATATGCTACTCTGTGAATAGTTACCATGTAGAGATGGACACTAGCCCCAGCTCTTGCCAACCTAGCAATTTGAAAGCATGCAAATGCAAGTAGATTAATAGGTACCACTTCGGTGGGTAGGCAACAGCGTTCTGCGTGCATCATGCCGGCCACATGACCGTGGAAGCATCTTCGGACAACGCTGGCTCTTTGGCTAACAAACAGAAATGAGCACCAGCCCCTAGAATCGGACACGACTGCACAAATGTGCGGGGGGAACCTTTACCTTTTTTTTAGAGATGGAGGGGCTTGATGCTATGAGTGAGTCTATCAAGAGCGGACACTCCCATAAGGGTTATACATGACAGGCTGGTCATAGAGATGGGTCAGCCTAAATATGATCCACTGGAGAAGGAAATGGCAGCCCACTTCAACATTCTGCCAAGAAAGCCAAATTAGCATTTACAACCAAGACAACGTAGACAAGATACTGGAATATGAGCACCTGAGGTCAGAAGGTAGCTAATGAACTACTGGAGGAGAACAGAGTCAAGTATGAATAGAACTGTGCTTGTGATGTAGCTGGATTAAAACTGAAATAACTTCTAACTGTTGATGTGGCTAGAGGCAAAAGGAAACTTTGATGCTGCAGAGATATTTCTGCATTGGTACAGCGAATGTGAAAACCAAGAACCAAGATTTGATGTTTCATGTTGTCAGAACAGAAATCTGTTCTTGAAGGTGAAAGAAGAGATTATGCTAGTCTGTAGCTCAATATTAAAAAAAAAATTGCATGATTATGTTAATAGGCAATGCCAACCCAATGCTAATAGATGGAAAAGAAGTTGATAATAATATACTTTATCTTTCTAGGCTCAAACATTTTATTCCAACATTGAATAAAATAACTACCCAGGAAAGAACTCAAACATTTTACTCCAACGTTAAGTAAAATAACTACCCCGAAAGAATATTTTAAAAAGCCATATAAAGGGGGAGAAAAAACAACAAAGCCAGCAGCATAAACACATTTGAGTTTCAAAGTCCACCTGAATGAAATGGTTTTTGCAGCATTATGAAATGTCAGTAAGTGGGGTGGTGAAGATCCTGAGGGTAAAATGTTTGAAATATCAAGCCTCCCACAGAGAAAGCCTTAATGTGGAGACCTGTGTTTGTGACTTTCATATTGTGCAGACCCTGCTTGGATAGAACTTGCTATCAAGATATCCCACAAGCTGGAAAGTAAGAAAAGACTCTCCTTGGCTTCCCAGTGAATGAAACTGGATAGGAAGAAAAGGATTCTCATCTTTTGGCTTCTGGAAATATAACCCATTGAGGGTTATTGCTCATACCTTTCTTCCTTGGTGAGATTAATCAGTCTTCTACACTTCCGGGCAAGGATGAAACTGAAATTTAAAATAACAAAGAGGAAGAAATAAATCTTATTCCTTTTATCATTTAATCATTTCAAAACAAGACCAACTTATGTCAGTTAGATTTTAATATGATTGTCCTAAAACACATTTCCAAAACTTTCAGACTCTGATTAATGGCGTCCGACGGCCCTGTTTAAGATTACTCGATCTCTCTTAGGTAGGGTGGAATTGACCACCCACCTACAGGGCCGTGCGGAAGAATTTTCTGAGCATCTGCAGGATAAAATCGCTCGGATTCGGTCTAAGTTGGACTCCATGCGTGAAATGCAGTCTGGGGAGATGCCGGGAGAATGGTCTTGCCCTATTATCTGGGAACAATTTGATCCTGTTGGACCTAAGGAAGTGGACAAGATCCTCTGAACTGTTAATTCCACCACATGTCAGTTAGATCCCTGTCCTTCCTGGCTAGTAAAATCAGCCAGGGAAGTGACATGTGGATGGGTCCAGGCAATGATTAATACATCCTTGTTGGAGGGGGTGTTTCCGGCGGCCTTCAAGGAGGCGTTGGTGCACCCCCTCCTCAAGAAGCCATCCCTGGACCCTACCATTCTGGACAATTTTCGTCCAGTCTCCCACCTTCCCTTCTTGGGAAAGGTGGTTGAGAAGGTGGTGGTGTTGCAGCTTCAGAGGACCCTGGATGAAGCGGATTATCTAGACCCTTTCCAGTCAGGTTTCAGGCCGGGATTTGGGACGGAGACTGCATTGGTCGCGCTTACGGATGACCTCTGGCGGGAGCGGGATGGAGGTAGTGCATCCATCCTGGCTCTCTTAGATCTCTCAGCGGCGTTCGATACCATCGACCATGGTATCCTTTTGGGACGGCTTAGGGAGTTGGGGGTGGGCAGCGTAGTCTTGCGCTGGTTCACCTCCTTCCTCCAGGGCCGTTCCCAGTCGGTGCTGGTAGGGGAGGAGAGATCCAGCCCGCGACCACTCCTGTGTGGGGTGCCGCAGGGTTCGGTTCTCTCTCCTCTCCTATTCAACATCTACATGAAACCGCTGGGCAAGGTCATCCGACACCATGGGATGAGGTATCATCAGTATGCAGATGATACTCAACTGTATATCTCCATCCCAGGTGAAGTAAGTGATGCTGTGACCACCCTGTCCCAGTGCCTGGGGGCTGTGAGGGCCTGGATGGGGAACAACAGGCTTCAGTTGAACCCTGGCAAGACCGAGTGGCTGTGGATTGACGGCTTAGCGTCTTCTAGGAAATTATCATCTTTGGTTCTCGATGGGGTAGCACTGCCCCATTCAGAACCGGTGCGCAACTTGGGGGTCCTTCTAGACTCACGACTCCTGCTCGAAGAGCAGGTGGCAGTCGTGGCTAGAAGGGCTTTTGCACAGCTTCGGCTTGTGCGCCAGTTGCGCCCATTCCTGGATCGCGATGCCCTCCGAACAGTCACTCACGCTCTTGTCATCTCCCATGTAGATTATTGCAATGCGCTCTACATGGGGCTACCCTTGAAGACTATCCGGAAGCTACAGCTGGTGCAGAATGCAGCCGCGCGGGCAATTTTAGGTGCATCAAGATCCGCACATATAACACCTTTGTTCCGTGAGCTGCATTGGGTGCCGGTCTGCTTCCGGGTACAATTCAAGGTGTTGGTTATCACCTTTAAAGCCCTACATGGCATGGGACCAGAATACCTGAGGGACCGTCTTGTCCCCAGGTTATCGACCCGCCCCACCCGATCGTTCAGAGAGGGCCTGCTGCGAGCCCCATCAATTAAAGAATGTCATCTGATGGGGGCTAGGAGGCGGGCCTTCTCTGTAGCAGCACCCACACTATGGAACATCTTGCCCCCGGAGTTGAGACAGATCCCCTCCCTCCCGACCTTTAGAAAAGAACTGAAGACCTGGTTCTGCCGCCTGGCATGGGAGGGAGGAAACGATAGTTCCTCATGGGGGTGGTTAATCCCGTAATTTTATAATGCCCTTCTTTTATTAATACTATCTCCCACTTGGATTTTTATTTTATTTTATTTTATTTTATTTTATTTTATTTTATTTTATTTTATTTTATTTTATTTTATTTTATTTTATTTTATTTTATTTTATATTAATTGTATAAATTGTTAGTTTATATATTTTATATTTTATGCTTTTATCTAATTTTATTTATTGTAAACCACCCAGAGTTCCCCGTTGGGGGAGATGGGCGGTTATATAAATTAAATAAATAAATAAATAAATAAATAAATAAATAAATAAATAAATAAATAAATAAATAAATAAATAAAACACAGAGGCACTATAATACAGTTGCTACAGAAAATAACTGAGAGGGTATTTGTAACCCGCTTATGGCATCTAGGTGGTGATTGTGAGAACAAAATGCTGCACTTAATTTGGTCTAGCAAGATTCTTCTTATGACTTATTTTAATATTTTATTATTCAAATTTGTTATAGCTGCCCAACTCTGATGGAAAAAGAAAGAAAAAAGATTTTTTCTTTTATCAGTTATTTAGTGGTGTGCAGAAACATCCTGCATTTTTCTACCACTTTCTACTCAGTTTGATGAAAAATAATTTGCTTTCAAAAGAGAATAAAATTTCAGTAAAATGTTCATGGATATGGTGTTTTTCCACTTTTTAAATTAATGGATGTGAATATCCTGTCCTTTATTATATATTGATTCATTCCCACCTTTCGATTAAATTTCAAGAGAAGTGTGGACTTTTAGAAAAACCTCAGAGTGATGGAAAAATTGAGATGCAGAAAACAGCAGCAGCATTTTTTGCTATATATAACAATAAACGTCAAAACACCAGCATATTAGAAATTCTCAATCTAAAAATAAGGAACAAAAACTGAAGCCACTTTCACAGTGGAATAAAAATTCCGAGAAACTGCAAGACAGCTTTTAGTAAAGATTAATTAAGCAGATGAATAATTTATGTTTTCTGTTTCAGTATTTCTGTGTAACATATTAAAATATATACTGTACAAGTAAACTAAAAAGGCAGAAAGTAAAACATATTAGACCAAGACAAAATAATTATCCCTGTTTAAAATCTACAAGAATTCTTCCTCCAAGACAGATGTTCATATCCTATTGTATATATATTTTTTCCACAAATACTCATGCTTCAAGTGTACAATTCAAGACACGGCTAATTCCCTTTTAGACCCTGCTTTTCACCCTTCATCTTTGGTAACTTTGAAGCAATTCTTACCCAATTATGGCTGGAAAGCTTCCATCAGGTTTAGTGTCATCTAATGCCAAACCAATTGGTGCATCCTCATCTTCAATAATCATGGAACCACAATAATCTAAGAAAAATTGCAAGGTGAATCTAGATCTCAGCAGTTCTAGTGGGTTTAGTGAATATGGTACTACCTTAACAAAAGCTGTCAAGTCCTATATTACTATGGTCATTATGACAATAAGTATCAATTGGCATATATGTAACAAAACATATACAATACACATTTACTCTAATAGCATTCATGAACTCTTAGGATAGTAAGGAGCAAGCTACCTGTTGGTATGATCCCAGAAAGAGCTGTTTCTCCATCATCCTAAGATCTGTTCACTATGTGGATACTGTGAGTTGAGCTCAGAATTATATAGGAGGTATTATTATCATTATTATCGTTATCGTTATTATTTATTTAATTTTTTATCCCGCCTTTATTGTTTTTATAAATAATTAGGCGAACATACCTAATACTCCTTCCTCCTCCTATTTTCCCCACAACAGCAACCCTGTGAGGTGAGTCGGGCTGAGAGAGAGTGACTGGCCCAAGGTCACCCAGCCGGCTTTCAACGGCTTGGCTCAGAATTATGCAGTGCTGAGAACACTCTAGGATTTCAAGAATGCCTTCAGAACCACGATCACCACTATATTTAATCTTCAGGATTTTTTGAGCATCATATTTCTATTATATAACTGTGTGACCTAGCAGGATGTTATTTGTTTGTTTGTTTATTTATTTTAGATCCATAGATATCATCAAAATGCATGCCAAATTCTTGTTTCCCTGGCAAATGGCAGGCATAAAGAATATCACCAGGTTTTTGAATAAAATCTTGCTCTCTAAAATGCACCACATGCATTGTCAAAGATAATGGACATAACATCATCTTTAAAACACTCATCTGCTTGACATAATTGAAAGTACAAAAAGAAAAAAATGAATACATATACATATGCATACTGTATACATATACATACTGTATACATATACATATACATATACATATACATATACATATACATATACATATAGGTGTTTTAATTAGTATTTTATCTTGCTGACTCTGGTTTTAACTTGATTTCAATATACATGGTCTGTTTTTCTGTTTTCCTGTTCCTTGCTTGTTTTAAAATATTATATAGTTAATTATTATAACCCACTTTTGATGGCATAATGTTTGCCATTTCTTCCAAGATCTTGCTGAAGTGAAGAAGCGTAAGAGCAGAACAACAGGACACTGCACGTGCACCTTTAAGTTTGGATGTCTGTGTAGTATCACAAAGGTATACACAATATTACTTTCAACACATTTTGCTTAGGGATATATTTCCAAATTTTACACCAGTGAAATATAGCATGAGATAAAACCATACTTTTGCATGCATACATCTCTGGAAGACTTTCAGAAAAGCATGAACTGATGCACTAGTATAAGCTGAAACACATTATCCCTGTTTGCTCCTTTGCCCTGCCCCTTCAGTTAACATGAAATACCTTTTTTCTTCCAGAATGCATCCTTGTAGTATACTATAGATTTGATGACTGACCCCATAGGAATCCGATTAATCAACTGATTCCTCATTGAAGGCAAAGATGGGTTAAAATGAATCTTCAAGCTAAGCACAGGAGGGATGGCACTAATAACATACTGGGCCTTGAAAAGAAATGCAAACAAAATTAAGTCTATTGTTACATAATACGATAACACAGTTCCTTGATTAGGGTATATTGTGCTGTTTGATTGCTCCTCTGGTGTTAATCTTTGCATATCTGGGTGATGATTGCTGGCAAGGAGGTGTTCTGGTCTTCTGGCTTTTCTATTGTCTCTTATGAATGGTATGTAAATGTTGTTTACCTCTATGTGTCTGTTGATGGCTGCTTTGTCTGAGTGCCAAGCTTCTAGGAATTCTCTAGCGGTTTGGGATTTGGCTTGGTTTAAGATGCTCACAGTTTCCCAGTTGAAAGTATGGTTGAGTCTGTCCATGTGTTGTGAGATCAAGGAACTATTAACTCAGTCAATCAACCAAGTAGCAAACAACAGCCCAATCAAGGAACTACTAAGGAGAGAACAACACCTCCACGAACACAAGCCCAGGACAAGCCATGGTATATAAACAGAGAGCAAGTCCCACTCCCTTTTCTCACTGAAGATGTTGCCTAGCCTGGCAATGAAACGTCTGCAAGAAAACAACAAGGCTCAGAGAGCACCAAGGACTCCACAGTTCAATCCTGAGCTACAAATATTCTCTTTGATTAGTTAAAATAGAATATTTAAATTGGAAAATAGCAGAGGGAGTCATGTTTTCAGAATAATCACTGATGCATATGTACAAACTAGAAATAGTAGACTGGAGTGAAATAGCAGTGGAGTTAATATGGCACATGGAAGCACTATATGATACCTATATAGTGATCCCAAGAGCACAGTCAGAGAGCGACATCCTACTTTTCCAGTTCAGGAATGTGATATATTTGTATATTGTGCTGGAAAAGGCACATGTCTCTCTTACTTGCCTTAGAATCCTTTCATGCTCACAGGCATGTGGTTGCCTTTATCAGTTTTATGGAACACCGCTGAATGCAGGATTTAGAAGTACATCTAAAATATGCTGGATCTTGTTTAGAAGTGGCAATTGTGCAGTGTAGTGTGGGGAAGAAAAAACATCCCAAAGTAAAGTTTATTTGACTTATTTGTAAATAATCTGCACAATATTTTATATACATTAAGACAGGATGAATAAATCAATGTGAACAAATTGAATTTTAAAAACTATTTCTAATCATCTGTACCAGTTTTTAGTACTAGTATGTGAATGTAAGATTTGAAATTAAAGTCATGCCACATTTATATATCTGGGCATGTTCTATAGTTTTCATGTTTATAGAATGAACAGTATAATTGACACTGTAATCCTACTCAAGTTGGCTCAAAAGTAAATTTCACAAAGTGTATCAAAATGTTTTCAGATAAGCATATTTAGGATCGCAGCAATCAAATAAACAAAATTAAATGTATCACAAATTCATTCCTAGATCTATGACTGCACTTTGACATGACACCCAAACTTCTTTTGTGTGAGAGTTCAGAAGCATTCCTTCTTCCTTTTCAGTAATATATTTGCCATTTTCCCAAGACTAATAAACAATGGTTTATACAAATTAATGTTTTACCCAGAAATGACTCAAACCACAATTTCATCTTGCTTAGAAATGTTCTTGTGTGGAACTATGATTTCTAAAGCTGTAGTTTGGGTGGCGCAAACAAACTAGAGTTCATCAAAAAAGAAGCAAAAGCTTTTAAGTTCATATTGGGAGAGTGCTGGCCCAAGGCTCAGGCTGTTTCTATTCATAGTAACAAGTTTTGGGATCAGAATGCACCCAATTACCATTAATAGCTTTGCTTTTACAGAATGTATTTATCTCTTTCATTTCCTCTTCCCCTCACAGGACCAAAGAGAAACATGCAGATGTTAGAATTCAAATATTTAAATTACCTTATATCTTTCATGGTCCAATGTTTGTACTATGACACTTTCACCGGTCTGATCAATATAGGTTACAGGCTTCTCTAACTTAACCCGATCTCCCAGATATTCCATAATTTTCTCACTAATTTGTCCAGAGCCTCCAATGAACTTCCTCTCCTGGGTAGAGAACAGAAGAAAATGTAAATGAAAACAAATAAAATGGACGAGCAGGTTAAGACATTTAGATATCTCAGGATAGTGTTCCAAGCTACAGGAAGCAGAAATGCCCACCTGGACTATGTAACCCGCAATGCACAGAGATCTGCATCAGCTATCCAAACGTATTATTTTACCAGAGGTGCACAGTTTATCCCTGCTGCAATTAAGTTGTTTGCAGCTAAAGCCCGAGCACAACTGCTATACGGTGGTCAATTGGGACCATATAACAACATGACGGCCTTAGAAAGAATCCAAACAAAATTTCTAAGAAACATCTTCCAGGTTACCCACTGTGTTCCAAATGCTGTAATTCGATGAGAAGCAGCAGTTAGTAAACTTGAATCTAACCTCTGGATAAATATATTTACCTACTGGTTAAAATTACATCATAACCCCAGTGGACTGACCCATCTAATAATAGGTAAAGGTTCCCCCACACAGTTGTGTCCGACTCTAGGGGCCGGTGCTCATCTCTGTTTGTTAGCCGAAGAGCCAGCGTTGTCCGAAGATACTTCCGTGGTCATGTGGCCAGCATGATGCACGCGGAACGCTGTTACCTACCCACCGAAGTGGTATCTATTTATCTCCTTGCATTTGCATGCTTTCAGATTGCTAGGTTGGCAAGAGCTGGGGCGAGTGCGGGAGCTCACTCCGTCACGTGGTGCTCGGGTCTCGAACCTCCGAACTTGCGACCATCCGATCGAGAAGCCTGGCGTCTTAACTGCTGAGCCACGGCACCCCCTGACCCATCTAATATTGGCAGATAATTTTAAATCTTCCTGGGAAACAGCTATCCAAAAGAGACTGAGCCTCTATGGTTTCTCCAGTGATGCCATCTTAGCCTTAGAGCCAGACCAGGCTAGATCACTACTAAGGCAAAGGATCTTAGATACTGAAGGTCAAACAAAAATTGCTGCCTTTTCTCGTAATATATTTGTTAATAATCAAATTTTACTGACCAAACCAGCCCCATATTTATATTATATCACTGTTCCAAACTTTAGGAGAGCCCTATCACTAGCCCGATTGAATGCCCTCCCTACAGCTGTTTTGGAGGGGAAATATAAGAAGACACCATATGAAACCCGTCTTTGCCCCTGTGACACGGGTGCTGTAGAGACCACGGCCCATGTTCTTTTGTATTGTCAGTTTTACAGGGATATTCGCCATCAGCTGATTACCCCCCTTTTGTTTAAATTCCCAGGCCACTGACAATTTTTACTTACATTATCTGTTAAACAACGAAGATAAATGTATTTCTCTGAATGTAGCAAAAATTTTGCTACGTTTTGTGTAAGGCTTCGCCTACAAATGGTTGTTAACAGTTATTGATACTACTGATACTAGGGGATAGCTCTGTTTGTTTCATGTATTTTATTGGTCAATGACCGTAATAAAGTTTCTTCTTCTATCAGACTTAATATAAGTTAGCATAGCCTTATATTCTCATAGTATTTTATATATTCTAGTATTACTTATGACCTTTTATAATTATCTGTTTTAGTTTATAGCATTTAGATTATTCATTGTAAAATTTAATTGTAATTTTATAGGATTCTTTTGCGTTCTAATACCTGTACTCTGTAATTTTACCTTAATAATTTTATCTTTATTTTATTCTATCAATATGACTTTTTTATTTTTATTTTAGCGGAATTGTTAGTTATATGCTGGTCTATGACCGAAATAAAATTAATTAAAATAATTAAAATAAAATGGATGGTTTCACACATTTCCCACATAGGTATGAATGAACTATTATAACTTTCATAACTATGAAAGTTAGGATATGAGTCTCCCTTTTTAAAATAATGCATATATCTCGATCTTGATCTGAATCTACATATATCTAGATCTATATTATTATATATATATATATATATATATATATATATATATATATATTCTCCAGCAAAGGAGATCGTTACCTTGTCGTGGTGCTGGAGCTTGAGCACCTCAATGAAACCATGAGCTAAACCGTGAAGGGACACCCAAGACAGGAAGGTCGTGGCAGAGAGGTCAGACTAAATACGATCCCTGGGGAAGGTAATGGCAACCCACCCCAGTATTCCCTGTAGTAACCTATGGCTGTGAGAGCTGGACCATAAGGAAGGCTGAGCAAAGGAAGATAGATGCTTTTGAACTGTGGTGTTGGAGGACAATTCTGAGAGTGCCTTGGACTGCAAGAAGATCAAACCAGTCCATACTCCAGGAAATAAAGCCAGACTGCTCACTTGAGGGAATGATATTAAAGGCAAAACTGAAGTACTTTGGCCACATAATGAGAAGACAGGATACCCTGGAGAAGAAGCTGATGCTAGGGAAAGTGGAAGGCAAAAGGAAGAGGGGCCGACCAAGGGCAAGATGGATGGATGGTATTCTGGAGGTGACGGACTCAACCATGGGGGAGCTGGGGATGGTGACGGCCGACAGGAAGCTCTGGCGTGGGCTGGTCCATGAAGTCATGAAGAGTCGGAAGCGACTGAACGAATAAACAAGAAGATACATCTTTTACAAATTACTACTTTCAAAATTATATGTATATGTATATGTATATGTATATGTATATGTATATGTATATGTATATGTATATGTATCTTTTACAAATTACTACTTTCAAAATTATATGTATATGTATATGTATATGTATATGTATATGTATAATTTTGAAAGTAGTAATTTGTAATAATATAGGCACAATAACAATCTCTGAGTTTGATGCCAGGAATGATGCAGAATACCATCTTGCTGACATTCCTTGATTTTTCAATGGTTTCTAAACCAACAGTCATGAGAATTGTATCTGGGTACTGGAGGCAATAAGATGTTCCACTATTACTTTTATGATCATTTTCAAAATGCAGGGGGTTTTTTTTGTGGAGGTGGGTCTGCCACACCCACTGGATTTGACCTGTGGGATCCTCCAAAGATCTCTTGTCCCCCTCTTTCTTTAAGCAACAAGAGTAAAAGCCATTACAGAATATGTAATGAGGCATCATCAATGTGCTTCTGATATCTAGGTCTCTCCCCCACCTTATCTGATTACTGTAGTCACAATGAAGCTAAGCAATAGAGTTGTGCAAACCATTCAAAGGAACATTTTGGAAAGTATATTGGCATTAATTAAGCACTCACCCTCAAGGATTAAGGCAGCCGTATCTTCTAAAGGGAAACTACTTTGAAATCTTTCCTCATCTGTCTGGGCATGTACTGTGTGGCAAAGCAAAGTGGTGCTACATGCATGTGCATGCTGATGCAACAAGAAAGCCTTCCAGAGGAGTTTTCTCAGTCCTTCAAGGAAGGATATTTTGTGTTTTCTGCCAGTTTGGTGTAGTGATTAAGCCACCAGGCTAGAAACTGGAAACTGTGAGTTCTAGTTCTACCTTAGGCACAAAACCAGCTGGGTGACCTTGGGCCAGTCACTCTCTCTCGGCCCTAAGAAAAGGCAATGGCAAACCACTTCTGAAAATGTTGCCAATAAAACTTGTCTAGGCAGTCACCAAGAGTCAAGACTGGCTAAAAGGCGCACACACACACACACACACACACACACACACAAATGTATTGCACAGCCATCCTCTGCAAGCCCAGAGAAAAGCTTTTAAACAAAAAGGTTTCCCCAGCTGTGAGGACACATCAAGAATTGAACTACAGATCTTTAGCATGTGAAGTATGTGCTCCATAAATAAACTACAACTTTTCAATTACTCCCCAGGCTTCAGCAAATCATTTAATTTTTGAAAGAATGGAAACTCATTGATGGCTGTTGTGGGTCTTCCGGGCTGTGTGGCCGTGTTCTGGAAGTTGTGGTTCCTAACGTTTCGCCAGCATCTGTGGCCAGCATCTTCAGAGGGCAGGAGCACAGATAGAAGCAAAATCTCTGTGCCCAGGTAGAGTGGCAATGTTCTATTTATAGAGCTAAATTATAGGAGATTAGGTGGGTTTTTTTTGTTGTGTTGAAATGTTAATGAGTGGCTGATGAGCGTGATTAGCATGTTCATTGTGAGAAGTATTCCCATGTCCTGGTGGTTGGACTGAGTTCGTTGACCTTTTGCAGGCTGTGTTTTTCAGGACTGGTAGCCAGGTTTTGCTAATTTTTAAACTTTCTTCTTTTTTATTGTAACTGTGCTGGTGTTTGTGAATTTCAATGGCTTCTCTGTATAATCTGGTGTAGTGGCTTATAAGAAGAAGCCATTGAAATTCACAAACACCAGCACAGTTACAATAAAAAAGAAGAAAGTTTAAAAATTAGCAAAACCTGGCTACCAGTCCTGAAAAACACAGCCTGCAAAAGGTCAACGAACTCAGTCCAACCACCAGGACATGGGAATACTTCTCACAATGAACATGCTAATCACACTCATCAGCCACTCGTTAACATTTAAACACAACAAAAAACCCCACCTAATCTCCTATAATTTAGCTCTATAAATAGAACATTGCCACTCTACCTGGGCACAGAGATTTTGCTTCTATCTGTGCTCCTGCCCTCTGAAGATGCTGGCCACAGATGCTGGCGAAACGTTAGGAACCACAACTTCCAGAACACGGCCACACAGCCCGGAAGACCCACAACAGCCATTGAACTCTGGCCATGAAAGCCTTCGACAATACATTGAAACTCATTGAATTACTATATGGGGCTCCATGAGAGGACTTTTGTGCAGCACTGGCACAGATTGAGAAATGACAGCATCATTGCCATGAGGGTCCAGTGCATACATAGGTGTGCAAAGAAATTAACAGTATACTCTACCTGGCCTCCGTTGGTTGTTGAAAATATCCTGGCTGTACCTCCACACTGTTTAACATACCACAGGAACCAGAGAGCAGAAACCTCATGTGGCTCAGAGGTAACATCAACATTCACAAACAGAGTACCAAACCGCTTGGCAGCTCTAAATTCAAAACCAACACAAAGAAATAATATTAAATCAAATGACACTGTCCATTCTGTCCTGCTTACCAGCAGACAGAAAAGCAAATGGGTCTCTGAAACCTTTTCCTTGGTTGAAGGAAAACACTGCTGCTGATCTTTCAATCAACAAAAGAATGACTTTTTAAAATCACTGCTACAAAGATTAGGATTAAAATGGATAGCTTTAATGAAACTACAGAAGAGAAACAAAACATATGAATACAAAGTTTAAAAACTAAGAATATAAGAAACCAAAAAAACAAACAAAAAACTATCAATGTGGCTAAAAAAGAATGTACAGCTGGTTATCCCTAGAGAATCTATCTATCTATCTATCTATCTATCTATCTATCTATCTATCTATCTATCTATCTATCTCCTGCCTTTATTATTTTTATAAATAAATCAAGGTGGCGAACATAGCTAATACTCCTCCCTCCTCCTATTTTCCCCACAACAACCACCCTGTGAGGTGAGTTGGGCTGAGAGCGAGCAACTGGCCCAAGGTCACCCAGCTGGCTTTCATGCCTAAGGCGGGACTAGAACTCTCAGTCTCCTGGATTCTAGCCCAGCACCTTAACCACTAGACCAAACTGGCTCTCTTTTAATTCTCAGTGTGCATTATTCTCTCTTTTTTTAAACTATATCACCCAGAATTCCTGTTTCATTCATTTTATATTAACATTAAACACACACACACACACACACACACACACACACACACACACACACATATATATATATATATATATATATATATATATATATATATATATATATAAGATTAAAACTAGAAAATTAAACACTACATTAAAATATACAAAACCTAACTGTATTAATATTTAAAGTTATGGCTGAAGAGATTGATCTCAGGTGCTCTTCCAAATGGGAATAGTATGGTGGCACCCCTGCCAATCAGCGCCGCCAGCGGCTGCGCTGATTGGCAAGGGTGCCGCTCCTTCCGGTTCCCCCCATCAGCACTTCCGAGTTTGCATGCGACACACCAGGACACCGCAGGCGACACAGTAGTGTGTCGCGACACACACTTTGGAAAGCTATGAACTAGAATAACTGCCCTGTTCTGTGCAGTTTAATTTTCCAGATAATTTTATTGTTTTACTGTATATATTTTTATATTCTTAATGTTTATCTTTTTGATGTTAAATAGCAGGATTCCTTAAGGAATATGGCAGTTTAAAAAAATGAACATAAATAAATAATTGCAGATTTTAGTTGCTGAGGATTTTTTTTTTTACTGCGATTGTTATTTTAACATTCATCCTGTAATATTACTTTGAATATTACATTTGGTATTCCATCTGCTTTCAAGCAAATAAAAAAAATAATTTATTCATTAAATAAATAATGAAAAGCTAATTATAGTTTGAAATCCTATAATCCTCTATAACTGGAAAGCTACGAACATATGAAATACATGAAAGCAAAAGGGAAAATCTGGACATTTTTTCCTTATTTCATTTTTCCAGATAACATTTCTTATTCTTATGAATTTCTTATTCATTTTTAGCAGAAAAACATTCAGTGCATAAAGATGGAGCACTGGTGAGACCTGACATTTGGATTTTTTTTAAAAAAAAATCATGCTTCTGATATCAGAGTAATATTTCAAAATGGTCAAACCTTGGGGGTGGGGGAACGACCCATAATTTTATCCAATGCTGAGGACTTACAGTTTGACAGTCATATAACTCATATACTGTTCATCTCCTTCCTAGCTGCTTTATCATGCCAACAAATAAGTAATACACGTAGTTATAAGAAATACTTCTTTTCCTTGCTATTTGATCATAGAGAAACCAATTTAACATTTGTCTGGCTGGCACAGATATTCATGCTTGGCTTAAAAACAGTACTAGATGGAAGCAGTGGAGTGGGGCCAAAAGGTTTCCCTTGTTTGCATTTTGATACTTGTGTTACTTTTCTTTCAGAAGTTAAGAGGAGATTTAAAATATTCCCGCAAATGCTTTCACAAAAGACACTTGCACGTCACACTGTTTCCGCTCCTCAATCCCACACAAAGCAAATTTAGGCCCAGAAATCAGGCAGGAAACACCGAAACAAATCCAAACCAATAGAAGAATGCAAATAAATAAATACATAAATAAAAGTGTGCTATCCCAGATTACTGCAGGCTCTGGAGCAGCAAAATCCCTCCCCCCGCTCTCCCGTTTCATGCAAAAAGGACATTAAATATATTGCTAGTGTCCCCTCTCTATCCAGATTTCTAAAACATCCTGGGTGCATTTGCACAAATTAAAAATCAAAGCAGAGCAGTTGCAGAAACTGCCAAGCTACCATTTGCCCACTGCATTTAAAAACTTCTTTCCGGCTGTGATGGTGAAACAATAACATGTCAGCAATTTTACAACCAGGTGACTTTTCCAGTAGTTGTAACCATGGTTGCATCTTGCTGCACTGGCTAGAATGGGGGAGATTCACACTAAACGATGCCTACAGTAAGGAATCGGGAAAAGTATTTTGAATATTGCCTGCCTGTGGGGATGAGTGGGAGAGAAAGAGAGGTGAGTGTCCTGGAACACCAGGAGTCCTATTATCACCTGCGCACTGCTCCCCTTATCCCTAAGGCAGTTGCTAGGGGGAAAAGAAACCTCAAGGCAGCCTCACTTTATATGCAAGATGGTGCCCTGCCAAGCAGCAGGAATGACTCTTGTCAAATCACCCTCCCCTTGCCCTTCTCCTGGATGGTGAGTTGATGGGAACCGCCACTGTGAAAATAGCCTGGCTCAATCCTGGCTCCATTTTAAAGTCATGCCAATAGAGCGGTATGATCGTATGTTTAAAAAAAACTGGGAAGGGGAATCTTCAGTCTTCACAAGTTTTCAACACACTCCCCCTTTCATCTCTCTCTCTCTCTCTCATGCTCTGTCTGATGTAGCAGGAGCAGGGAAGGAGTGGGGATGAGGCAACCACCCTGCCACCTGTGGGAAACAGACTTTCCCTCTGGGATCACTTCCAGTTGAGCCAGACCCAAATCAGCTCAGCGGCTGAATATAGGCAACGGAGTCCAATTCTGTGGACCAGCTCTTTTTAATCCATACAGAATATATGCACACATGCTGTCTTAGAGGTTTAGTGCACTCTGGCCTTCTGTGACAGCTTAGCTCAGAGCTTTCCAAACTGTGTGTCGTGACACAAAAGTGTGTCGCCACACACAGTCTGGTGTGTCGCCACACAACCTGGAAGCACTGATCATCATCAGCGCTTCCGGGTTTTCCCGCAGCGACACACCAACCACGCGCGCAAAAACCCGAAAGCGGCAGCAGCGCTTCCGGGTTTTTGCGTGCTGCCGCAACGGCGACACTTCCAGGTTTTCCCGCGGCGACACACCAACGGCGGTTGGTGTGTCGCCGCGGGAAAACTTTGGAAAGCCCTGGCTTAGCTCCTTCCCTTTGGATCTAACTGTTGGATGGCTCAATTTTGGACATACTATCTTGACCCTTGAGCAATTAATGGAACTATACAATTTACAGGACATCAACAAATCTCCATACTTTGAACAATTCTTTTTGCTGCGGAAACTTGCCAAATCTACCCAATATGTACCCAAAATTCATGCATTTTCAACCATGTAAGATAACATTCCAACATGCAATACTAGCAAATGCAAGTTTGCTCCATTGGCTAGAATAATTGAAACTTTAAAAAAATGGAGATTACCCTTCTGCTCCATTGCATCCTAAGGAGAAGCCATTAAAAAAAAAAAAAAAACACAACATACATTTTGATCACAAAGGCACATCAGACATAAAGGAGCACACCAAACACACAACTGTAGCTGATTTCTAAAAGAAAAAAAGAGAAGGTGCTCTAGTCTGCTGAAACTCTTTGCAAACATTTCATTTGAAACCCATTTTCATATATTTTATCTAGAATTGAAAGCTACGTTAGAGGAACACACAGCATTAAAACTGATTATAAATGGTACATTATGGGCACTCTTTTGATGCTTTCCAATATGGCCTCCATTTAGGTTTTGTCAGATTGCTAAGTTTGAAATTGGTGTGGTTCATACAACATGCTAAGCCACAATGTGATTTATTCAGCTGTGGCTTAGCAAGTTATATGAACTGGACAATAGGCCTGGTAAATGATGATTTTTGGCTTAATGCATTATGTAAGCTTCTCTGCCTATGGTTTTTCAGTAAACCATGTTTAAATAAATGAGCCATAGCTTATGGGACGATTGGATGGTGGTATAACTGGCTTTCCCAGTGACTGATTGGGAAAACCTATTATACTTGTAAGCCACATGCTATAGCTATATTTTGCAAGTTGCGTTGTTGCTCTGGGGACCTCTCTTGCTCTTCTTTTAGAAGCCAGTGTTCAAGGCCAACACGGGCAAGCTGCACTTCATCATTTTGGGGAGAATCAAGGGATGCAGTGGCATGGTGATGATACAAAGTGGGTTGGACAGGGCTGGGAAACTTTTCTATTTGAGCTGATGGTGGTGGGTGTCTTTCTTTTTTAAAACAATGTTAAGCTTATTTTAAGCTTATGCAAAAGTTATGTGTGCTTTCCACACAAGACACCAGCAGAGGGCAGAATGGGACTCACCATTATCTTAGGAATATGTTGGGGTTTGATAAACCCAGGAATTTACTTCTAGATATAAATTATACAGAGAGGTATTGTCGAAGGCTTTCACGGCCGGAGTTCAATGGCTGTTGTGGGTCTTCCGGGCTGTGTGGCCGTGTTCTGGAAGTTGTGGTTCCTAACGTTTCGCCAGCATCTGTGGCCAGCATCTTCAGAGGGCAGGAGCACAGATAGAAGCAAAATCTCTGTGCCCAGGTAGAGTGGCAATGTTCTATTTATAGAGCTAAATTATAGGAGATTAGGTGGTTTTTTTTTGTTGTGTTGAAATGTTAACAAGTGGTTGATGAGCGTGATTAGCATGTTCATTGTGAGAAGTATTCCCATGTCCTGGTGGTTGGACTGAGTTCGTTGACCTTTTGCAGGCTGTGTTTTTCAGGACTGGTAGCCAGGTTTTGCTAATTTTTAAACTTTCTTCTTTTTTATTGTAACTGTGCTGGTGTTTGTGAATTTCAATGGCTTCTCTGTATAATCTGGTGTAGTGGCTTTTGGTGTTGTCCAGTATTTCTGTGTTTTCAAATAGGATTTTGTGTCTCGTTTGCTTGAGAGCATGTTCAGCTACTGAAGATTTTTCTGGTTGCTGTAGTCTGCAGTGTCTTTCATGTTCTTTTATCCTGGTGTGAATGCTTCGTTTTGTGGTTCCGATGTATACTTGTCCACAGCTGCATGGTATGCGGTATACTCCTGCAGCGGTGCGGGGGTCCCTTTTGTCTTTTGCTGATTTTAGCATTTGTTGTATTTTTCTGGTGGGTCTGAAGACTGTTTGAAAGTTGTGTTTTTCCATCAGTTTTCCCATACGGTCAGTGACTCCTTTGATGTAGGGCAGGAATACTTTGTTTGTGGGGGGCTGTTTTTCTTCAGTTGGATGTTGTTTTCTTGGTTTGATGGCTCTTTTTATTTCATTCTTGGAATAGCCATTTGCCTGTAGGACCCAATTCAGATGGTTAAGTTCATTGTTGAGAAATTGGGTTTCACAGTTTCGATTAGCACGATCCACCAAGGTTTTGATCATGCCTGTCTTTTGTCGTGGGTGGTGATTGGAATTTTTGTGTAGATATCGGTCCGTATGGGTGGGTTTTCTGTATACTTTGTGTCCTAGTTTGAGGTCCGGATTGCGTATGACCAGCGTATCTAAAAATGGAAGTTTGCCATCATGGGGAGCCCCCTGAGCCCAATCATAGCAAACTTTTACATGGAACACTTTGAAAAACAGGCTTTGGAATCGGCACCCATTACACCAACAGTCTGGTTCCGGTTCGTGGATGACACCTTCGCAATTTGGAGTCATACTGAAGAAGAACTGGAGAAATTTCTGGACCACCTAAACGGCATCCACCCCAATATACAATTCACTATGGAAAAAGAAACTGATGGCAAACTTCCATTTTTAGATATGCTGGTCATACGTAAACCAGACCTCAAACTAGGACACAAAGTATACAGAAAACCCACCCATACGGACCGATATCTGCACAAAAATTCCAATCACCACCCACAACAAAAGAGAGGCATGATCAAAACCTTGGTGGATCGTGCTAATCGAAACTGTGAAACCCAATTTCTCAACAATGAACTTAACCATCTGAATTGGGTCCTACAGGCAAATGGCTATTCCAAGAATGAAATAAAAAGAGCCATCAAACCAGGAAAACAACATCCAACTGAAGAAAAACAGCCCCCCACAAACAAAGTATTCCTGCCCTACATCAAAGGAGTCACTGACCGCATGGGAAAACTGATGGAAAAACACAACTTTCAAACAGTCTTCAGACCCACCAGAAAAATACAACAAATGCTAAAATCAGCAAAAGACAAAAGGGACCCCCGCACCGCTGCAGGAGTATACCGCATACCATGCAGCTGTGGACAAGTATACATCGGAACCACAAAACGAAGCATTCACACCAGGATAAAAGAACATGAAAGACACTGCAGACTACAGCAACCAGAAAAATCTTCAGTAGCTGAACATGCTCTCAAGCAAACGGGACACAAAATCCTATTTGAAAACACAGAAATACTGGACAACACCAAAAGCCACTACACCAGATTATACAGAGAAGCCATTGAAATTCACAAACACCAGCACAGTTACAATAAAAAAGAAGAAAGTTTAAAAATTAGCAAAACCTGGCTACCAGTCCTGAAAAACACAGCCTGCAAAAGGTCAACGAACTCAGTCCAACCACCAGGACATGGGAATACTTCTCACAATGAACATGCTAATCACGCTCATCAGCCACTCGTTAACATTTCAACACAACAAAAAAAACCCACCTAATCTCCTATAATTTAGCTCTATAAATAGAACATTGCCACTCTACCTGGGCACAGAGATTTTGCTTCTATCTGTGCTCCTGCCCTCTGAAGATGCTGGCCACAGATGCTGGTGAAACGTTAGGAACCACAACTTCCAGAACACGGCCACACAGCCCGGAAGACCCACAACAGCCATTATACAGAGAGGCTTGATTTCTAGGTAAAAGGTGAAATATTCTGCACAGTCACCCAATTAGCAGCCATTGTTGTAGGAATGATGTGTCATGTGTGACTCATTCAACAGGTGCTTAGAGTTAGGTTGGGTGTGGTGAATAACGAGAGTGACCTATAATGTGATTGGTCAGTTTGACTATATAAGCAGAGATATTCTGTATTTCATTTATTCCCATTTTACCTCGTGAAAGCTGTATCGTTGATGGTGTATCATTTGTTACTTGTGGAAGTGATCTGTAAATACGTATGTATATAAAGTAAATAGGATATTTGATATAACTTCTGTTTGGAGTCTATTTACTGCATAGTACTTGGATCACTGGTGCCTAGGAGAGAGGCAGGCCGCTCCATCTCCGCGCGCTCCCTCTGACAGAATACTAGTTGTAAGCACAAGCATTAAATGGTAGAAAGAACAAATGTAAACATTAAATTGGACTTGTCATATCCAGTTTTGATTAATGCAGTGTATTCCATGTGGAGTAGAAAGTATGACCACCCAAACAACTGGACTGGGCAAAAGGACGTCTGCGAAGAGGTGTTGGTGCCTTCCATACGTTTTGGGCTTCAGCTTTTATCACACCCAACAGTGTGGCCAGTGGCAAGGAATTGTGAGCACCATTGTGAGTCCAAAATGTTTGAGAGCACCAGCTTCCCCATCCCTGGCCATGCTATCTAATGCACTGGCATCCTTTGTTTCTTCCTGGATCCCATTCAAACAGCTGATAATTACTTTTAGAGATGGGACTCCTGTAACGGGCCACATTCCCTGGTTGATAATTTACTGGGAGCCGTAGCCACCGGTAGGTGGAGCCAGAGCCACAATATCCTACAAATCTGCTTTTTCTCTTGTTATTTAAGGCACATTGTTAAGTGGTTTACATGGGACAGTGTCTTTTCTCAATGGTTTTGTTTACAGAGGCATCAGTTCTCCAATCTCCAAATTTTATTTTTTTAAATGGAATACTTTTCTTAGATGCTATTATCTTCTGTGGTGTAGAAATGGTATATATAAAACCACTTCTCACTTTGTCCAGCACACTTTATCTAGTAACTCTTCCATGGTAATTTTGTCCCATTCCTCTGCATGTGGTGCTTTCCATGGAGCTTCATTAGGAATCTAGGAAAGGAAAGGAGACAAGTCTAAAGAAAAACCGCAACATAGAGATGATTATACACATGTTTAAAAATCAACCAATCTTTTTATTAGATCCCAATGCTTTTTCCCCAAACTGCAACACCCAATGGAATGAATTTTGATTGTTCTTCAAAATTAAAGATTTTCTTGAAGTGTTTTAAATTGGTCAGCTTTTATACTAAATCTGTCATTTATGCCTCAGGGTTTTAGAGGGACGTATTTTACTGTGAGTTGATAGATGAGTTGCATGAATGAATATTTTGAAGTTTTTTTATGCAGTACCACCAAACGTTTGGTGCTGGAGGTGGTATAAAATACTGTAAATCAATAAATAAATGCTTGGGTTGTAGAAACCCAGACAATCCAGACCAGAGAGCCAGTATGGTACAGTGGTTAAGAAGTTGGACTAGAACTGGAGAGACGAAGGTTCAACTCATGAAACTTCACCTAGTGCTAGTCACTTTCTGACCATGCAGCTCAGCTCATAGAGTTGCTGTTGTCAGGATAAAGCAAAGGGAAATTCCCACATACAGTAAATCACGAATGTTTTAAATCTAATTAATTAAATCTAACTAATAAACAAAATAAATATTTGTTGTTTATTCAAAAAAGCAAGATTAAGCCCACCATTATTTAGTACAATAAGTAAACAGTCTTGAAATTGGGCTGTTCAAGATATTGGGCCTCTTTCATTCATGCTCACATGGACAGTGGAAAGACTGCCAAGGAGGGGCAGAGGCATCTCAGAAGGAGAAGAGGTGAATGGAAAAAGACTTGCATTCTGGAGAATGGGCTGCTTTACCTAGTTCTACTGATGTTCACATTAAAAAAAGACTCCCCAGCAACTTTAAGATATATGGACTTCAATTCCATGCTGACTAAACAATTGCACCCATATCTTAAGCTGCAACTTGTGCAAAGCTCACCTCTTTCCCCATTTCATCCATTGTCCTCCATAGATTGTTGTAGTCCAAATAAGTAATGGGATTCCACATTGGAGGGAAAGGCCCTTTGAAGGGATGAGATTTGCCCTATAAAGTAGATGAAAGAGGAAACAACTCAAAACTGATAGTCATTCCAGCTGGCTGCAACTGAGAAAGTCCGGCAAAGGATGTGAATCCATATGCACACCATTTCCATTACACTTCTGTATGGAACACAGTCTGAAAAAGGAGAGTAAAACTCTCCTTTCCACATTAGTGCTAAGACGTTGTATTGAAATAGCATCTGAAGGGGGCCAGCCAAGTTAGGAAGAACTTGAACAACGAAATGAGTAAGGAGAGGGTGGCAGAAACAGCAGGGCCATTCAGCATTATGAAAAGGGGATGTGGAAGACGTTGCAGTGCTCCCTTTCTGTTTTGCTTCCAGCTGTGACTTAGCTGTTTTCCAAAACTTTAGGAAATGGTCTGGCTCTTTTCATTTCCAATACAGACTTGGCTAAAAGCCATATGATGACAATTATTATGTGCCATCCAGTTGGTATCAGCAATCACATAGATGGGAAGCCTATATACCATCCACTTTTCTTACCCCATTCTCTCCACTCCCCAATCCTGTCCTTTAAACTGTATTTACTGGCAGCAATATTTTGGCAATAGCAAGAGGAAAGAGGAAAGGAGATTTACCTGCTCTGCCCTCTCCAGTTAGTATCTGATGCTATAGGATTTGGTGGCCGTGGAGTCCTTGGTGCTCTCTGAGCCTTGCTGTTTTCTTGCAGACGTTTCATTGCCAGGCTAGGCAACATACAACACCCCCACCAACACAGGCAGGACAAGCCAGGGTATATAAACAGAGAGCAAGTCCCACTCCCTTTTCGCACTGAAGATGTTGCCTAGCCTGGCAATGAAACGTCTGCAAGAAAACAACAAGGCTCAGAGAGCACCAAGGACTCCACAGTTCAACCCTGAGCTACAAATATTCTCTTCAATTTGGTGGCCTTTGGGAAATTAAGGGTTAATTAAGAGGGTTTACACTTATACATGAGAATACATAAAAATTATTTTTCAGTTTCAGATTAAATCCAGGATTATTGGGGATATAGTTCAAACCAACTGGAAAACATCAGAATGCTTACTCTCTATTTCAGAGCTTTCCAAACTGTGTGTCACGACACAAAAGTGTGTCGCCACACAACCCGGAAGCACTGATCATAATTAGCGCTTCCGGGTTTTCCCGCGAAGACACACCAACTGCAGCGCGCAAAACCCGAAAGCGGCATCAGCGCTTCCGGGTTTTTCCACGGCGACACACCAACGCCAGTTGATGTGTCGCCGCGGGAAAAACTTTGGAAAGCCCTGCTCTATTTAGAACATTTAAGAAATGCATATTAAGGTCTAGAAATGTTCATAATAGTGATAAGTCATATAAGGCAATGTATAAGGATTTAGTCCAGATTGGCCTTCTTGTTTCCATTAATACAACTTAATTGCTTTCCATTCTTGATATAATTGGATTGCGGTTAGGCTGTTTGTATGTAGTATTCAGTTTTCATAAGTATTTGACCAAGTGTCTAGTTAAATTGGCAAATGAATTTAAAATGCACTACAACATAAGCATGATAATCTTATTATATATGTTAATAAATTGATCACAGTATGAATCACTGGATAGGAGAGATTTTATGGACCAATGTTTCATCTCAATTTATTTGGTATCTTTAATAATAATTTTGATAGAAGATACACAGAAGCTTTATAAGAATGCTACAAAATGGCAAGGCTGCAGGTACAGATGGTAACTGGAAAAATGTTATAATATGGATGCAGTTTTCTTATTGAATAGATTTGCTTAACATGTATTTAAAAACTGCATCTCTGCATGATGGTTGGAATAATGCATTTATTGTTCTCTGCATAAAGTGAAAGTTTGTAAGAGTAAATGCAAAACTACAGGTTTATTAGCTAAATATGTCTGAGAAGGTATTGGCAAAATTCTGATTATAGGGTACAGGAGGTGACAATGAGGACAATTTGAGAAGTAGTATTATGCCAGACAAAGGGTGTGAAGACCAGAGTTTTGCATTTCAGAAAATCATTGAATAATGTATGAATATGAGAAAGAAACTTTACCTTTCATTTGTCATTTTAGAGAAAGCATGTACTAAGGTGAATAGGCTTGAGTTATGGAATGTTTTGCATGAATATGGAGTTGAAAGTTGGCTACTGCATGTTTCAACATTCATCAGGGATTAAGACAAAGATGTGTGATGTCCCCTTGGTTGTTTAATGTATTTATGGAAAAAATGTATAAGGAATGTTTTTGGTTATATTAATGATGTGTTGGTTGGGATATGAAATGCATGTACTTTTATATGCAGATGATGCTCTGCTTTTGGCTGAGAACCCAAATGATTTGTGGTGAACGTTAGATTTATTGTATGATACTGCAAGGGGTATAGATCTGAAAATGTTGTGTATGACAGAGAAAACAGAATGAATGATTGTGAGTGTTCTACATAAATGAAAATGATTAGAGCAAATAGCTCTAATTGTAACTTAAAGGTAAAGGTAAAGGTTCCCCCCGCACATTTGTGCAGTCGTGTCCGACTCTAGGGGCCGGTGCTCATCTCCATTTGTTAGCCAAAGAGCCAGCGTTGTCCGAAGACGCTTCCATGGTCATGTGGCCGCATGACAGGCGCGGAATGCTGTTACCTACCCACCGAAGTGGTACCTATTAATCTACTTGCATTTACATGCTTTCGAATTGCTAGGTTGGCAAGAGCTGGAGCTAGTGCGGGAGCTCACTCCGCACGCAGGGCTAGGGATTCGAACCTCCGAACTTGCAATCTTCCGATCGACAAGCCTGGCGTCTTACCCACTGAGCCACCACGCCCCATTTTATTGTAACTTTTTAAAATTTTTATATATTTATATATTTATAATATTTATTTTTATTTATTTATTTATTTATTAATATTTATAATTATATATATTATATATATATATATATATATATATATATATATATATATAATTATATATTTATTTATTTATTTATATTTATAATTATATATATTTATATAATTATTTTTATAATTGTAACAATTGTAACTTGGTAGAATGTTTACTAGAGATGGGAAAATGGATGTAGAAATTTTAAGATATGCAAATGCTGGTACTATGATAGTGTGCCATATGTGGTCTGTTGCAAGGAATGAATGTTGAAAAAAGTGAATGTGGAACTGTATAAGAGTGTGTTTCTGCCTACCACATTAATGGGATTTGAGAACTGGGTCTGTCAATAGAAACATAAAAGTAAGCTCAATGCAGTGGGAATGGGTTACTTAAGAAGTTTGTGTGGTAAAACAGGAAAATATAGGGCAAAAAAAATGAATGGGTCAGGAATGAATGTGGATTGAATACAAAAGTGAGTGACCATTATAAAGAAGTATGGTGAAATGGTTTAGTCTTGTAACCAGAATGGTTGCAAAACAAATATATGAAAGAAGAGTGAATAGGTTGGAAGGAGGGGGAAGACCGAGAAAATGATAGTTGGATGGAGCTGACAAGATCCTCAAAGAGAAATTGGTGAGAAGTTTAAAGAACAAAAGGCAATGTATGGGTCATTGTTCGGATGTGGTGGAAGCAAGCATGGTTTGCAAGATGTAAAGATATGAGGAGGTATAGTGAATGGTATCAGTGTAAATTAAATATAGCTATATTTTCGTTTCTATTACTTATCTTCATGTCTTTAATTTCTGTAATTTACTATTTCCTACTTCTTTTCTGCACATAATATACAGTAATCCTGCTTACCCTGACAGGGAATAGTCTGAGGCATGCATGTATAATATCTGAAGAAACTGTATTTAAAGAAATAACATACTTAGAAAGCAGTACATAATAATGCAAACATCTTTGGGTTCAGCCATAACAAACCAAGTCTAGTGCAATAGAGTTTTAGGAAAAAATGGATGATTTTCAGTTAAAAAAATCCTTGGGCTGGTCTGACATGATTTGCCATGGTAGACAAAGCTTGCCAAAAGAAAATTAGGACACAGATGCAGTTGGATTTCTCAGTTCTGCTGAGCATAACAGCATTTTCTAACTTGGTGCCTTCCAGATGTATTAGATTACAGTTCCTATCGTGCCCAATTAGTATATATTTCTCTACTGCTTGCCTAGCTTGGGAGATTTTCCCACATGCTCATATTGATCTCATATGCCTCCCTCCCTCCCTCCCTCCCTCCCTCCCTCTATCTCTCTGTTGCTGCTGCTGCAGTTCTCTCCATGGGAATTGTACATTTGTAGGCAAAAGTGTCCAGAGTTGTGCAGTTGATGGGCCAGTGACAAGCAGTTCTAATGTACCTTCCCAACGGGTGAGTTAGTGGACTTTCTGAGATGATATTTGAAGGCAGTGATGGATCAGGTAAGAGTCAATAAAAGAGAAGAATAGATGTGAATGGTCCAACTGACCTAGAAGTTAGGAATTCCTCTGTCCCAGAAGAAATTACAATTGTTCTAAAACAGTGTTGCACAACCTTTTTGATTGGTCTCTAACAAGATGGTAGGGCTGAGGGGGGGTGGACTAAACAGGGCAGACATCACATCTATCTTAAGCAACCAGATTTATCCATTGTTCACGTTAGCAACTTTTCCAAGGGGAATATTTCCCAAGGAATCAAGATGCTTGATCTCAGACTGCTGGATTGCAGGGTCTCTATGGGTTTGGGGTTGCAAGGCAGAGGTGGTCTTTTCCCTAATTCTAAATTGAATGAGAAAGGGGAAAAAGCACTGACATTATTAACCATGCATGGACATCAGAAACAGGGTTTTTGGCAACCATACATCTTTTCTTGGCTAGCTAAGCTAGGCAAAATTAAACTAATGGAAACATTCATCTTAGATCATCTTGATATTTTATCTTTGCTTTAATTAGAACAGGTTTGTGACAGAAAACCTGAAAAAGGAAAACTGAAGCAATCTCTTGATGTGATTTAAAATCTATTTAAGCTGTCATACTCCTACCTTTGTCTGGGGAAGCTACCTTTTATTTTTATTGTGTAGCAAGTCAGAATAAATCACAGTGTAGAATGCTTACACATGTATCACTGAATTACTTCCATAAAAGAAACAACATAAAATTGCCTTGGGTGCCAATATAGTACTCACTCATTCCACTGCTAATTAAATCTGAATACAGCTTCCCACGTTATATTCATGAAGAAGAAACTGGCAAATAACATTTTAATAGATCAACCATTACAAAACAGAGGTGAAAATGAACTAGACATAAAAGTTTCTTGAAAGTTGTAATTCACAAGACCCAATCACCTAAGAAACCTATGTTTATGCACACTTTTGGCTTTCAAAAATGCATCCCTCACATAACTAAATAAAACATTACTATGTTATTACTGTACATAGTATATGTAATATTACCTATTTTGTTGTTCTTTGTTTCATGATAAAGTAGGAGAAAGGGGCAAAATACATTCAAATTTTGAAAATCCCCAGGCTACCACGTATCCCATTCACCTTTATTCTCTTCAGAGTCTTCAGAGCAATTAGAACAGTGTTTCTCAACCTCAGCAACTTTAAGATGTGTGGACTTCAACTCCCAGAGTTCCCCAGCCACCATGCTGGCTTGGGAATTCTGGGAGCTGAAGTCCACATCTTAAAGCTGCTGAGGTTGAGAAACACTGAATTAGAGTATTGGATTCAGACTGGAGAGACCAAGACTCAAATCCCCTTTCAACAATGGAGCTCATTGGATTAGTTGGAGCCAATCGTGTTCTCCCAGCCCAACCTACTTCATAGGTTGTGGCTGTGGGATATCCCATGTATGCTACATAAGTGTCCAGAGTAAAGGTGGGATATAAATGCAAAATATCAACAAGCACATGAGGTCTTAAAAGTGGGTAGCAGACAGGAGAGCTCTCTATTCTCTCTAAATTCCATGTCACATGTTCAGTTGGGAACTCTGAATAGGAATCATACTTGCATTTGCTTGAATATAAGTACAGCTCACTATACCTTTTGGGACTCTTAATAAAACAGAACTCTTGATTACTTATCCTAGGAAGATCACTGTGTTATAAGCCTATAATTTCAACAATTCTAATAAGGAGTTAGATCAGATTCTCACAGAAAACTGATTCAGGTTTCTCATTCAATATGCACTTCCAGAATGACCAGGCTTTGTGTTCCCTAAAACTTCAGATTGCACTTTAAAGTGTAACCAGGATTGATCTAGTAGTTTTTATGGGATATAGACATTGGGATGTTAGGTGGATAGGATGTCAGGTTCCCTGGACTATGACCTGGCTGTAAGTCTCCAACTCCACTTTCCATGACTTGCCTTGGCTGATAGGCTTGAACTAAGTCAAAGTCTCCTAGACACATGACATGGAAGAATCTTTATTGCAATGAAACTAAAGCCACGTTAAACACGTGATTGCCTTTTGTCAGCATGAGACTGCATTTCCCATTTATACCAGGACAGTTGAAACCGATTGCTTTTTCTTTTTCTTGCCTGTCCCACGTTTCCACAGACTCTTTGCCCTGAGGTTCATGGCCTTGACACTGCTTGTTGGTGTTGACATAAGTGACAACTCTGCACTGAGAACTATTGGCTCTCGGCTTATCTCTCACATGGGCATTTGTATATATTTGCAAGGCTATAGTATTTGCAGGTGGAAGCAGCGGCAGCACCTCACCAGGAGACAGTATGTGATCCTTATTGGGAATCATTAGACCAGAGCTTTCCAAACTGTGTGTCGGGACACGTTAGTGTGTCGGCTGCAGTGTCTGGGTGTGTCGTGGCTGCTGCTGCCTCCGAACCCTGCCAGGTTTCCACGCAGGTCCTAGTGCCTGCCTTCTGCCCTGCTGTAAGAGTGTGTCACGAAATGATGCATGTCTAAAAAGTGTGTCACCAACATGAAAAGTTTGGAAAGCTCTGCATTAGACATAGGTAGCAAGATCTTATTCTATGGGGTTCAAGAGATATAGATATATAAATATAGACATATAGATATAATAAATACATACAGTACATACAAAATCTTGTGATATTGATCCATGAATTGTGGAGTCCTTGGTGCTCTCTGAGCCTTGTTGTTTTCTTGCAGATGTTTCATTGCCAGGCTAGGCAACATCTTCACTGCGAAAAGGGAGTGGGACTTGCTCTCTGTTTATATACCATGGCTTGTCCTGCTTGCGCTGGTGGAGGTGTTGTTCTCTCCTTAGTAGTTCCTTGATTGGGCTGCTGTTTGCTACTTGGTTGATTGACTAAGTTAATAGTTCCTTGATTAGGGTATATTGTGCTGTTTGATTGTTCCTCTGGTGCTAATCCTGATGTTAATCTTTGCATATCTGGGTGTTGATTGCTGGCAAGGAGGTCTTCTGGTCTTCTGGCTTTTCTATTGTCTCTTATGAATGGTATGTAAATGTTGTTTACCTCTATGTGTCTGTTGATGGCTGCTTTGTCTGAGTGCCAAGCTTCCAGGAATTCTCTAGCGGTTTGGGATTTGGCTTGGTTTAAGATGCTCACAGTTTCCCAGTTGAAAGTATGGTTAAGTCTGTCCATGTGTTGTGAGATTAAGGAGTTTTCATCATGTCTTCTGACTGCTAGTTGGTGTTCGTGGATGCGTTCTGCTAGTCTTCTGCCAGTCTGTCCTACATAGTGGCTGTTACAGTCCTTACACTGTGTGTTGTAGATAACTCCTGTTTTTTCTTCTTGGGCTACTGGGTCTTTTGGGTTACTTAAGATGTTTTGAAGGGTTTTGGTGGGTTTATGTGCTATGGTGATGCCGTGTGGTTGTAACAGTCTATTAGTAGTTTCTGAGATGTTTCTTATGTATGGCAGTGTAATCCTTTTCATAGTTTCTGTTGGTTTTGCTGTGGAGGGTTGAGTGGTCAGACACTTTTTGATAAAGTTGCATGTGTATCCATTTTGCTGGAAGATGCTATATAAGTGGTCTGTTTCCTTTTTCTGGTGTTCTGGGTTGCTGCAGTGCCTTTGTGCTCATCTGAATAGTGTTCTTACACAGCTCCTCTTGTGGGAGGTAGGGTTATTGCTTTGGTAGTGGAGCACTTGGTTAGTGTGGGTAGATTTCCGGTAGACTTGTGTTTCTATAATGCCATCATTTCCTCTACTGATGAGGATGTCCAAGAAGGGTAGTATGTTGTTGTTTTCTTCTTCCCTTGTGAATTTTATTCCTTTGAAGATGTTGTTGATGGTTTCATGTGTTTCCTCCAGTTGATCCTTTTTTATTATGACGAAGGTGTCATCTACATACCGGATCCATACTTTGGGTTGTATGCGTGGGAGTGCTATCTTTTCTAGACGTTGCATTACTATCTCTGCTATGAGTCCTGAGAGTGGTGATCCCGTAGGTGTTCCTTTGATTTGTTGGTATATTTGTCCATCAAACTGAAAGTAGGTGGTGAGGCAGAGGTTGATGAAGTCCATGATTCTGGGTATTTTGATCTTGGTGTATCTAGTTAGGTCAGGTGTGTTATGTAGAACTGCTGCCATGGATTCAATCGCTAGTGCTTGGTCTATGGATGTAAAGAGTGCAGTGACATCAAATGACACCATAATTTCATCTTCATCTATTTTTAGGTCTTTGATTTTCTGGAGGCACTGTAGTGGGGAGTTGATAGAGTATTCGCTGTCCTCTGTAAGATGGCCAAGTTTTCTTGTAAGTTCTTTAGCTATGTTGTATGTGGAGGTCCCTGGTAATGATACAATTGGATGGAGTGGTATGTCAGGCTTGTGTATTTTGGGGCGTCCGTAGAAGCGTGGGATGATGGGTCCGCTGCTTTTCATCCGTCTCTGTTCTTCTTTTGTGATTTGACCTTTCTTGGTTAAGTCATTGAGGATTCTTTTGACCTGGTTGTCCAGTTTCTATATGGGATTGGTGTTTACAGGGGTGTATGTTTCTTTGTCCTCAAGTAAATATTTGGCTTTTTTGTATATATTGCGATCTGTCCATAATGACGGTGGTGCGGCCTTTGTCTGCTGGGAGGATGATGATAGTTTGGTCCATCTTTAGGTTTTTGAGGGCTGCTCTGTCCTCTGCTTTCAGTTGATTCTGTTTCCATGTCCTTCTGGTTTGTGGTATGATTATCTGTCTTACATTCTCTTGGGTTTCTGTAGTAAGTCCTGTAGTTTTCAATGCTGCTTCTAAAGCTGCAAAGAATTCTAATTTATTCACATCCTCTGTGTTGTAATTGAGGCCTCTCTGCAGGATACTGTGTTCTGTAGTGGATAATGGGTGGCTGGACATGTTGACCACCCATTCCGGTTCCTGTACTTCTTTGTTTCTGGGGTTTAATTTAAGTAGTTTAGTTTGGAGTTTAGGTTTCCTTTTTTCTGCTTTTCTCAGTGATGTGGTCTTGATGGTAGTAGTTAGCATGTTGATTTGTTCAGGGGTCGTAGTCTGTTCTAGTTGTTCCTTGAGGCTGTCTATTGTGTGTTGATATTCATTTAATCTGAGGTGGGTGTCCATGATCATTAGCCGTATCATTTCTTTGATTGATCCATGATCAATTGATCCATGAATGCTTAATGAAAATCTGATATCTGTCAAGTCAAGCCTGATAAGACCATACACAAAGTTCTTAGAAACAGTAGATTGCTTATTACAGAAGAATCAGAACACATTCAAAACACATATCATTAGAATTAGATAATTAGAATTACACAAAGGTTAATTCTCAAGGAGGTTACTAAATCAGAGTTAATAGAACACTAAAAGAAGTGTTGCAGCATGAAAATAATACAATATTGGTATTTATGAGTTTGATTAGAAAACATGGGAAAATGTAAAATTAGCCATTTTTAAATTTAAAATCAGAATTAGAATAAATTCCTAAGAGAAGGAATTGAAGAGAAATGTGAGGTGCAAATTTCAGGACAATCTGCAGAGACTGGGTTCATGATGAGCATTTAAGAAAAAGGTATACAGAGAAGTTAATTGGTTCATGGATCGATAAGAAAAAATAGGAGTTAGTATGAAATTATACCCATTCTTGTCTGCTGTCTTGGCTCCTCTAGAAGCTGGCTTCATGCCAGGGAAAGCAATTTTGTAAAGAGACATATGGCAGAAACCTTCAAGGCCAACAAACAGACAAAAGTCAACTCAAAACAGAAAGAAAAGAAACAAGGATTTAAACCTGGAGACTAACATGGGTAGAGGGTAGCATTCTGGGATGCTCTAGATGGAAAGCTTCTTCATCTGCGTGGCTTCCTAATTTTCTACAATAACTCTATGTATTTAACGTTCTTGTTTCTGCTTGGGAACGCAGAGCAGGGAGGCAATTTAATCACTGTACCTGGGACGAAGCCCTGACAAGACGGAGGATAAACAAGAGAAGATTTTTATCATAATTGTCATTGAGAGACAGGGTCTCTCAAAAGTTATCCTATACAAAAGTCTTTACTGAAGCAACTGGTTTATTAACCCGACATGATAAACCTCAATACTATAATTATAGATTATTCTGGTGTCTAAGATTTGGTCCACTTATTTTAATTCAACACCAAAACAATAAGAAAAGTATAGATGTTGATATTACCTGATGATACTGTTTCTATGGCTCTTGCCCTTAGCTAATGTCTGCAATTTTATGAAAGCATTAAAAGAATATAATAGAACCCACCAAAGGTATTTGAAGAAACGTGTCTATATTGCTTGCCCAAGTTTAAATTATGTAGGGGCTTCTGTGCTTTTGCCAAGATGAGATGGAGCTTTCAACTTTCAATCTTTTTCTTTAATTCACAAGATCTTAGCTTAGTTTTATGAATTCATCTCAAGGGACCTATGCAATATCAGAAAAGCCAGAGAGATACTTACTGATTATCACTATCTGCCATTATAGTTATGGTAAAATTAACGAGATGTTGCCAAATGCAATGCAGTGTAATAAGGTAACAGTTAATATTTCTGCCTTTCTCTGACATAAAAGTAAATGGTCTAATCTTTACTAACCTTCCCCTATCAAAGAAAACAAACTAAATTTGTATAATCAGGCAATCAATCTGATGCTTATATTAAATCATTATGTACTAAATCCTGAGATTGGTTTGGAGATGTAATTATTCCACAAATTACAATTTCCCAGTGTAGCCAGTAGGTGGGATTTTTTCCCAATACTTTGCTTTTACTAGGAAACTGCACTTTTAAATAATAATATAAAATTATCCTTAAATGAATGGAAAAGTATACAACTATTCATTAGAATATACAACTATTTATTTATTATACTGTACATACACACCATACCATATCTAGGCTGCAAAAACTATTAATTTTTATTTTTATTTTTCTTAGTATTAGATTTTTATCTGGACAACCACTAGATGGATGGAAGCAAAGATATACAAAAACTGTAACACTTTGCTGCCACTTAATGGTCATCCAAATTTTTACAGTTTAGATACGGTATGCCCAACAAATTGGGCATCACCAACAAAGAACGTCATCATGGCAAAACATAGGAAATGTACAAATTCTTTGTTATTTAATACTATATTTTGGAATTGTTCCATAACATTATTTCAGTTCCATAATAAGCTTAGATCTTTTGACTAATCAAGCTCCATTTTTATTTGCAGAAGTCAATAGTGACATAACTTAATTACATGCAACCATAATTATGAGCTTATTCAGTTCATAGTTAATGGAAGATGAGATTTCTATTACTGGACTCAACTTCTGGCTGTCGAGGTGACTGGTGCGCTGAGCAGAAAGCTCCACGGTTTGTCTGTTTGCAGTGATTTATTACAAGGAAAAATCACTGAAAAATCGCTCTCGGAGAGCGAGCAGAAGATTGATCACAAGAGGGTCGACGGATCGCCGCCCTCTCCCGACCCCCATAAATCCACCGTGGGGAGAGGGAGATAGAAGCAGTGAAAGACGACTGGAACTGATAGCTATTGCTCTGCAGAAACCGCGAATCTGAATAAAGATACGTAGCACAGCACCCGACCTTTTTAGACACATACTTTTAATTTTTTAAATATTACTTGCCTATTAATCTCTAAGATTTACCTCTGGACTGTGATTTATAAATGCTGGTGTTTTATTTTATTTTTCTTGTCAAAGGAGTGTTTAAACGGTAGGATTGGAAAGCTAATTGACTCTGCCTGATATAGACTGAGTGACTTTCTCTTTTTATTCTTAATATTCCTATTTTTTGGTTTACTTTCATTCCTACTGCAATTATAAGTATTTTTCTTTTGGGACTAATCTGCCTGGATTTAAAGTTTTTATGGATAAATGAATTAATGATTTGACATCCTTTCTTTTACCTGCTTGGAATTTTTATTATGAAAGAATTTTTTTTTGCTTCTTTCCATAAGTGTTTGAATATTTTATGGATCATATAAGTTACTTCATAAAATTTTATGAATGTTTTGGACTCCTTTTGTACAAAAATTAGATGACTTATTCACGATTGGACTGTGTGGATATAAGCTGCCGTGAGAAACTCTGGGATTGTTTACCTTTTTTGATATTATTTTGACTACAATAGAACCACTCTGTTCTTTTTTATCTTTTAATTACTTGCTCTTACACTTGGACATATAACTCTAATGGACTAGATTTTTTGTTATTTTGATAACTACATTCAAAGGACTATTCTTATTTTTTGAAGTTTTTATTCTCCTATTATTAAAAAGGGAGAAGAAAGGAGAAAATAGAAAAAAAATAGCAGCCCCTTTTTTCTGTTTGTTCTTTGTCTTCCCCCCTTCTTTTCTTTTTTTTCTTTCTTTTTTTTCCCTTTTCTCTCTTACAGGGAAATTATCTACATTATGACAACCATGGCATTAACACCTGGAGCATCAATGGAACCTCCTCAATCAGAAATGGAAAAACTTCTGGAAGTAATGGCATCATTTAACAAGAAAATGGAAGATTCAATGACATCACTTAACAAGAAAATGGAAGATTCAATGGCACAAAATAAACAGATGAAAGAACAAATTGCATCTTTGGAAAAAAAATTGATGGGAAGATGGAAGAAATGAAGAATGAGATAACCGATGAGATTGCGCAAGAGTTTGAAAGGGAGGTTCAGATAGTGAGGGGAATTGCGAATATCTTGTTAGGGGAGCTCGAGGATATACAAGGCCAGATGCAAACATTAGAGACAGGATTAGAGGATGTCACTAAGGAACTTGAATATAATCTAGATGTTACTGCATTAGCAGAAATGAGAGAGAAAGAATGCATTTTGGGGTTGGGAGCAGTTCCAGAGCAATTGAGTGAAAATGTAAGAGAAACTAATATGTTTCTATATTAGATGGACTTTTGGAGATGAAAGAACAAGATCTAGATTTGGAAATGGATAAAAATTTTAGAGAGCAGAAAATGTTTAAAGAACAAAAGTTAAGGATAATCTCTACTTCAAAAGTTAAAACATTTCTAGAGAAATATGAGACAGACATGAGGGAGGCACCAGGAGAACGTAAGAAGCATTTCATAGAATAGAATAGAAGTAAAGAACAGAGATAAATGGCTGACCTACAAGGACTTCTTATTGTTAAAATTGATGGATTGACAGAAAAGGATAAATTGATATGTTTATTAAAAGAAAATTTAACTATTACTTTAAAGATTAGAAATTATTAATGGACTATTTAGAAAATGCTGGAGGGATAAAGGTTATATGAGGATTTGAAGATTAAATCACACATAAATTGATATATTAGGTAAGAAAAAAAATTCTTTTTAATGTGATATATAGACCTAGTATGTAAGATGTATTTTATAGAAATGCATTATATGGTCATTGCAGCACAACTTGTAGATGCGCAAAATTGGAAAAATTAGATTTTACCTATGATATAAGATTGGATGTTAAAATTGATGGACATGGCAGAAAATGACAAATTGATATGCTTATTAAATGAAAACTCAAATTGTTACTATCTTAAAGAATGGAAACCATTAATGGTCTATTTGCAATATGCAGGTGGAGCAAAGCCTATTTGGGGTTGAAGACTAAAATATATATGAATTGATATATTAGACAGGAAATGTTTTTGTATGTTATATATAGAGCTAGCATGTAAGAAAACTTTTTTAATTACTAAGACCAGAGATAAATCGGAAGTTGACTATACTTAACGCTTTATCTTTTTTCTTTTTTTCTTTACTTTTCTACACACTTTTACTTCTTTCTTTGATTTGTATTTCTTTTTCTTTTTCATTTTCAACCTTTTAACTATGTATATTTAAAACTAATAAAATTTGGACCTTGGTCCCCCCCCCCCAAAAAAAAAAGAGAGAGATTTCTATTACTGGAACATTCTGCCATGCAGCCATTCTTGGAGTAATTATAGAATTCAAACCCCAATTTTTATAGATTTCTGTAGATACATTAGTACCTGATCAGTCCTCATCCTTATTAGGAATCATTAAATGATTAATAAGGATTAAAATGGTCGTGTGCTGCTTTCTGGTGGTCAGTGTAACTGAAGCACCACGCAGGATATACTCTGTGTCAAAATAGAGAAATATTCTCCCCCCCCCTCCAAGGAGTGGTGGTGGAACTAATGTAAAACTTTGTATTTGGGGGCATGACGTAATGTAACACCTGTATCTCTCTTTCTCTGAGAGCCCAAGGGAAGGTGACTGAAAATACCATTCCGATAGTACCTTACATGTTACATTAGAATGAATGCATCTTATTCCAGTTAATATAATATCTTGGTAAGGCTGGATTGTATCAATACATTTTGGCGTAGAGAATTCATAATGATCAATAAGACATACTATATAATCTGCATGAAATAAAACAATTTGGGTTCAACACCAGCCACTTTTATGTGCAGAATGTCCTTCGATTCCCAGGCCAATGGTTCTAATATCAAATTAAATTTATGAGGAAATAAAAGGCATCCTTGACAAATTCCTGGATGTGATTGATGTCACAGGAGTAGGCCATGATTTGGGGAAGGATTTAATGCAGCAAAATAAATAAGCCTCACAGAGTCTAAAAGCATCTATTTGCCCTCCAAAAAAACAGGGTGGGTTGAAGAAAGAAATTTTGCTCCTTACCTTTTGAGAAATAAAAATGGAAAAATTCACTACCAAACATAATTTTTGCCAATGAATTTTGGTGTGTGATACAGAGGTGGTCTGGAAGCCACAAAATTGGTGTTGTGCACTACTTACGGCTCACTCATCTTCCCGAAGGCAATGCATATATGGGGTTCCCTCCCCTCATTTTATCCTTACAAAATGCACTATGGTTTGGACTGAGAATTGGTGAAGAATTAGGTTAACTAACACAATAACGTTCATGGCCAGGGGTCAAATTCTATACAGATTCAACAGAAGATACCCAAAAAGAAATAACCAAAACATTTCTGCCAACTAGCTGACCTATATATCACCCCAGCTGTGTCTGTCTTTCAGTCTTTATGCTAAATGAAATATTCTGCCTATTCTGACTTTCTGAAATAATACAAATTGAAGAAAACAGTTCAACCATATTTTCTAGTCAAATGATGTTCCTAATTAACCTTCAGAATTCTTTCATGCCCAGTTAATCTGAGTATTTAACAAACCATTCCAAAAAACTTATTAAAGTTGGAGGAGGAGGAGGAGGAGGAGGAGGAGGAGGAGGAGGAGGAGGAGGTTAAGAAATGGTTGGTCTTACTTTGACATGATGAATAAGACGCTCAATTTCGTTCACTTTGTAGGTCTCTAGTCCTAACTCCTTAGATAGCCGTAGAACATGGTTTTGTGTGGGTCCCACATACGCTCCTCCCAAGTCAACATACTTGACATGCTTATTCTGGTTGAGAAAGATAAAATAGTATATTGGTAAATGGGTGTCTCTAACATGATTGGAAGAGAGGGGAACATGCATGTCAATGCATCTATCATCTTATAATATTGGTAATTCTTTTAATAACAATTATAATGTCTTGTTGTAAGCCGCCCAGAGTCATTGTGTATGAGATGGGCAGCTGAGAAATTAGATAGATAGATAGATAGATAGATAGATAGATAGATAGATAGATAGATAGATATTCAACAAGGATCAGATCATGGCTCAAAGAAACATGATCAAGTTTTGCTGAAGCTGCTCATGCTGGGTAAGCTTAATATTTATTTTGTTTGTTTAATCAGTGTATATAGCTACCCATTCAGCATAAGATTAAGGGTGGCATACCTCATTAAAAACAATAATAAATCCATAAGATTACATGATAAAAAGACAAAAAACATAAACCAAACAGAGATATATAGACACATAAATTGCTAGGAAAAAAAACTCATCCTACAGGTCATATTTCTCCCAGACCCAATGTCTGAGTAAAAATGGTTCTTTAATGCCTTCCAAGAGGCAGTCAGAGTTGGGGCCAGGTAGATCTCAAAGGGTATGTTGTTCCATAGGGCAGGAACAGCAACAAAGGAAGCACATCTCCTGGGTTCAGCCAGGTGACATTGCCTAAATGTCAGGCCCCAGAGCATACTGACCCTGACAGGTCTTACTGAACAGGTAGAAATAATTAGAGATAGAGAGTCCTGCAAGTAGCCTGGCCCTGTGCCTTGAAGGGCTTCATAGGTAAGAAGTGAACTGGTTACCAGTGCAGCTTATGAATTAGAGGTATCCTGGATAAAGAGTCCTGCTGTATCCTGGACCAACTGGAATTCCAACGTGGTCACCAAGGACAGCCCCATATAGAGCATTTAGCAGAAATCCAGTCACAAAATTAGTAAGGCATGAGTGACTGTCAGCAGGCGTTCCTGTTCCAGGAGCAGGTGCAATTGGCACACAACATGAAGCATCAGTTTGAATAGCAAAATACTGGGGAACCTACATTCTCACATTCTATAGGGGAAAATTATACATACACACATATATAAGGTACTTACTCTTACTGTGTATGTTCTGCCTCCAACCCTGTCTCGGGCTTCTAAGACTAGAACATCCAGTCCCGAGTCATACAGTAACTTGGCTGCAGACAGACCTAAACAAAATAACAATGACAAAAAGCTACATTGCACTTTTGCCACAAATATTTTCACAGCAATTTAAGTTTTGCAATAAATAAGCAACAAATAAAAGAATTGTGAAAAATACTCTTTAGCATTCAATTAAGAACATAAGACCAAAATCTTAGACAGAAAGTATTTCCAAATTCTATTTTATTTGGGTTTCAGAAATTGATAGTAGAATCTTGGAGGTTTAGCAGGTGAGACTTTTATTATGTAACTGCCTATTTTAATAATGAAGCTTTATAACAGGTTCTCACAATTTCTTGTGAAAAAATCCTTCCACATTTTTTCACATCTTTTTCTGACTCTGTTTTTTCCTCAATGCATTTTGATTAGTAATATAAGAACTGTCCCTTCTGGAGCACCCTATAAACTTGACATTGTTCCAAGAGCTAAAGGAATAAACTTGGATTCAATGGATATATTAAAATATCTAATGATTTTAATATTTTAGCTTTATTCACAGTTCATGAACAGAGCTAATTAAGTGTGAACTACAGTTAAATATAGGAAATCATCTAGTATTTAAGCTGGTGATTCTCAATCAAGGTAGTGTATCCTGAAATATCAGCAAACTTCCACAAAATATATCAACTGACATATCACTGTTATCTCTCTTGGATGCATGGAGATATAAACACCATGCACACAGAGAGAGTACTTACTATACTTATTATTCTTCAGCTCATAAAACTTATTGAAGGATAGGTATGTGCTGAATTTCCAACTCACTGTTAACTAATCTTATAGAAGTGGAGGTGGCAGCTCCTACTCATGCATGTCATAATCCAATAATTGAAAGATTAAATAGAAGAATTTCCAGATTGAATAGACAGACACTTAATGAATGATTATTATTCCAAGAGGATATAGAACTGTTCTTCATCAATGAATACAACTCATAGCTTTAAAAATCTGAGACAAACTGTTGTTTGTATCATTTTAGTTGGTTCCAATAAAAATCCAATCATTAATTTTGGAACCAGAAAGAATTGACAACTCTGTATTGCATGGAATCAATAAACCCATGTGAACAAAATCACAGTTCCAAGGCAAAGTTCAAGGAAAATGTCCTTTGCCTTGTATTATTAATTTGAGAAAAGTACATCGTTTACACATGCAAGGTTCAAATGTCACATTATAATCTGAACTGCAACTGAAGCATGAAATGATCCTGCTACAACATGTTTAGTGAGGAATCAACAATATAGTGAGCAATATATAAACAAACATAAGCACTGCCAAGTGTCATATATTTTACTGGGAAAAAGTAATAGATTGCATTTAATTTTAGGAAAAAGAATATATATACAGTGTGTATGTATATGTATATGTATATGTATATGTATATGTATATACAATATCTATCTATCTATCTATCTATCTATCTATCTATCTATCTATCTATCTATCTATCATCTATCTCATGGCCTTCTACCACAAGCACTTCGTGTGCACTTGAATTATGGTAGAAAATGTTGTGCCTTTCAGACATTTTGTATTTCTATTACTTTTTGTTCATTTTTATTAATAAAAATGCTTTGAACTTTGCCAAGAAAGAAGAAAAGTATATTTATAAATGCAAATAAGAATAGAGCATTCCCAAACTATAAATTCTGCTAATCCTGGTCTAGGATAATCTCTGAATTGCCAAACCACAGTTATAGCCAGAGGTTACTGGCAAAATGAAAAACAAAGAAACAAAATAAGCAAGCAGTTACAAGGTCCTATTTAATTGTTTGAAATGATGATTTATGGTCAATCTAGCATAAAGCATAGTAAAATAGAATGTCTGAATGAAACAACTAAATGCATTGCGGCATCTTAGTAGCTTTAACTCTGATTTTTCCAAGATAAATAGTAAGATTAATCATGTGAATTGATAAGCATAGTTTTTATTTACACAAAGGGTACAGCAACATTTTTTTATTATGTTGTTATATATCTTGATACATTATACTGTTTCTATACAGTAATATTTATATAATATGATTAAAGGTTATTAATGTTCAGTTATTTAGACCGCTTAAAGTACTGAGAATAGAGAAGAGAAAAAAAGGTATTCTATCAGTATTAATTACAATTTAGGATGTCAATATTACAAGCATAAAATTATTTGTCTTGTTCATACAAAGTTGAATATAACATTGAAAAAAGAACTACTATGACTCACATCGAAGTATTTGTTGGTTTTGGTCTTAAGCTGATTACTTATTATTAATTACTCCATTGTATTGTTACTTTGTGTGTGTGTGTGTGTGTGTGTGTGTGTGTGTGTGTGTGTGTGTGTGTTAATGAAAGGAGAAAATAGATAATGGAGCAAATTTAACAAGAATTAAAGTACCAAAAAGGAAAAGGAAAAAGGAATTTTTTTAAAAAAAAGAACTACAGCAACATTTAGATGGAGGATAAGGCCAATGCTCCAAGCTTTCATAAGTAACCATAGCAACCTGTTTTCAAATAGCTTCCCCTTGGAAGATGTTACATTAGAGGAGATTGACATCAGAGAGCTTTTACAGAGCTGCAGAGCTTGTTCCCCATTCTTCTAGGAATCTGTATTAAAATTAATATGTGACTAAAATGTCAGCAACCATGACTGAGGATTTCATTTTTTATTTGATAACATCAGAACTTACGTTCAACCATAACATTATTATGATAGATGGAAAGGTAAAATAAGAAAAAAATAAATAAATTCTCTCAAACTTGACTCAATTCTATAATTAGATAAAATCTGGTTGTAAAATCCAAGTTTTGATTGACAGTGTGCATATATAGCTACAGAAAACCTTTTTGAGGAGTTTGATAGAGGATTTGTTTCATGAAATAAATATTTAGATATGCTCATAAAGACATATATTTCATTCTACTATAACATTTGTTCACCCAGCTTCTGAAGATGTACAAAAGATGGAACATGTCATCCAAATATAAAACTGAAATGACATTTGATCTTTTTAAATCACAGGCAAGTCTGTGAATTAAACTATTGGGCAGCCTATGTTAAAATAATGCTACAATACTACAATCATTTACTTAGGAGTAAACCTCCTTGAAATTAATGGGACTTTTAGTTAGACATAAATAGGAATACAGATACACAAACACACACACACACATATATATATTAGGTAGGTGCCCAGAAGCAGTTTTTTCCTGCGCTGACCACACCTTCTGAAATACCGCTCCCTCCAGTGGTCCAGTCAGCATCTACTCTCTAATTCAGAGCTTTCCAAACTGTGTGTCGGGACACGTTAGTGTGTCGGCTGCAGTGTCTAGGTGTGTCCCGGCTGCTGCTGCCTCCAAACCTGCCCTGCCAGGATTCCGCGCAGGTCCTAGTGCCTGCCTTGTACCCTGCTGTAAGAGTGTGTCGCGAAATGATGCATGTCTAAAAAGTGTGTCACCAACATGAAAAGTTTGAAAAGCTCTGCTCTAATTCTTCATAAGGTTATGAAGACAGAATTTTTTCAGAGGGGGTTTAAAACTCAATTCTTGCTGGGTTTGGTGTCAGGCTTGTTCTTGGGACTGCTGTTTTTTGTTTGTTTGTTTTTGTTTTTTGCTATTTTATTGCAAACCTTTTTTCATGTGTCTGTTTTTAATTGTCTGTTAACAATGGGAGTTGGGAGTTGACTCTGATTATTGCAGTCTATAAATTGAATGAATGAATGAATGAATGAATGAATGAATGAATGAATGAATGAATGAATGAATGAATGACTACAGCAACCATGAAATAAAAGGCATTATAAAACTAAGGAGCGCAAAATATAAAAAGCACAAAATCTATTACTGGCATTAAGCTGTAACTCAGGTTTGGTTGAAAGCCTTATAATCTCTACAGGGCCTTTTTAAAAAAACACAATATAGTAGCACTGTACACTAGGTAAAAGAATTTATCAAAAGACATTAGTACCAACATTGCCAGTACTATTTTACAATTTAACATAATGACTTTATTCTTTAATATGAAAAAAATCATAGGTACTCTTAGTCTAGGGCTACAGTACCTGATCTGTGTTACAAAAATCTGGATAATCACTAGATAACAGCAATGAGTTTTAATGTTCTTTATTTCTTTACTGCCATCTCATGTCCATCCTAATTTTTGCAGCCCAGATCTGGTACACCTACCTTTATCAGGTTTTAATTATCAAATCAAACTTATATAATCTTAGTCCATTAACAGGATATCTTTAAGCAAATTTTAAAAGTTGTTTCCTTTGGTTGTATATAGAATGAAAATATTGGGTTGTCTAGCCCTGCGTGGATCAAGCCAAATTTTAAAGAAATAATCAGTTCAGTTTAGAAAATTCATCCAATTCAGTTCAGCATTCAGATGGATTTGTTGAATCAAGTTCATGTCCCTTGCTGCATTTCAGACTTAAGGCTGAGCAGAGCTTTCCAAACTGTGTGTGGCGACACAAAAGTGTGTCGCCACACACAGTCTGGTGTGTCACCACACAACCCGGAAGCGCTGATCATCATCAGCGCTTCCGGGTTTTCCCGCGGCAACACACCAACTGCAGCGTGCAAAACCCGAAAGCGGCAGCAGCGCTTCCGGTTTTTTGCGCACTGCTGCACTTCCGGGTTTTCCCGCGGCGACACACCAACGCCGGTTGGTGTGTCGCCGCGGGAAAAACTTTGGAAAGCCCTGCAATAGAGGCTTGCATGAGGATTTGCCAACTGAAATGCTGGCTAGAATTAATTTCTGGCTAAACCTTTTAACCCAGTTAATCCTTGTCAACAAACTTGGTTCTTCTTGGGGGAAAAACAGAGCTTCAGACGGTCTATTCTGGATTTTTAACTCAGTTCTTGATAACACTGGGGTCTGAGAGGGCTTTACAAGAGGTCCAGCAACATATTCTGTACTTAGACTTCCAAAAGCACAGGAGCATTTCTCATCACTGTATCTTCACCCTTTGGAACAGGTCCTTCTCTTTTCCTAAGTATTTATATAACATTCGCTCTGTTTCTCACAGAAGAGCATTTAATCTCGCCAGACTTAATGCTTTATCATCAGGATTCTGGAAGGGAGGTAGAGTAACTTTCCCTTCCAAGACCAAATCTGTCCCTGTGTAGAGGGTGTCATTGTATCAGTGTCTCATGTTCGGCTGAGCCATCCACTGTACTATTCATGGTACTCTGAATTAATACCACCCTCCCTGTAAATCACTCCAGCTGTTCTATGGAAGAGAATACATTTTTCCTATTAGCTGATAAATCCTTAAAAACTTCAATAAAGGTAGTAAAATATAGTTCAATCAGAAGGGTTGTAGAAAACTTTGGGAATAATTAAGTTCTGACAGATAATATCCATATTAGAAGGGAAATAGATACGCATTTATTTTATTTTATTCAGCTAAAGTATGGGTACTGCATAGCATTTTGTCTATATAGGCAAATAATATAGGCAATAATCTGGAGAATAAGTTCTGCCTCTAAGATTTTAAAACTGAAGATTGTTGCCTGCTGCTTTGTTGAACTTAAAAAAAATAAAATTGTTTATTATAATGTGAGTAAGGGTTGCTTTGAAGGAATGGAGGAATACAGATATACAGATATAATCTGCTTCCCTTTCCCATAGATATTCAGAGTATCCTTAGCTGAACCTGTACAATTCCTCTATATAGAAATGCATACACCCAGAATGCAAATCCCCATCTGGGACATTATCATCGTTGGTTCTGGATGGGGTTGCACTGCCCCAGACAGATCTGGTGCGGAATCTGGGTGTCCTCCTGGACTCACGACTCCTGCTCGAAGAGCAGATGGCAGTTGTGGCCAGAAGGGCTTTTGCACAACTTCGTGTTGTGCGCCAGTTACGCCCGTTCCTGGATCGGGAGGCCCTTCGAAAAGTCACTCATGCCCTTGTTATCTCCCATATAGACTACTGTAATGCACTCTACATGGGGCTACCCTTGAAGAGTATCCGGAAGCTTCAGCTGGTCCAGAATGCAGCTGCACGGGCCATTGCTGGTGCCCCTAGATCGGCACATATAACACCGTTACATTGGGTACCAGTTTGCTTCCGGGTCCAATTCAAGGTGTTGGTTATCACCTTTAAAGCCCTACATGGCATGGGGCCAGGTTACCTGAGGGACCGCCTCGTCCCCAATATATCCACCCGTCCCACCTGATCATGCAGAGAGGGCATGCTACGGACCCCATCTATAAGAGAGTTCCATCTGGCGGGGTCCAGGAGGCGTGCCTTCTCTGCAGTAGCTCCCGCCCTATGGAACAACTTGCCCCCAGAGGTGAGATTAGCCCCTTCGCTCCTGACCTTCCGGAAGAACCTGAAAACCTGGCTCTGCCGCCTTGCTTGGGACCAAGGAAGGAATAGTCACTCTTGGGGATGGCTAATACCTTAGAGAGCTCCTCTCCTACATTGGATTAAGTTAGATCGTTTTACCACTCTTGCCTCTTGGATTTTAATCTTGTTTTATAATTTGTATTTTTATATTCTATGTATATTTTATGTTTTTTGTTTTTATTATTTTGTTGTAAACCGCCCAGAGTCCCTCCGGTGGAGGGAGATGGGCGGTGATATAAATTTTATAAATGAATGAATGAATGAATGAATGAATGATAAATTTCCCAAAAGTGTAAATGTGCAAGAGCTGTTTTGCAACTTTTGAACAAGTGCAGGCAAGATAGCACAACTTTCTTGAATACTTTCCTTCAGTAAAATGTATGAAGCTGCTCTGGGTCCTTGAACAGTTCAAGGAAGATAGATTATCTCTCAGTTTAAAGCTGCCAGAAGGTTTGCTCAAGAATTAAGATTCTGAGCCAAGACTGGGAAACATTTTTCTTAGGAAGTTGACAGGATTCTGAACTGATAGTGGTGTCATGCTGCTTTGATCCAACATTCCCTTCCCTTCTTCCAAAAGAAACAGGAAAAGAGAAGAAAGCAAAAAGCAAGGATGGAGATGGGACACTTTTTTTCTATAATCTGTAGAGAGAAAGGAAGGACAGAGAAGGGGACGAACAAAACCGGATGGAGAAGGGGTACAACAAAGAAGTATCTGGACAGGGAAGGAATGGGGGGGGGAAATATTGTTTGTAATGTCTGGGCATTACAAAAGCGGTGTACTTAACCAGGCAAACAGCCCCTCCCAAACAATAATTAATCTTCAGAGTCATCCATTATTTACTGCAGAAGCTGTACTGCAGCTGTTTGCACCTTCCACTCCTCCCTTTGTCTTCAAAGGCTTTGTCTTATCAGTAAAAATGCCCTTCCCCATTACATAGGCTGACCACACGTCCCGTTTTGAATGGGACAGTCCCGTTTTTTTACCTTTTCCGGACTGTACCATCTTTTTCTTTAAAAATTTGTCCCGTTTTTGAAGGGATGGAATGCATGCACACGCGCATGCCGATGTGCCGGCGCACGCACATGCATGCGTTAGGGTCTCGTTTCCATCTCAGGGAAATATGGTCAGCCTACCGTTACACAAATAATTATTTGGGTGCAGACTCATCTTCCTATCAAGTACATTAGTACGTGGTGATCCACAGATTCCCCAGACCTGTTAAGAGGAACCTTACAGGATCAGCATATTTTACCAAAGACTTTTCTGATAAATGTACTAGGAGTTCAGTACAGTTGCCTCTGTTCTCAAAACCAGGCCTGGTTGTATCTTGTACATGCTGCCTGAACATCTGAGTCAAATCCTTCCTTGAAAGCAGGAGCATTATCTTTGCAGAGACACTAAAAAGCATGTGATGCCTAATGAGAGAACCAAATAGGACAGCCCTTTTTATTTGCCAATTCCCCTAAGCTTAGATTTTTTTTTCATAGCCCCAATATCCATTGATTACATTACACTGCCTGAGATTTGGATTTAATAGCCTTGGGATCATTAGAGCTGTAAACACAATACAAATAATCAGATTACTGAACTGCTAGTGAGATATTGAACTTGGCATTAGACACCTTTATCTCTGTTCCTGTTCAATAGTCAGCTACATTTCTGTTAATAGGTGGCACCAGAATTGCTCTGTTTCACATTCCATTTCTCAGTTTCCAAATTGTTTCTTTAAGTTCTTGGAAGATGTACAGTCTTTATTAAATATTTCCAAGTAAAATGTTGCAGAAAGAGGGGACAGGAATGTAACAGCAGCTTTGTGATCAAAAAGTAATAGTCCAAGGACCTCATGGTCAAATATCATGAGAAAAGAACAGAGAGAATGAAAGAAAGTTTGCTGTTTTTTGTCCATATGATTGAAGAGATCAATGCTTAAAAAGAAAAACAATTGTGTTCATCATTTCTCATCAGAGACTTTTTTTGGAGAGGCGGGGGGGGGGGGAGGAAATAAACCAGTGAATATTCTAATGAGCATTTTTTAAGTCAATATTTTACTTTATTTTCTATTATATTATTAATTTCTCTATCAGCTCATCAGTAACAGGAACAATGAATTACAACAGAATCAGTCAACAGTTTAGTTTCAGATGATAATGCATGCATTTTTTAATATTTAATTTCAAATTTCAAAAGTTACAAAATTAGTCCAGGATTCATCGCTCCTGGAAATATGTAGTTTGCACATCTACATAGATGTACAAATCATACTATGCATGTCCATGCTGGGGGGAGGGGGTAACATAGGAATTGTAGCATTGGATGCCCCTCTTAATCTTATGTATGTTGAACTGAATAACTGCACACAGAATAAACCTATGATTTCTCTTACATATGTATTCATAACAAAGGGCAAAATGAAATGAGCTAATTGTATCCTTTTATGTCTCCTTCTCTTCACCTGGTCTTGATACTTTTTCTATATCAGACGGAGTAGTTGAAGTGAGAAGCTTGCACAATGTGTACCTACTCCTCTAGCAATTAAAACCTTGGCTTTTCCAGGATAGAAACGGTGGCCACAATTTCTGTTTCTGCCATGTATGCATTTATTATATCCAGCTAAAAAAGTACATTCAGTGGGAAACAAAGGGCTCATTTAGTTTGGAAAAAATGAGGTGGTTGGTTGGTTGGTTGGGAGGGCCTAAACTATTTTCTGACTCATCATTATTCAGATTGCCTCTACTGGAGGGTGAGAATATAGATCCCGCTATAAAACAATAAAACAAAGGGACGTGGTGGCTCAGCGGGTAAGACACCAGGCTTGTCGATCGGAAGGTCGCAAGTTCGGAGGTTCGAATCCCTAGCCCCGCGTGACGGAGTGAGCTCCCGCACTAGCCCCAGCTCTTGCCAACCTAGCAATTTGAAAGCATGCAAATGCAAGTAGATTAATAGGTACCACTTTGGTGGGAAGGTAACAGCGTTCCACGTGCGTCATGCCGGCCACATGACGTGGAAGCGTCTTCGGACAACGCTGGCTCTTAGGCTAACAAACGGAGATGAGCGCTGGCCCCTAGAGTCGGACACGACTGCACAAATGTGTGGGGGGAACCTTTACCTTTTTATAAAACAATGAAAAAAGAGAGAGCAAGAGAGCAAGATGGAGAGAGTGTTGAATTATATTGAATTCATAATATTACATCCGGTAATTTGATCTCATGCCTCAGAAAACAGCTATTTGAAAAAAAGATTGTGTAACTTGCTTCAGTTCCTGATAGTTCCTTGGTAGGAATTAAAATCTAATTGATCTTGATGTGTATGAACTGTGCAGGCAGTTACAGTGTGTGGCATGAACTATTTGATCAGCTGCTTCATAGAGCTGTAAGTCAAGCAGACTTTATCTGACTGGTTTAAATCATGTATAAATAGCAGCTGTGGGTGACAGGCCAGAATATGCATGAAAGAAAGAAGTCCATCTGAAATACTATAGTACAATGGGTCTGTTTAAGCTGGTGGTAGCACTTTGCTGACTTGTCTAAACAAGCCCGTTTAGTACTTGGACACATCCAGGGAATACCAGCACTGTAGTCTAGACCAGGGCTTTCCAAAGTTTTTCCGCGGGAAAACCCGGAAGTGCGGCAGTGCGCAAAAACCCGGAAGCGCTGCTGCCGCTTTCGGATTTTGCGTGCTGCAGTTGGTGTGTCGCCGCGGGAAAACCCGGAAGCACTGATTATGATCAGCGCTTCCGGGTTGTGGTGGCGACACACCAGACTGTGTATGGCGACACACTTTTGTGTCGCGACACACAGTTTGGAAAGCTGTGGTCTAGACCAACGTTTCCCAATGTTAGCAACTTGAAGATGTGTGGACTTCAATTCCCAGAATTCCTGGGAAAGAATGAGCATGCTGGCTGGGGAATTCTGGGAGTTGAAGTCCAACATTAAATTGCCAAAGTTGAGAAACACTGGTCTAGACTAGAGTTTTCAAACTTTTTTAGGCCACAGAATATTTTAGTTTAAAAAAAAATCCCCAGAGGCCCTGATCAAGAGAGAAAACTCTCATAATAGATAATTGGCTGCTTTCAAGTGGACTTTTCTTTTGCCCTTAGTTTTTCATTGAACCCCATACAAAATGGGGGAAGAGAAAATGTAGGGGGACAAGCCTTCAACTGCCCTTTCCCCAGTGTCAGGCCTACTAAACACTGTCCCAGAAACCATAGGATTGCACTCTTAACTTCTTTCAGTAAAAATATTGTGTTATATTAAGTATAAGAGACACTTTTTTGATTCAGATATAAGTTGGGTTTACAGGTGGGTTTTCAGGGGCAATGCATGTCATGCTCAATGTGTCATCTATGCTTCCCATCAGCGTATGTTATCTTGAACTGGTATACAGCAACAATACTGAGGGAGGGAAAGGTGAATTTGTATCTCGCATAAGCTACTGGGTTAAATATGTTTGAGGAATGAGAATTGGAAAAAAGCTGAGCACAAACCTTCATAATGGGGTATTTCAGAGTCATGTAAGTTTTTCAAATAAAGTTATCAAATTTGCCCACTAAATAACAACATAAATGGAAACAGAAGTAATATATTTACAGTATATATACTCTCAAATGAGTCTTGCTGATGTTAACTCTTGAAAACTCTCATGCCTGAGATGCTTATTTTCTGTAGCATCCACACTAAGTTTAGAAAGGCCTTTTTCCCCTTTGCCAACACAGTACTGTTAGGAAAAGACAAATCAGAAGAGAATAATGGGGGTGAAATAACTCTGAAATAACCTCAATCTCAACAATCTCAATAATCTCAACCTTTGATAACCCAGGCCTTTCACAACCATGGGTGGAGCAAGACTAGTAATAAATAATAAAAAACAATAACTTAGGTAAAACAATACATGTCCAACAAGATTGGATATGTTGCATATTGCATAAGGAGATAGAAAAACAAAGCACGTGTGTTCTCTCCCTCATTAGCTTACTCACTCTCATTTGTCTTCTGTACATGTGTTTGTCTAACCTACATAAATATGGGTCTGTGTGTGTATGCACGTATGCACCCACACTCCTCTCAAACAGCCTGCTGCCCTGCAGAAGTGCTAGTTGGGAACCCAGAATTCCCAACCAGATGGTCATTAGCCTAATGGCTGGGAATGCCGAGAATTGCAGTTCACTATTGAAGGTTGTGGAATATTGGCCTAGGCCAGTGTTTCTCAACCTCAACAACTTTAAGATGAAGTGTGGACTTTATGTCCTAGAATTCCCTAGCGAGCCATGCTGGCCGGGGAATTCTGAGAGTTGAAGTCCACACATCTTAAAGTTGCTGAGGTTGAGAAACACTGCTCTAAGTAATGTTCAGTTCTGCACAAAGTTCTGTTTGTCATGTTGAGTAAATGTAAAGTTACCAATTTGTGAAGCATTGCTACTAAAATCAAATCCAGCCTTTGACCAAAAGCCATTGTGACATGCTGACAAAATTTATTTATTCTCATGGCACAATAAAGAATGCAACATTGTTTTCACCTTTCAAAGAGTACAAATATAGCTAGAGCAGTGCTTTCCAAACTGCCGCCATTGGTGACACACCAATGGCGGCAGAGGTGGCAGTGGTGGCAGCGGCGGCAGCGCGGTGTGTGTGGTGGCGGCGGCAGCGGCTGTGGCCTCGTGTTTTCCGCTAAAACCCAGAAGCACTGATGGTGCGCCGCTGCCGCCGCCGCTGCCACCACCATCATACACACCACCGTTGCCCTGCGCACTCCCGCGCCGCCGCGTGCACATCCGGTTCTGGGTTTTGTCACAACACACTAAAGTGTCGCGACACACAGTTTGGAAAGCTATGTGCTAGACAGTTGTCTTCAGAAGACATCAATGACAGGAACCATGCTTAGCAATATTCAGTTGACATTTCTCCCTCAGAAAAAAAGGCAGAGTGGTAAAAAAAAAAGGCTGTATTCAGAAATATATGAAGCAGTTAGTAAATCAGAAAACTGAGTTATTTATTCTTCATGGGAAGTGATAATAACAGCTGTTTTAAACAGACAGCATTGATAAAAGCTTACACGATTTAGGCCCCTGTCAGAGATTTCTTTTTTGTATGGGCACAAAAAGCAATCTACTTGTGTAAATTTACTCTTGAGTAAATGCAGGCTTCATGCCACAAATCACTAAAAATTTCATCACCTCTTGGAGTAAAAATGTCAGGAGCAAAGATGAGAGATGTTAATAGCCTCTTAAAATATATATTAGAACACAAAAAAATGATTAGAATCCTTAAACACCAGATCTATATTCAATTAATAAAGACATTTGAATGTAAGGAATTATTTTCCCAGGTTTTTCTCTGAAGAGCTCATGGTAATCTACATGGTGTTCTTCCTTTTTTCTTCATGGGAATCATATCAGGGTCGACCGCTGGGGGGAGGTATGGTGAACTGAAGACGTATCCGCAAAAGTGGAGCTGATCACCATGGCAAAGACCAAGGAACTGGTGAGTAGACCAGTTCCTTGGAACCTCTCCAGATTAGGAGAGGACAGGAGATTGCGCACATGTGCTCTGGACGGCTGCTCCTCACAAGGAGACCGCAAGACAGTGGTTTTCTGTGGGTTTGAAGGGATATGAAGGGATCAGCCATCTTGCTCACAACCATGGCAGAACCTTTTAAAGCAGGGCTTTCCAAAGTGCTGCCGCTGGCGACACACCAGCGGCAGCGGCGGTGGCGGCGGCGCATGTGCGCACGGCGACGGTGGGGCGTGCGGCGGCGTGCACGCACTGTGGCGGCGTGGGGGGCGTGCGGTGGCGCGCGCGCATGGGGGGGCGCGGGGGGGCATGCGGCGGCATGCACATGCATGGCGGCCGCCGTGCACGCGCGCGCCACCGCTTCCGGGAGGTGTGGCGACACACCACGCTGTGTGTGCAACACACAGTTTGGAAAGCTCTGTTTTAAAGGATACTAAGTTCGCAAGCCTCACTTTCTAATCAGTTTTGGAAATTGCCTATTAACCATCTTTTTATTTTTTTAGTATTTTTATTAAAAATAACAATTAACTTTAATGACTGGCCACTAATTTCTCATAATATCCTAACTAGTATTTGTACTAGGATTCAAAAATTGCAATCACAAATATTAGTGATTAAAAAAAAAGTAAGAGAAGAAGCATAATGTAGCAATATAAGGTGATAAATTTCTTATAAACCAGGCCTTTCACAACCATGGGTGGAGCAAGACTAGTAATAAATAATCAAAAACAATAACTTAGATAAAACAATACATGTCCAACAAGATTGGATATGTTGCATATTGCATAAGGAGATAGAAAAACAAAGCACGTGTGTTCTCTCCCTCATTAGCTTACTCACTCTCATTTGTCTTCTGTACATGTGTCTGTCTAACCTACATAAATATGGGTCTGTGTGTGTATGCACGTATGCACCCACACTCCTCTCAAACAGCCTGCTGCCCTGCAGAAGTGCTAGTTGGGAACCCAGAATTCCCAACCAGCTGGTCATTAGCCTAATGGCTGGAAATTCACTATTGAAGGTTGTGGAATATTGGCCTAGGCCAGTGTTTCTCAACCTCAACAACTTTAAGATGTGTGGACTTCAAGTCGTAGAATTCCCTAGCGAGCCATGGTGGCCGGGGAATTCTGAGAGTTGAAGTCTACACATCTTAAAGTTGCTGAGGTTGAGAAACACTGGCCTAAACTTAAATCATTGTGTAATATAATACTGGAGTTAAAAAATCAACAGAACAGAACTTGTGAGTAAGCAGTCCAGCTTTGTCATGTGAGGCAGCAAGTTGAATTAATTCAAAGATAGCTTCAACTGCCTTTTTAAAAAGCTAATGCTGTGCAGGAAAAAAAATCAGTTCTCATTCAATTCAATGAAAGAGAATTCGTTTTTGAAATGTCTTGTAAGGAAGAGAGAATTTCAATCAACTTTTTCTCGGAGAGTGGAATTCTTGCATGTGTTTAGTTTCAAGGTGGCCAAGGGAAATGTATCACTGTTCTGTGTTTCATTGTATAGACATTTCTCTGGGGGGTCTTCCAAGTTTCCCACACTTCAATTAAATTCAGGGTTCATAGCTGAATCCTGTCATTATGGGTATAGAGGTAGTTTAAGTTCATTATGGGTATAGAGGTAGTTTAAGTTCATTATGGGTATAGAGGTAGTTTAAGTTCATTATGGGTATAGAGGTAGTTTAAGTTCATTATGGGTATAGAGGTAGTTTAAGCGTGTGAACTGGAGGGAGGGGGAGTTTGTACTAAGGGTTGTGGCTTTCATCGGAGACTGTGGAATGCAGCGTCAAGGTCAACCACCTGCAGGAGCTGGAGGCTTGGGAACGGAGAGGGAAAGTTCTGGACATTGACATCATAGTGGCTGCGAAATTGGCGCGCAGGGGGGGAGAGTTAAGTTAGCAATGTTTGGCGGGAATCCACATTCAGATCTTTAGGAGTGCTTCAATTTACATGTATCCTGAATAAAGCTTAATCTGCATTTCAATGACTTGCATCGAGAAGTGTTTATTGGGGCATTGAAGTTGGAGTCATCACACAGAGTTCCTCTGAAAGGTTTATGATAGGCTGACCATATTTCCTTCAGACGAAAACGGGACTTTGGGGATGGCAAAACGGGACAGGGTCTTATGCCACCATGCCGGCCTCCAAACCCCACCCCCCAGTCCACGCAATTGGCTCCCTCCTGCAAACCCCGCCCCCGCCCCACACGATTGGCTCCCGCCTGCAAACCCTGCCCCCAGCAGTGCAATTGGCTCAGATTTTAATATTTTTTTTTATTTTTAAAGGTTTTTTTTTCTTCTAGCAGTAAATGGTGTGGCAGAGCTGGTGTGTTTGGGGAAGGCCGGAGCACACACACTGTGCACACAGCACCGTCATCGGCCGGGGGACAATGGGCGAGGATGGAGGCCCACCACTGCCCCATCCCCCTCGGGCTTGGTCGAGGGAGGGAGGAGAGTCGCTGCTGCCACCGCCGCTGCCACCGCACAGTAGAAGCAGGAGCTGGCCGAGCTAGGGGACTTCAGCCACACCACTCCACCCCTTGCTGCCTGCCAGGCTGCGGGAGCTCCCGCAGCCCAGCGGGCAGCAAGGGGCGGCATGGTGTGGCTGAAGCCCCCCAGCGCAGCCGGCTCCTGCCGAGGACGCAAGCCCACTGCCCCAGCCTCCTCAGACTTGGCCGAGGGAGGGAGGAGAGTCGCTGCTGCTGCCGCTGCCGCTGCCGCCACACAGGAGAAGCAGGAGCTGGCCGAGCTGGGGGGTTCAGCCACACTACTCCGCCCCTTGCCGCCTGCCAGGCTGTGGGAGCTCCCGCAGCCCGGCGGGCAGCAAGGGGTGGAATGATGCGGCTGAAGGCCCCCAGCGCAGCTGGCTCCTGCCGAGGATGGAGGCCCACCACTGCCCCAGCCTCCTCAGACTTGGCCGAGGGAGGGAGGAGAGTTGCTACTGCTGCCGCCGCCGCACAGGAGAAGCAGGAGCTGGCCGAGCTGGGGGGCTTCAGCCACACCACTCTGCCCCTTGCCGCCCGCCAGGAGCTCCCGCAGCCCGGCGGGTGGCAAGGGGTGGCGTGGTGCGGCTGAAGCCCCCCAGCGCGGCTGGCTCATGCAGAGGACAGAGGCTCACCGCCGCCCCGACCCCCTCGGGCTTGGCCGAGGGTGGGAGGAGAGTCGCCGCCGATGAGCAGGAGGTGGGCGGCAGCACAGCGCGATGAGGTTGTGATGCCTTCCGGGAGAGTGGCGGCGGTGGCGGAGAAAGGGACGGTTCCAGGCGGAGGCGCTCGCGGAGGGGCCGCTGCTGGGCAGGGGAGGCAGCTCCTCGGGCCCCTCACGAGGAAAGGCAGCGCCATGGCTCCACTGGGCCCTCCTCTCCCTCCTCCGCCACAGCGCCTGACTCACTCTCCTCCTCCTCCTCTCATGCAGCGCTGCCGAGCCCCTCGCAGAACGCCACCCCACCGCCTGGCTTGGCCACTATCCCGCCATCCCGCCTCCCCAGCGCTGACATCTGCGAGGCGAGACCTAGAGCGTCTTGCGGGCAGGATTCTGAGGCAGGATCTCAGCCTTTTAAGGTTGGAATCTCACGCTGTTTACGGCTGGGACCCAATTGGCCAAGCAGCGCGCTGATTGGTAGAGGGGCTTCTTGTTCCAGGCTGCCTCCAATCGGCAGCTCTGGTTCGGACCATACCAGCTTCTTCCAGAGGTCGGCTCATCTTCTTCCGACTGAGTCCGAATCTGGCATGGCGGCAGGGGCTGACCCACTCCTGTCAGGCTTACTCCTGACTCAGATTTTTGAAAAACGGGACAAAATCAAGATTTTGACTATAACGATGGGACGCTCCAGAAATGGTGAAATAACGGGACAGTCCCGTTCAAAACGGGACGTATGGTCAGCCTACTTTACGATAGCCCTTTGATTATTAAGGTAAGAAGTCTTATGTGCATACAAAAGCAGATCAGCAGTATATTAGCTTGCACAAGAAAATGCATATATAAAACAATAAATTGTTGAAAGGGCCCAAACTTCAGCATAAAATGGTAGGAAGGGAGTCTCTGAGATTCCAAGGAGTGTCTCCCAAATGTCTATCTTTTGTGCTTTTTCACAATTCTTTGTTGTTGTTGTTTTGGCCCAGAAGCAGCTGCTGGATTATTAAAAAGCCAGTATGCTGCCGTGGATGGGCTATCTGTCTTAGGCTCTTTCCCCACTGGTATTTTGGAGTGATACCACAACGGTTTGACAACCCCAAAGTTCCCCCATGAGATTGTGATACTGATACTAACTCATGATTTCTGTAGAATTATATCATCATCTGTCATTCCCTGCTCCCTATTTTCAAAATCAACTTCTCTCCAGGCTTCTAACCAGGAAGAAGAAAGTAGAGCACAGCTTCACTACTTTCTTTGGGAAAGAAGAAGAATGTATTTGTGTAACTCCTTATTTGCACAATTCCTAAATGGCATCTGTGTAAACTCTGCAGGTCTAATCTTCCTCCCTGCAGTTGCAACCTAAAAATAATGAGAGATGTCAAATTCGACTTCTGTTGATTGTTTGCCAGTTTTTCTATATCTGTCACTTTCTATTACTTTTCCCCAATGAAGAGGCAAGATTGCTACTTTCAGTAATTCAGCTCTATAACCCTAGCTAGCTACACAACCATGGCAGAGTCTGCCTCCCTCCTCTCTGTGGCCATTTCTGACCTGGTTTTTCTGTGTTTCTAATTACACCGATCCAGATTAGAATCTGTTTGACACTGCTCAGTAATTTGAACAAGTGTCAAACATATGTTTATACTCAGGAGTTTCTTCATCTCAGATTATTTTAACAGGATGTCCAAGGTAAGACAATGCATGGGGGCATGGTGGCTCAGCGGGTAAGAGGCCAGGCTTGTCGATCGGAAGATTGCAAGTTCGGAGGTTCGGATCCCTAGTCCCGTGTGATGGAGTGAGCTCCCACACTTGCCCCAGCTCTTGCCAACCTAGCAATTCGAAAGCATGCAAATGCAAGTAGATTAATAGGTACCACTTCGGTGGGATGGTAACAGCGTTCCATGTGCGTCATGCCAGCCACATGACCGCGGAAGCGTCTTCGGACAACGCTGGCTCTCTGGCTAACAAATGGAGATGAGCACCGGCCCCTAGAGTCGGACATGACTGCACAAATGTGTGGGGGGAACCTTTACCTTTTTAGGCAGAGGGTGCCAACAAACCAAACTAGAGAAGTAGAGATAAAAGCCTGAAATTACAGAATAAACTTCTGCAATTACACCCATCCAATTCATTCTGCAGTACTCCAGTTGATGTACCAAAGCAAGACAGCAGCAAAGCCAGATGAGAAAAACAATCAGCATTTCTGTAAAGACTGACACACTCAAGTCAAGACAATACAGTTTGGCAGAGAGTCACAACAGAGGCAGAATATAAATTGGTGGTTTGGATATCCAATATTATGGAGGCATTTATGATGGAGGGATGGATTCTGTTTTAAAGCAACAGATTGGAAATGGGCTTAGACTAGGACTATGATTTAGGCTAACTATGAACATGACTTCTCAACTTAATCTGTTGAGACTGATGCTATAATGCCAGACACTTCAAACTTTATATACTGTATGAATACATTTTGGATGAAAGGCCAGACTAGGATAAAAGGAAGCAGGTTCAAATTCCCAGTAAATTATAGAGCTCACTGAGAGAGCTTTGGCCAGTAATTCTCTCTTAACCAAACTTATCTCACTGTGTTATTGTGCAAATTAAATGAAAAAAAACCCTGTGTGTACTCTCTTCTCCATGAAGGAAAAATCAGATAAAAGGCTTGTTTGACTTCCATCTGCTACTTAATAATCTTAGCTCGTTCTGTTGCTAGCCAACCAAAACACCTTTCTTTTTTATTTTAACTCTTGATTTGAGTTAATGTTAAGAGGCATTGATATGTCCTTACAGAAGGTTGTAAATCTGATATCCTAAATCTTCATTGTTAGTTAAGCATTTCTTTTCCAGTTGTTCATTATCAACCAAGGTCATATCAATGCCCTATAAATCTTCTTTAATGAGTGATAAGAATGCTTACCTAATGCTTTCCCAATAGTATAATATCTTAGCTAACACATATTACAAAACCTGAAAATTATGCCAAAAATGAACAGTCAATGGTTCAAATAATTTTTTTGCAAGATCTTGCCACAAAAGTATCAGTATTTTATTTAAATATTCAACTAATTTACAGCAGCTAATTGGCACTAAAGTTTTTTCTCCACTTTTGCTATATATCCAAATTGTTCAGCATAATCCTCTCAACTGAGAAATAAACAAAAAAAATGAGGCTAGCAATAATTTAACTTGCAAGCATGCTTACATATTAGTCTTTTCCAAAGCAATGCCCTCCAAATGTTGATTGGGAATGTTGGGAATTCCCAGAGGGCACTAGGTTGGGGGATGCCAGCACATACGGAGCCATTTCTATGACAAATGTTCTGTGCTTTTGCTAACTGCACAGCAGAAATATATCAGATGTAGCTTCTCTATCACTGTATAGCCATGGAGGAGAAACTGTTATACGTTAAGATATAGAAACTCACGTCAAAAATGGTATTGCAGAATACTAAATGCAGGCTAGTTAAGTAAGCAGAAACCAAGAGTTTATATGGCATCTTTATGGAACCAGTCATATATAAATAATTAATCAAACAATAAACATCCTAGGAAATTGTCACAATTCAAAGGAAAGGAACAATAATAGTGAATGAAGACATCCAACGTTAGATGAATTAAAAACTTAACATTATGTTTTAATGAATAAAATAAAGCAGAAGAACCAAGAAAAAAAGAGTATGTAATAATTATTAGACTGAAAAGGTTCTAAGAGTGCATATGTATTCAGAAATATGTAGACTTTAATCCTATACATATTTTCTGGAGGATAAATGTAATTGCTCCTTGACTCATAACCACAGAATTCACAGAAATCAATTGGATTGCACTATTAAATCACTTTGGAAACTGACAGTGCCATCCTGTGTGTCCACCTCAGAAGTTATTCCCATTGAATTCACTTATCCAAGTCAATGTGCGGGGGGGGGGGGGGAGGTATGCGTGTATGCTTATTATTTATTTTAGAGTATTTTAGTGCCACCCACACCCTTAATAGCTCAATGCACCATTAAAATGACAGAGATACAATTAAAGCAGATGGCGAAGCAAGATTAAATAATTAAAACAAACAAGGATATTTTGAGCCCCCTCCTAACGCGTAATGCTTCAACCCCAAGGGCAGTTTGTTCTATGGGGTCCCCCATGAATAAAGCAGGATTAACCAGAATCTCAAATGAATCCAAGGAGAGACTTGTAAAAGATGCCCTGATGGCTGAACAATACTGTATGCAGGTCTGCTGACCAAAAGCCTTACAAGCAGACTCTTGTTTCCATTTGGATTGCAGTCCCACCCTTTGCTCACAATTCCTTTGTAATAATCATGATTCAGAGCATCACGGATCAGTCGTTTTTTTTATTAGCAGATGGCAGGTGACCCTATTATTTCCTTCTCCCTCAGCCCAGGGAGCAGCCTCCCCCACTTAGTCCTTCTCTTTTGAACCAAAAGGAAAAGTGGAGATTTAGAAGCACTGTGTGACCTCCCACTGATGCTTCTGCTATATTTATTTTATTTTTTGCAATCACTGAATAATGCTGCCACTAACTGAAACACAATGAAACTATTTTAAAGGAACTTAGTGTCAATGTTCCAGGTTCGCTGGTGAAGAGGAGGATGGCTTGCACTGTCAACACACCCAAAAGGCATCCGTAGTACCGGTTCTACTAACTCCACTAGAAGAAATAAAGACACGGAGCCCAGACATGGAGTCTGGAACAAATGGTGGTCCTACCAGCCTCCGGCCTCATGGCTTATTCTAGGTTAGGGTCCAGAGATCAGATGGATAGCATTTATAAGCAAGAAGGATTTGGGGGAAGATGTACAGTACAGGTAAATATGCTCATAGCTTTGGCCATTAGTTCTGCCAGCACATGGTATGTAGATGAAATTGGAGAGTGTCCTCCAGAGATGTTGGACCTAACCTGTCTAGGGGATTAGGGGCACTGAACTTACAAATGAGTCCAGAGCACCAACTTGGGGAAGGCTTGAAACAAACCATTCCGTATTAACCTTGCCCACTGCGTGGCGGTTTAATCCCGGATTCGTTGCCTGAGGACAAAGGAGATCTTGGTGAGAAGGTTGAGGAAAGGGAGCATGACCAGGAACAGCCTCCGCCTCCACATTCTCCGGTAGGAGAATGGCGCTCAGCTGCGCGTCAGGAGAAAGAGCAGGGAACGGCGCTCACGGCGCACCTACCGGAGCTAGCCGGGGCGCCTCTCGTGCTAGGGATACTTCATACTCCCCACTACGGAACCTAGGAAAATCTCTTCAACCCTCCGCCGAAAAGAACCGCAGGCCAACTCTGGCAACCTTGGGCCCGATCCCCGCAGAACGGTCTCACGCCCTGCCTTCTCTGTCCTCCAGCGCCTTGGCTCAGGGACATCAGCAGCGACGGGCCCCCGCTCTCCCGCTGGCGTCTCCGCTGATGCCCCCATTTACCTGAGATGCCTCCTCCAATCACAATCACGTCGTACTTGTCGTCGCTGCTCATGGTGGCTGGTCGTTGGCTCCGGCTCTAACGGTAGCGGCGGTTGTTCCTGCAGCCGCAGAGTCTCCTCGCCGACTGCCACCCGGGCGCAGTGACAGGAGCAGCCGTCCTGGTGAGCAACACACCCCTTTCGCTCTGCTCAACGGGGGGACTCCGCCCGCTGCTGGCAAAGGGCGGCCGAGTCTGTCGCTCAGCTGCGACTGCGCCTCTCCCGAGCGGACTGGGCGCTCGAAAGCCTTCAAGGTTAAGAGTCGCCCCCTTTCATTCCCCGGCAGCAGGGATATACGCCGCTGCCTACGGCTCGATCACCAGGCAGGAAATCGGTAGATGAAGCCGACTGGAGAAGACTTCACCTGTTGAATGTCTGCATGCCCTGGCGCTGTTCAAGGCGGAAATAACTTCTTCTTAAAATATCCCCTAGAGCAGAGCTTTCCAAACTGTGTGTTGGGACACGTTAGTGTGTCGGCTGCTGTGTCTGGGTGTGTCAGGCTGCTGCTGCCTCCGAGCCCTGCCAGGGTTCCGTGCAGGTCCTAGTGCCTGCCTTGTGCCTTGCTGTAAGAGTGTGTCGCGAAATGATGCCCTGCTGTAAGAGTGTGTCGCGAAATGATGCATGTCTAAAAAGTGTGTCACCAACATGAAAAGTTTGGAAAGCTCTGCCCTAGAGGAATAGTGGGGGACCTATTTCCATCCAAGGACAAAACTGACCACTGGACTGATCCTTGCCAACAGTGCAGTGCAGGCATTCAGTCTCCTACATGCTTCTGTTACACTCACAGGTGCGCGTGCATGTGCACACACACACACACACACAAACACCTTATCCATGCAAAACTCTGCATAGCTTCCCTTCAGAACAAGCCTGTCAGTCCAAATTCTATCCAGTTATTTTTTGCTGTCATTCTATTTTACCCCATTGACCATTGCTCAGATACGCTTCCATTGAAACCCAATGGGCATTCAGCTTCATTTCGGTGCATTCATACTGAACACAGCATTCTTTACACTACAATGAGTACTTCGTTTGATTTGACTCTCATGGAAACCGTGGATTGATATATGGGATGTTATTTAATTTATAATCTTTAAAAATTGCTTTTCCAAAAGCTTTAGAATGTTTCAATGTAGTACGCATTGGTATTAAGTCCTAATATATAATAGCAAGATAATAATGGAAACAGTCATTTATTTCCAAATTTCCAAAAGTAATTTAAACCTGTAGGACCACAATCCAATTACCAGCTACCAAACCACCAAAACGTATCCTCTGTTTTTGCTGATTTACAGTTGTTGTTGTTGTTGTTGTTGTTGTTGTTGTTGTTGTTGTTGTTGTTTTCTGCTCCGTATCCATGGCACATGGCAGGAGACCACTTTCAAAGCTAAGGGGCCAGAAATAATATTTTTCTTTTTCCCTAAAGGCAAGGTGAAACTGATGTTGAAGATACCAACACTGACAATTACATTCTTGAGACTGATTTTCACCTGCAGACCTCAGACTTAAGCACCTGGCCTAATTTCTTGCTTCTTTCCCATTTCTGGATTTTTGCATCTTGCCCAAAGAATAATTCCAGTGAACTTGCATGCTCATTTGTGACCATTTGGACAGCCCCATCCACATTTTAGATTTTGGAAGATGCAATGCACTGTTCATATTTACTTCTAGGTAAAAAAAAACAGAGCATAGGAGCATAGCTATGTGCCAGCTACAATGTTCAAATTGAAAGACCCCTGGAAAATTTCAAAACTTGGTGGGGATAGCAGTGTGATAATAATAGACATGTTGCTAGAGTTCTAAATTATCCAATTCAGGTATGATTTTAACTTTGCAAAGCTCTGATATTCATTTGTTTGTTTCTTTGTTTTAACAATTTGGAGGCTGCTGGATTTCTCATGATTCTGGGCAGCTTACAGTTAAAAAAAAAGAAAGGAAGATTCATCAGCAGCCTGAAGAATATACCCCAAAACCTTTCCAACAAGAACTCCGTCATCAGTGGACCCCAAAGCCTGGTAAAACACTCAGGTCTTCAACAGCTTCCTGAACATTATCAGGGTTGGAACCATCACGGTCTCTGGAGGGATATCATTCCATAGCGCAGGTACCAGGACAAAGAAGGCATACTGTACTTCCTGGATCCTGCTAGTTTAATTGATGGAACCCAAAGCATGCCCACTCTGCCCAATCTCATCAGATGGACAGAAACAGCTGGAGACAGGTGGTCCTCTCATAACCTGGATCTACACCATGAGGGGCTTTACAGGTGATAACAAGCATCTTGAATTGCACTCAGAAACCTACTGGTAACTAGTGCAGCTTGCACAGCAGTGGTGGTGTTCACATGGTTATAATGAAGCATGCCCATCACTGTTCATGCTGCTGCATTCTGGATTACCTGTAGCTTCCAAGTGATCTTCAAGGGCAGCCCCATGATAAACCAAACATTGTTATCCCAAGAGGATTTTCTCTAGATTTTAATGTATTCAGGCCTGTAACTTTGTTTTAGAGTTAGCCTATTAATTACTGCAGAAAAATGAAACTATATGAATTAGGAAATCAGCTGTCATGATCCATCTCCCATTGGTGCCTGTAAGATCTGAGAATTACCCTTCACATCCATCTTACCTAGATTCAAATTAGACCACCACCAATTGTTTTAAGATAGAGGCAGCAGTTCCTGAGTGTTAGCATGCACATAAGCAAAGTGTTAGATGATACCCAAACTTGAATCACTTGTCACTTCACTAAATAACTTCAGTGAGAACAGCAAAGCAAAGCTAGCATTCTTCCAGTAGTCATTTTCCACTAATATTGCAGGGGTGAAAAGGAACAACACAATTGCAAAACCAATCCAAACAGGGCCACCAAGCTCAGTCAGAACACATTTTCCCAGCTGCTCTGAAAGCAGTTATCTGACACTTCCAGGACTGTCCCAGTCTTACAGGACAGCTTACAGGACATCTCTCCAGATAAAGAGAGGACAGGAGATTGCCCACATGTACTCCGGATAGCTGCTCCCTGAGAGGAGACTGCAGGACAGCGGTTTTCTGTGGGTTTGAGCGCCAGGAGATGATGGGAGTAGCCATCTTTTTCACAACCTCAGCAGAGACTTTTAAAGGACACTAAGTTTGCAAACCTCACTTTCTAATCACTTTTGGAAATTGCCCATTAACTACTTCTAAGCTGTTAGAGACCTTTGGAATGACAAGTTTGAAAATACCTTAATGCCTTTAATCCTGAACGAAATAAATTTTTAATTATAAACTTAAGAATTTAAAGAATTTGAAATAAACAGCAAAAAGCTAAATAAGATTTTGATCTTAGAAAGTTATAAACAGACTAAGGGTCCAGATAAAATTGGAATATTGAAACTTTTACAATAATATTTTGGAATTAATTATAAAGTACAAATAGCTTCTCATGGGAAATACAGTAGATCCTGTTTTGGTTTTTACAAGACAACATAGATAAATAATTTCATGATTTCAAAAACTGGACACTAGAGGAGACTAAAGATTTTAGGGAGAGGAAAGTTATACATGCCTGCAAGATGGTTATGACAATAAAAATACTGAAGGAGATGTCAGAAGAATGGAATCAGAAAATAGTATCCACAATATCAACAATGTCAGTAATGATGTCTACCTCTATGGATAGACTATGTCCAGAAGATGTTATTGAAGAAATTACAGATATAGAACAAAATTTATCTGAAAAGATAGAGATTGTATCAAAAGTGGATTTACAGCTGACAGATCAAGAGAACGATTTAGAAAAGGATGTTTCACTGGATCTACAAAAGAAACTGACTGAGGTTTCAAAATTTAAAAAGGAAACACAAACAACAAACCAAGAGAGTGACCTGGATAATTTTTTCCTACTGGGTTTACAAAAGGGACTTGTTAAAACCTTGAAGAACTCTGTGTGATGGGACAAAGAAGAAATGAAGAGAAATAAAATCTTATGACAATATTTGAATGAACTAAAAATTAAGACTGTTAGAAGTGAAAGGAAGGAATATAAAGTTGGTTTATTTGATCAAGGTTAAAACAAGATATGTTATTACTTCTGGCTATCCTTTTTGGACTTTCTGCTGATACCAGGACTGAAAAGATAACGTTTTATGGATTTGTTTATAGATAAGAGATGGAATATGGGATGAAGAGATAAATGTTTGTAACTTTAGAGAGGGTGAAGAGTTACTAAATTTGTTTATCCTTATTGTGATGAAGGTTGGAAGTCACTTCTTTATATATTTAATTTCCCTTTCTTTATTCCTATTTTTCTCTTTCTTCTCTTTTTCTTTTCTTTCTTTTTCCTTCCACTTTTTACTCCTCTCTGTTTTCTTTTCTTTCTTTAAGTGTAGTTTGTATTAGATTTTACTATTATAATATATATATATATATATATATATATATATATATATATATATATATTGTCTAATGAGAGTAAAAAGAAATAATCAAATCACTACCTTTTTTTCAAACAGAGGAATTCTACTCACACAAGAGCCATTGATGATCCTAGCCAGCTGCTCACCAATCTCTCCCAGGTGACTTTCTCAGTCACAAAACACAACATTTAGATGTGATAGCTCTGGGCTTGATTTTGTTGTTGGTATCCTCAGCAATATAGAAACAGTCTAAACTGGGCCATATGTGAGTGATTTAATAAGCTTGAAAGATAATAACTCCTGCAGTATATGAAAAAGCTCAGCTGATGAATCATGGCAAGAGCGAAAGAGAGGGGGGTGGGCATCATTATACGCTTGCATATTGTCCAAAGCAGTTAGGAATCCTAAAGGGCTCCCAGAGAAGACCATTTTACCTCTTCAAGCTAAGTTTGCAAACAGAAGGTTCCCAATTTTTTATTGTCTTCTCTAGATGTTGACCTGGTCATAATGACAATGGCCTTACAGTGACATGGATGGATAATACATATATATTTAGTTGACAAAATGGAAATAAAATCCATCCTTCTCTCTCTCTCTCTCTCCCCCCCCCCTCATTTTCTTCAAATGAGTATGCTGAAACAGATTGCTTTCATCTCTCAAGCATTTTCGATCTGCCTTAATATAAGAAACTGGCAAGCCACAGACCTCGCTTTGTTATCAGCTGCCCTGGTGCTTAGCAACGATCTATTCCACTCCAAAGCATCCATTCATAGGGTTGCTTCTTGCATTATCTTTTAAAGATACAGATACTCTTTTGCCAAAACAAGGAGCCATGTCTGTAGTATGGCAGAAGAAGAAGTCACCACTCCTATCAATCTGAATAAAATTGTGATCAGAAGTGTCCACAGATAGTGGGAACAGATATTCTACATAAAGCCTAACTTGTAATTCTCTTTATATTTTTATGGTGTGACCAAATAATTATAAAATTGGCTGAAGCAACATAAGCAATAGTAACCTGCTGGCCCAAGTCACTGTAGGACACGGGCAGAACAACAAAGAAAGAAGTCTTATTGCAGCTTAAATTGTTTATCTAGTTTTGTTCACGGAAATAAAGAGTAAATATTTGTTCATCCATTATTGTCTATTCTGATTAGAGCAGCTTTCTAGGATTTTGAGAGAGAGAGACAAACACAGGACAGTACTATGAACTCAATTAGACCATTGGCCCATCTAGCTCAATTTGTCCATCTGAGTGGTAGCAACTTTTTGAGTTTCTAGATGGGGATCTTTCTTAGCTCTACCTGGAGATGCCAAGTGTTGAAACCGACATCCTCTTTTACAAATTATGTGCCATACACCCAAATTGTGACTATATCACATAAAGTCTTCCATATCATCCCTTTTTCTCTGCAGATGCCTGATATTTAAGCTAGGATTTTCTGCAAGCAAACTGTATTGCAATTGGTCTGGCTCATTCAGAGAAATAGATAAAGAAATTCAGACTGTCTTCTATTATAAAGCCTCTGTTTTCTTATTATTGCTTCTATCTTTTTTCTGTCCACAGAAGTACATTTTGGGAACAACAACAAAAAGCCTAAATAGCTGTGCAATGTTTTTCAATGGTAATATTATCCATCTGAAAGCATTAAGAGTATGGCAGCCAACTGACTACAGAAGAAAAGTTGACTATAATAACCATCAAGTATATTCCAGGGGAAATCCTTGGCTTTGTCACTGATAATAATAATGATTATAATGATTCTATTCCAGCTCCCCAAAGATCCCAGATGGGATTTACACATCCAGGAATAAGTGAGCAAACAGATTAGACTTATGGTCTTAATGCCACATAGAAAAAATGGATACATTTCAATGAATTTGGATGAAAAAATGGATACATTTCAATGAAAATGGATACAATGAATTTATTAGTTTTGAAATGTATTTTAAATTGTAGGTATTTTTTAAAGATTTTAAATTGTTGTATTGTGAACCGCCCAGAGTCCCCCTTGGGGGAGATGGTGCGGTAATAAAAGTTGACATATAAATAAATAAAATACATTTCATGCTCAGGGCAGAACATCTATGGGGCCTCTCTTAGCTATATAATTATTGGACTATTAATACAGACCAGAGTCTGAAATATTAGGAGTACAGGCTGGATGTCAATAAGCCCTCCAATATTTGAAAACAGAAACAGTATTGGACCATGCGGGACACATTTATGCCAGGCCCAGCTATAGCATTTTGGGGCACAGATGTTACCTGCTACCACTGTATGTGACATACAGTAATTATTATCCTGTTATTTGGCCTATAGATGATCTTACAGATTGGAATGGCATGATATGTGGATGCATTCACTATTATTTCTGTTCTGCGCAGTGCAGTGTCATAATTTGCTGGGAAGCATAAGTGCAATAGCCTTGGAATCCCATGACTATGGAAAGAACAGTAGATAAATGGAGATCAGTGTGTTGTGACTATGCATGATGTGACATGTATGGTTCGTATAACCAGGTAATCTTGCCAGCCAGCAGCAATGGATTTTGATCCACTTTGACTGATCAGCCCATGTTGGACAAGATGTGGCCTGCTGGCCAATTCAGGCCTCCCTTATGTGCAGGGGAAAGAAAGTGCAGGGAGATCAATAGAAAATGCAGGGAGATAGACCTAATAGTCATAGGGACTCTACTTGCTGGCAAGCCCTGCTATTTTTTGCATTCAATCATTCAGCAAGGTAAGTGGAAAGGATCCCAAAGCCACAAATCAAGAATTCATTTTTATGTTTTTCCCCCCCTAAAGACATTATTCCTTTCGAAGTCAATCTTTATAACAACATGGGTGTAAAATCAATCAGCACAGTGATCAGTTGACCTCACAGGATGCATAGAAGACATTTTAGAGCTAGGCTAATTTTTTAATGTCAAAATCACAGAAACAAATCACAGAAAATAAAAAATGCACAATATAATCATTTTTCCTTTCAAATTATCCAACAGATTTCTCAACATTAATGAATGAAATTTAAAGGAAGAAAAATGTAACAGTACACATCAGTTACACACCTTAAGTGCTGGCAGTGAGAGCAATAGCCCTGTATTTCTTGTCCTTTCTCCCATAATATCTACATGAGCCAAACTAGTCATGACATTATTTGGGTAAATGAAATTAGCGGGTACATTTTTAAAAAAATGCAAATAGCAGCTTTATTCCCCCATTTTCCCTCCAAAGTTCACTTAAACAAGGGAGCTGTCCAGCACAGAGCCCAGCCATGTTTCAGGCATACAGTAGCTATGACCTAATGAGCAATTTTATAGAAAGGATTTCTGTTTCTCTCCTTCTTGGCTCTCTTTGGAGCCATGATCCAGGACAAGCATGTTTTCTCACAAATCAAGTTCAAAGGCATCTAACACACTGAAGTGTTGTCATTTCATTTCTGATTCTCAGTCTCTATCAACAAATCATCATTTTGTTCCTGGAGTTTGGGTGATGATGCTGATGGATCTGGATTGGGCAATGAATCAAATCAGTCAGTGAATGATTCTTCTAATGCTATGGTTTTGACTGGGGAAGCTCCTTGGGCAGTGTATAGGGAGAACTATTGGCTTCTGAGTTCCTTTGATCTATAAATAAATAACAGCAGTACAATTCTCCTCATTCAGATATGTGTTGGTCCTGTTAGGAAAGTGGTAAGCCACACCACTGGAGTAGAACCAAATTGGGTAGAAGAGTGGATCTTTTCTTTCCTTCTCTAGTCCTGCTGAATGTGCATTCATTGCATTCTCACAATTAATGTCTTATCGAACTTAGTTCTATTACAAAAATAGATAGGGACAAAAAATGTGATAGGGACAGCTGTTGATGGAAAAACTTAAAATGTGCCACAGCAGGCAGAGAAAGTGTAGGAGGATGGTGCAACTGCTTTCAGGTGCAACCCATAACATATTACCCTTCGACACTGATTTCCAACATGCTCTTCTCCAAATCTGACTAGGAATTCTGGGACCTTCAGTCCCCACACACCTTCAGAGTACTAGACTGGGAAATTTTCTTTCAAAAGGCCTTGCAGGCTCTCTTTATACCAGGCATATCCAACCCGCGGCCCATGGGCCACATGCAGCCCTGAACAGCTAGTAATGCGGCCCCCAAAAATCATAAATTTTAACATTATTTTGCTATTTTTTAATGACTCGATTGCACGGTGCTCGAGTGCGGACTGCGTAGGTAGAAACAATGGAACCCTGTGTAGGGGAGAGGGCAGTGCTAACTATGACAACGCCCACTACACACTTCAGCTTGTGGCGACTTGGCGTTATATATAAAATTTCAACCTACCTACACATGTTCTGTGATGACAGGCATTTATTTTTATTATTAAGTAGACATGTAAGTTTTCTTATCTGATTATTAAACTTTGCTTTGTTTATTTGCCTACCTAACAATTTATGATGGGCTTGTTGTGTAATTTCTTTAAAAAAATATTTATTCCTAAATAAATTTATTCCAGCATTTCAATGTCATTTCAACAGAAAACAGAACCCAAAAAAGAAAAGAAAAAAAGAAAAATCACGGATGAAGGAAGAGTATTCAACGAAAAATGGACAGATGAGTATTTTTTTTGTTGAGACAAATACTAAGGTACTATGCTTAATTTGTAGGGAAAATGTTTCAGTTTTCAAAGACTACAATTTGAAAGGCATTATATGGAAAAACATGCTGCCAAATTCAAAGTGTATCAAGGAATTTGTCATAAAGACAAATTAGCAGAACTGAAAAAAAGTCTGTCGTCTCAACAACTTTTTTTTAAAAAGTCACAACTCAAAAGGACTCTATTATAAAAGCTAGTTATTTGGTAGCAAATCTGATTGCAAACAAATCAAAACCATTTACCGATGGTGAGTTTATTAAGCAATGTATGGAAAGCGTGGCAGATATAATTTGTCCTGAAAAACAAAGTGATTTTTCTAAAATCAGTTTGTCTCACCAGACTATAGCCAGGCGAATTGAAGGAATAGGAAAATCTATTGAAAGAGGTTTGAAGAGTAAAGCTGCTAATTTCAAATTTTATGCTTTGGTGATGGATCAAGCTGAACATACAGATCATATCCCTTAACAATCCTGTCAATCCTGCCATGAGTTAGTTAGGAAGCAAACACATTGCAAATAACACATTTTGCTGTTGCTGCTAAACTCACACTCAGCCAGGTGGCCATGGTGAGCAATTTGCTACACATCAATACATTCCTTTGATTATACTTGCATTGTGTGACACTCTCAATTTTATAAACATTGAAAACCACAAAAAGTCTTGTATTTCATTCAGGAGGTTGATAGGGAAGATTAAGGGTCAAAATGTTGAACAAATCTATTGGTTAGGATTTCTTACCTAATTCCCAATAAGCTTTTCTATCTTTTATTTCTTTCTTAATTCCTTCTCCTTCAAATGTTTTCATTTATTTTATGAGCTCATTTTTCTCTAAAGACTTTAATTGCAATATAGAAAAATCACAAAGAATGTTTTCTATAAATTAGTTAGTGCTTTTCCTTCAACAGGCTTTTCAGAAAGTTAAAAAAAAACCTTGGGAAAAAAATGAAAAACATGTACTGTAAGTGCCAAACCACTAGAAGAAGCTTTACGATATACATTGATACATAGCGTGTGCGCGCACACACAAAGAGAGAGCATTTAACTTGCATTATTGTCATGCATGGACAAGTACAGTACATGTCAGAATTGCTTTTAAAAGAGCGAAACTGGAAAATAAATTTGATTTGTTTGCTAAAATTTTCACCTCTTTATTGACTCTCCTGCCAGATAAGTACATGTGGCGTCTTTCAAAAATGAATTATGAAGCAGTTTTCCTTCTGATCCATAATATTGTTTAGCTCTACTATTGTAGCTCGGAATGAGTGTAGGAGAAGAAGAGTAGCAATCTGCAATATGCAGGATATTGGTCTTTCTCTTGGACCTCTATGTATTTCAATTTCATATGTTTTCTGATTAAATAAAGTCTTTTGAAGTGTCAAGAATGAGTTGTGCACGAAAAATGTTATTCTCTAATAAACAAAAGTAACTGAATAGAATTTGAAATTTTGCTATGAAAACTAGAAGGTGTTCATAGGTAAATAATGTCATATTTTGTGAAAAATCATCTAGCTTTAAGAAAAAAATAATAATACCAAAAGTGCAAACAAAGCATAGGAGTGGCAGAAGTTACCTTTCAACCACATTTACACATTAATCAACTCCAGTACCTGGAACATAGTGATGACTCTCCAATAGAGTATGTTAAATATAATTTTGTATGTGCTTCCATAAGGAGTTATTTTACATAGCAGGTTGGATCAAGGATGGTTCTGGTTTTTGGGGATAGGTTTTTGGGGCAAACTTTGGAGGACACATTCAATAACAACTGTCCTCCTCAGTGGCTTTGGATATTTTCAGGAAAATATTGGAAGAAAGACTTAAGCACCAGCCGTATTATGGTTCCAGTCTGGGTCAGGATTCCTTTAACATACCCATACACCCAAACCCATCCCTCTACCTAGCTACCCAGAATCTTGGGTGTGGCCCTGCAATGTTCCCAGGTTGGTGCCATTTTAAAATGTTTAATATGACAAATGAGAAAATGTATTATGTTTGTAGAGAACAATTTCATTTCATTTCATTGTAATAGTTTAATTTGACAATAATATTTGTTCTGGACCTATCCTTTCTTTACCTTGGCCCTACCCATTTTGGGGAGCGGGGCCACTCAAACACCTCCCAAACTGCACAGTCCTACTTTAGTATAATTTGTTGTGTCCAAATATCAATTACCTCTACAGAAATTTGGAACTTGTACTGTATATGTCTCATTGCCAGTATTCTAAGCACTTTCACTGGCAGAACTAGGGCTGTTATCATATATCATAATCAAACTAGTTTTTCAAGTTTTCAAACTCCTTCAAATTATATCTGGGCAAAGTCTGCCAATTTATAGAGTAATATGGCAGCTGAATTCCATTCAATATGATGCACAGTTAAGGGAATATTTTATTCACCGTACAAATGAGATATAACAAATAAGAGTGTGTGAATTAGCCAGGACCCAATTTAAATTTGTGATTCACAATTAAAAGGCAAGAAGATAAGTTCAAATCCATTTGAAATTCGATTCAATAAAATATTCAACCATAGGATACAATGAGGAAGATTCAAATGCCTGTAATTGCTTTATTTTGGGGCCTGCTTTTTACTCTCATGATTTTACTCATGCTTAATCCACATTCAACATCATACATGTTATTAAACCTCCAAAGCAGCATGAGATTAAAATAGCAGTGATGATAGAACCTTTACGGGACACTATTCCTGCAAAGTTTCAGCCAAATAGCTTCAGAGTTTCTCCACATTTCTTAAGAAATATTCCTCCTGTATTTATTTTGAGAAATAGTGAGGATGAGAAAAGGACAGTACAACATCTTACAAATTGCCTGGCAAAGAGCCTATAGAAAAGTTGTGCTGAACCAAGTTTGCAAGTGCCATATGCTAGCTGAAACATAAAATCTTTCAAGAACTGTTTAAAAAGTAGCCTCTTATTAAAGATCAAAGACCCCATATTCTGTCCACTTGCTGTTTTGACAGACTTGTTGGTATGGCTAATTGGCCAGATTAGTTTCTGCTGTGATTATGTGTTAATCCTCAGTATGCTGATGATACCCAATTGTACATCTCAACCCCAGGCCAGCAAAATGGTGCTGTCAGGTTCTAGTTCCAGTGTCTACAGACCGTGCAGACCTGGTTGGGAGGAAGAGACTCAGGTTCAATCCTGACAAGTCTGAGTGGCTGTGGATATTTCGGCCCCACAGCTCTTGGGACTTTCCATCTTTAATCTTAGATGGGGTAGCACTTCCCGACTAGAGATAGGTGTGCAATCTAGGTGGCAGCTGTGGCAAAGAGGGCTTTACACAAATTACTCTAGTGTACCAGTTGCACTTCTTCCTGGATCAGGAGGCTCTTCACTCACTCACACCCTAGTCATTTCATGAATGGACTTTTGCAATGTACTGTAAACGGGACTGCCCTTGAAGGCCATTCAGAAGCTACAGATGGTCCAGAATACAGAGGCATGGGCAGTGATGGGCATGTTGCAATATGCCCACGTGGCCCCACTGCTCCACAAGCTACGCTGGTTACCATCTGGCTTCTGGGTGCAATTCAAGGTGCTGATTACCAATTATGAAGCCTTTCATGAAATAAAAGGTAAAGGTTCCCCCACACAGTCATGTCCAACTCTAGGGGCCGGTGCTCATCTCCGTTTGTTAGCCGAAGAGCCAGCGTTGTCCGAGGATGCTTCCACGGTCATGTGGCCAGCATGACGCACGCAGAACGCTGTTACCTTCCCACCAAAGTGGTACCTATTTATCTACTTGCATTTGCATGCTTTCGAATTGCTAGGTTGGCAAGAGCTGGAGCTAGTGCGGGAGCTCACTCCGTCACACGGGACTAGGGATTCGAACCTCCGAACTTGCGACCGTCCGATCGACAAGCCTGGCATCTTAACCACTGAGCCACCGCGCCCCCCTGCATGAAATAGGGTTTGACTATTTGAGGGATTGCCTATCTACAATTGTCTCTGTCCATCCAGTGAGATCAGGCATTTGGGGGACAAATAACATTCTTCTTACATACATGATGCTGATCTGCATAGTAGTCCATGTATGGAAAGATCGCTACAACAATATTTGCAAAGCCTGAAGTCCATTAATCTCTGAATTGCCTTCAAATCTCTCTGAAATGTTCCAAAGGCACCCAATTTGAGGTCTCAGTTTGATTAAAAGTTGAAAGGGATAATTTGATCGAATCTCCTTCTACTCAAATCATTCATTAAAAGCTTTGCACTGCCCAAATAACTATGATTACAAGAACAAAAGAGTATCTGAACAGAAAAGTATATGGACAGAAGAAGGATTCTAAGACCTGTTTATGTGTTTTCCTATGCAAGTTAGGATATAGGATAATTATTTCTACCTGTCTTTGGCCACACTGCTTCGCTCCACCTATAGGCATCTATGCATGAGCATAGTCATCTACAGGGGAAACCTTGTCATATAGACTTCAATGCAGTCAGGATACTGGTACAAGTAGATGTCTCACCTGCAGCATTGTTTATATCCAAGAGTCTGGTTGCATGAAAACTTTGTCACTGTAAGTGACCTCTCTATGTGTGAAGAGATCAGGATTTATGTCCAACACTGAGGGTAGAATGCTCCTCATACTGCATTTGGAGGGACACCAAGTTATTAAACTTTACAATTAACATTAAAACTTAGTTATTAGTTTATAATACTGTATCCAACTAAACAGCAATATAGCTATGTAATCATATTATTCCTGTATAAAAGACAATAAACAAGAAATCTAACCTATTATATAAAAAGTTATATAGTAAGAAGGAAGGAAAGAGGAAAAGACCTACACTAAACTCTTTAAGAAAGAAAGGAAAAAAATGAAAACAAGTATTAGAAAATGGGGGAAATCTTTAAAAAAAGTCAAAAATCAGAAAACAACTAAACGAAGTAAAAACTAAAACAAAACAAAACGAATCCATGTCTAAATTATATATAATGCTAAATGCAGCTTATATAGGGGGAAAAATTTAAGGAAGAAAAAAGTAGGCTATTACAATTATATAATTTCCTTCAATTTCAACATTATAGTACAGTTTTGAAAGTGAATTAAACAGATCATACAGAATCACATTTATTATTTATTATTTAATTATTAAATTTCTATGACCACCCATCTCCCCCTCAGGGAGGGACTCTGGGCGGTTCACAACGAAACAACCTCATTAAAATACAAGAAATAAGACAATAAAAATATAAATACAATAAAATCCATTGTCCAGTCTTGCCTCTCCTTCAATAAAAAGCTAATTCAAAGGCTGAGACTTGACAAATTTTAGTAAGCCAACTGGTAGAGTCTGAAACACAAGCATTCTTTCATGAGTACATAATCACCTTTTTCTCAATAGTCTGAGCTTGTTGTATTCAAAGCTCTTCTTAGATTGAAAGATTCCAGATTTTTTGAATATAATTTAACAAAACATTAACATCTTTAACCCTTAACTGCCTTCCAAGGACCTGGTTCATTGTAATGAGAATATCTAATTAATAAGTAATTACAAGTGGACACACACGTAATCTATGAAATAACATTCCTTAAAACATGTTCAGCATAAAAAGGATGAGCCTCAGCCTTTTAAAAACATTTGTAACTCTAAAGAGAAATTTTTGCTGAAGTAGTTTTTAGGTCATAAGAAACATGTATCACATTCCTTAAAACTTGAAGCCACTGACTAAGCAATATGGGACACTCCAATTCCCTATTTCAAATCACGTTTTGCTCCAAATTACTTTTTATACGCTCCAAATTTGTTTTAGTTTCTTTGCTATTGTTGTTTTATTTTTGGTAACAATAAAGTGTTAGTTTACTTTCCTAAAGGCCTTCTCCAACACAATGACTCCAGAGTGTCAGAGGTCACAAGAGCATCAGGGCCCAACAATGTATGGTAGTTTGGCCTTTCTAGGTACATTGTATTCCTTTTGTAAAATATCAATCTTTTAAAAATAGAATTATTTAACAGCTGATTAAGAGTAACAAGCCCATGTTTTCTGGAAAAAAAACAGAACAGCCACTGTTAAATAAGAATTGCTCCACTGCCCCATTGGAGATTCCTGTCTCCAGTCCTTTATTTTAAAACAGCTTTGCAGAAGCAAATATTATGGTGTCCCAAATTACATGCTTAAAATAATATTTTAGCCAAATGTGTTGTGCAGTACCAGTAAGCGCTGCTTGTTGTTAAGAGTGTGACTGCTGTGAAATTAGACTGGTATGGCTCAGATAATAGCGCTTATTGACCCAACTGCATCACTGTATTACTATTTCTGTATAGCAAATAGGATGCATCATTTTAGCAGCAAGCAGCAACAAAAGGGTTCCTCCATTCAGCAATGCATTAGCACCACCTTCAGGTGGCATGGATATTCTTGTTCATTGTTTGCAATCAATTGAATAAAATCGAACAGAACGTAACAGCAAAAATCTTCTCCCTTTGTGATATGTAGGTGTGTATGCATGCTCTAATTGTATTTGTTCATTATTATGACATATATGTGAGAGCCAGTTTGGTGTAGTGGTTAAGGCACTGGGCTAGAAACCGGGAGAGTGTGAGTGCTAGTCTTGTCTTAGGCACAAAGCCGGCTGGGTGACCTTGGGCCAGTCACTCATTCTCTCAGCCCTAGGAAGGAGGCAATGGCAAACCACTTCTGAAAAACCTTGACAAGAAAACTGCAGGGACTTGTCCAGGTAGTTTCCTAGAATCAGACACGATTGAACAGATTAAAAAAAATTGTTGTTGTTGTTCAGTCGTTGAGTCGTGTCCGACTCTTCATGACCTCATGGACCATAGCACGCCAGGCCTTCCTGTCCTCCACTGTCTCCTGAAGTTTACTCAAATTCATGTTCATTACATCGGTGATGCTATCTAACCATCTCAAATTACATTTATGTAAACCTAGCATTTTTCTATGAATTTTCTGGAAGTTCTGCTTTAATTTCAGAGTGTCAACTTCTGTCTTCTTTTTTTTTTTGCTTGCTTGCTTTTTGCAGCTTATAGCTATATTTTGGCCACCTAATGTGAGGAGAGGACTCACTGGAAAAGACCCTGATGCTGGGAAAGACTGAAGGCAAAAGGAGAAGGGGACGGCAGGGGATGAGATGGTTAGATAGCATCACCGATGTAATGAACATGAATTTGAGTAAACTCCGGGAGACAGTGGAGGACAGGAAGGCCTGGCGTGCTATGGTCCATGAGGTCACAAAGAGTCAGACACGACTAAACGACTGAACAACAACAACAACAACAAAAACTGTATTATTCATTCTGATACTCTATTAATATTAGAACAGGACTGATATACCTCTGATTACTAAAGAGTCACATCAGCACCATGCTAGGGTCCTTATCTCATGTCACTAGCGTTAATGAAGAAAAAATCAGTCCTGAGGTGGTATTAAATAGCATCTGTCCAAATGGCATTCAATCTATTCTGGATGGAGTTTCAAACCCCTAAGATCCACCGCTTGGTGGTACTTCTAGATGCAGCTTTGTCATTGGAATACCAACACTGACAAAGGCATGAACTCTCATCACCAGCTCTATAGTACTTACAATTCCTCCAGCCATAGAGATACAGTATGTCCCCTGGTACCTCTCAGTCTGATTCCTGCAATGCACAATAGTCCTTAGGCTGTTAATTGGATTGATTACTGAGAACATACCTCAGTGTGCTTAGAGAGTTCCATTGGCTGCTGTGTTTGAGATATGGATGGTAGAGATATTTGTTTGATTGTTTTTTTAAAAAAAATAATTTTAAATGTACCCAATTAACATTTCCCATCATAACCTATTTGTCCCTCCAAATGTCCATTGCTCAGAATTTTGTGATGTGATTCCCATGTATGTATGTATGTATGTATGTATGTATGTATGTATGTATTTGGGGCTATGTAGATATCTGGATTTAAAAGACAACAGGAGCACATATAGGTGGGCACATAGGACCAATTGGAAATTTCTTAAAACAAATCTACCTTTTCCAGGGATCATGCATGGACTGCAGAGAGCAGAGTGATTCAAGCGCAAGAAAAGGCACAACTGCTTTAACGTGTTTTCAACAGGAGCGACATCTGTACCCATTTGTATTCCAACCGCACCCTTTGAATTCAGATCTCTGTACAGACGTATCACACCCTTCTCTTTTAGGGTAAGCAGCATTATATGAAGCACAAGAAAAGAGTAAGTAGTTAATAAATATAAAACAATTTAAATATAAAAGAGATTGAGAGCATTAAAATTAAAAAAAAACATAAATACATTAATTTAAAACACCGCAGTATCACATAAGTAAACACACAGATTTTAAAGCCATTTCAGTACCAGGCAAATACGTCTAACATCACCCTGCTGTTTAACAAGATCAGGTAGTTTACGCTTATTTTTTTCTGCTGTTTTATTGATTGCTACCATTAAATTATTTAAACAATTCATTCAAAGCAACATGTTATGGAAAGCCATTTTGCTTCGTAGTATTTCTGATTCACAAAGGTGCACTATGATCATTCAAAAACTATTCAACCTCTACCGAGGTAATAACAGCTCAGCTTGATAGAGGACAATTTCTTTAGTTACATTGTGCCTATTTCATGATACTGCTTTGTAAAACTGCCCACTGAAGTTGCTGGGGTATTTACTAATTTATTACACACAGGCTACTCCATACTCCTCCAGTCTGTTGACTTTGAATGGCTTACAAACCTCAATTTAGTAATTAAGGTTAAAAATGTACAATCAGCTCAAAACAACCAGAAAGAAAAGAGCAATGTGCCATATGGGAATGGTATTTCATTTCTCACAAAATTTCAGATCTGTGTCAGGCGTCTGAAACATTTTTCAAAATAAAGGCCAGGGTGGTTTTGCAACCATTCTCCAGCTTCCTTGTGACCCAAGAATCACCTTTGAGACAGAGCAGCCTCCCTCCCCCCACCACCCCGAAGGTGAAATGCTTAATGTTAGTCAACCATGACACCTGCGGGTTAATTAAATAAAACTTCTATTGAATAACAGATGGCAAAGAAGCCTGGGGAAGCTAGCTGTGGAGAAGAAACACGAAACTTAGCAATGAAATAAATTATAGGTAATATTATACTATTTATTTAAACTTTGGGAAATAGTTTTATGTATAGCAATATGAGAAAAAAACAAGATTGAAAAGATCATGACAATAAAAACAACAAGCGAACAGATGCAGGAGAGAGATGTTCAGGACTGCTCAAAAAATAATCCTAGTGTGGAGCACTTTGGTTCAGTATTTCAGTCACTCTGTTCCACACCACCGTTTTTGTTTTTGTTTTTGTTGCTTTGTTCTTCTTCCCCAGCAGATAATCAACATGCTCTTCCCTTATTGAGTTACCTGGAGGGAAATTCCTCTGTTATTTGGGTTTGGGGGTTAGAGGAGATGTTTGGTGCTGCCCAATCCTAGCTCCTTTAAAATCTTGGATTTCACCCTCCACTGATTTCCATGTCACTGGAATTCAATTCAGAAAATAATTATTAGAGAATGAAGTGACTCAAGCCTAACACTGCACCATGATCTAGCTAAATGTTTGGCTTAAGCTGAGCATGAGCTAGGAATAAAAAGTAATTCCACCACCAGAATCCAGGGTAGGATGAACACAGTCCAGAAGCAAAAGCAGGTTAATGTTCAATTTCACTTTTAAAAATTAACCATGTTGGATGGGAATTGGAATTAAACTTACAGTGTGGCCAAAGGGTTTCTTTAAACCTCCCTCACCGAGTTTTCTCCTTCTCTACTGCCTTCTGAACTGCCATATGACCCTCCAAAACATTCAACAGAGAAACTGCTCTGCCAAACTTAGACGTAATGTAGATTTCTGATGAGCCACACATTCTTAGCATCTTCTTCTCCATTATGATATTATAGGCAAATATCATTTTTAAAAAATCTTTTTTCCCTTTATAAGTAGGGTCTGTTCATGACTTCATGGCAGTTTTTCTCCTTTTCCAGCTTCGTCAACTGAACCGTTAGAATAAGTTTGGGATTATATTTGTGATTGATAATGTTGCATGGCAGCAGACAGTGCTTTCCCATGACCCTCCCCTTTCTCATCAGTTGCAGCTCCTCTCCTACCCCGGCCCCTGAGAAGGAGATGCTGCCTCCTGCTATGGGACTTCCTTTCCGCGTCTCCCTAGCTGACCTGCAGATTCCGCATTCCTTTGTAATAAATCATCCAGAGAATTGATAAAAGTTCCCCCAATCCAACTGGACTGCTAACATGCATCCCTGGTTCTTACAGATCTCAAGATAGTAATCATAAATTGACTGAATGAACCTCAAATATTACACAATGCTATTCCCATGATTAGCACATGGTTGGGCAACAATTTTGTGTCTGAAGGGCATACTTAAAAGAAAAAAGTGTGAATCGGGGGCATTGCAAGGTTACCATCAGAGGGAGCAGGCCAATTATGCATCTTTTGTTTTGTTTGGGAGATAGGGCTTTTTTCTGAATTCCAAATTGGTACACTAAGCCTCAGGGTGACTCAAAGGCAGGGTACATGCACCCATACCGGCATCAATAGACGTTTGTGCTCCAGATGTGCTGTCCCAGCCAAAAAAATTATTTTTATTTTATTTATTTATTATTGTATTTATACCCCGCCTATCCCCTCCCTAACGGAGAACTCGAGGCGGCTTACATACATCGTTACATATACATCGTTATACAATTTTCTTTAAACCGCGCGTCAAGGAAGGGGGTAAGGGAACCGACTCTTCTCTGGCTTCTGGACTACATGTCCCACAATGCCTTGCGTTGGAGCCGGCTGCTGATGTCCTGTAGATGTTATTACTTTGGGATCCATCGTGACCGCCGCCATTCAAAGGATCTTCAGTTTCGGTGGAAGCCAACTCCCCGACAGGACGTCAGCAAATTTTCCCACTTAAGGTGGTACCCAATTTATCTACTTGCAAGCTTTCGAACTGTTGGGTCGACAGGAGCTGGGACTAGCAAGGAGAGCTCACCTCGTTGCGCGGGGATTCGAACTGCCGACCTTCCGACCGGCAGTCTACAGCTTCAGCGGTTTAACCCGCTGAGCCACCGCGTAAATGGATTAAAGCTATTTATTGGATGTTTAAGATCAGCTTTATAAGGCACTTCCATTTTGGGTATTGCATCAATTTAGCCTGTTGCAGGCTTTGCAGGCACTACTATTAATTCCAGTGAATGGAGAAGCTAAAATTCAAGGATAATTTTAGTCATCCTCAGTTTTTGGCAGCCCTGTTTTTAAGGAAGTTCAGAAATCAAACCAGAACTTTATTGCAACCAGTGGTGAGAACTGTGTGCTATTCCAGAAAAAGTTAAAATAGGTGAACTAAAATATTACATATAAAAATAAGAAGTAAACTCCAATTATACATAAATACAAAATAAACACATCAACTCATATTAAAAATGTCCAAGTCAGAAAACAATTTGCTAGGTTACAAAGACTATTAAGCAGAGTCTGGGAAATTATTAAAACTACTAAAATACACAAATGCTAAAATGTTTGAATTCTGGTTGAGTGAATATTAGATGTTTTAAACTACTTAAAAGACACCCAAGGGGTAAATAAATATAATCATATTGCTAAAATGATGGCCCTGGTGGGAATGGGTAAGTGTAAAATTGCTACTTTCACTGACCATTACTTAGATTTGTAAATCATAAGACTACTGTTGGGAGACTGACCATATGACATCCATAAAATTTTAAACAGAGAAAACTAGACTCACACACATCAAACAGTGACAGCGATCAAACCAAATGTAGCTACTTTCCAAGGTACCTGATAAAAAGGAGAGAATAAGATGATAAACTGTTTCGTGATACCCAGAGGTTCAGCGTGGTGGTTCAGTTAAATCTTTGTGGCAGTTTGAATAGAGAAGACAACGGAGGAGGCTTGCTACAATTTCACCCAAGGGATATGGGCAAAGGCACTCTTGTGTGGGAATCTCATTGACTCTCTCTGCCAGGAGCACTGAAGGCAGGACATCAAATGGCTAATGCAAAAGCCCTTCTTTAAGGTAGACTGGCGACATTAGACAAAAACCTGCCTGCTAAGAATGGACTTCCTAACACAGTGTTTCTCAACCTTGACAACTTTAAGACAGGTGGACTTCAACTCCCAGAATTCCCCAGCCAGCCATGTTGGCTGGGGAATTCTGGGAGTTGAAGTCCACCCGTTTTAAAGTTGCCAAGTTTGAGAAACACTGCCCTAACATGCTTGGGCTGTAAATTCGGGGGGTGGGACTTAAATGCTTTTGTAGATCCAAGTCAAAGATCTGCTGTTTTTTCTCCAAGAGAGTTTTCTTGTGCCAATCAAAATCAGGTGTTGTATGGAAAGGCCACAGAGTCTTAAATTGGAATTTATTTTGGTAACCACAAGGGGCTGAAGCTATCCTATAGAATCAGGGAGATCAGGGGTCTTTCAAACAGAAGTAGCTTGAGCTAATATCTCCAGTGACAGAGTTGAACTTAGAAATCTGGAGAGTTAAGGAAATTCTATCAAATAGTACAACAAGAGGAGAATGCTCTGATTGGCCCCCATTAAAGCCTCGTGAAGCGCTTTTCTTTGTAAGTTTTGATTTGACTATGTGTGAAATGTTCTTTTGCCTTAAGGTACTTTCCTTTTTCCTAGTCAAGCTTAATATGCAAAAACATTTGCAAGCCGTCTCCACAATGTGGAAAACAGTACAAAAAGAAGCCCTGCACTACACTGAGCCTTAAAACAAAGTACGGCTTCTGGAATTCTTTCCTCCCTCTTTAGCAGCAGTGGCCATAGCAGCTGTCTACATTTTTTTTCCTGTGTAACAAAGCAATGGGTGTGTGTGTGTACCTGTGTATAAGTGCCCTGGGAAGCAACAGGTATGCTGCACATGAACTGAACTGGATAACATAACCGAGTGGGAGAAGGGAAGCCTCAGAAGACTGCCCACCTGCCTCTCCCATCGGGATGCTCTGCCATTTTTTTCTGGAATGTTTTTCTCTACATTCTGGACTTGGTTCCTTCCCAAACTCAATCTCTCTTTTGATGGCTTCTCCCACCATACCAAATTTGGTCTTTGCTTTGTTCACCTTTTGGAGAGTTATCCTGCTGATGGATAGACAAGCAGATAGACCAATTCCTGGGCCACTTTCCATCATGTCTGTCCAATATTCCTCTGAGTTGGAAAGAATTAAAAAAAGGTTGCAGTATCCCTCCATCCCTCTCTCTGAGGACTGGGCTCCAGAAATGGTTGAACCACAGCTCCCAGCGTCCTTCACCTTTTACTGTGTTCGTAGGAATAGCTGGAGTTATACTTTAGTACAGCGCTTTCCAGACTTTTCATGTTGGTGACACACTTTTTAGACATGCATCATTTCGCGACACAGTCTTACAGCAGGGCACAAGGCAGGCACTAGGACCTGCGCGGAATTACAGCAGGTTTGGAGACAGCAAGGCACAAGGCAGGCACTAGGACCTGCGCAGAATCCTGGCAGGACTCGGAGGCAGCAGCAGCCGTGACACACCCAGACACTGCAGCCGACACACTAAAATGTCGCAACACACAGTTTGGAAAGCTCGGCTTTAGTAATATAAATGTAATAATAATAATAATAATAATAATAATAATAATAATAATAATAATAATATGCAGATATTCCCTGCTGATGTATGTGAGGAGCTGAGCTTTCATCTCCTGGATGTGCTTCTGGAGTCTTTGATGGAAGTGTCCCATCATTCCAAGTGCCAGCTCTGTCCAAAGTATTGCTCTCTGAATGAAATCTGGCTGATCTATGAAGGCAAGAGAGAGATGTGAAAAAGAGGAATTGGCAGGAAGGCACTGAAAATAAATTCTTCCTTGAAAGTGTCTAAGTGAGTACTGTGTGTGACTGTTATGTGTTCCAGGGGTTTCTGTTTTGGACGTGCGGTTTCACTTAGGCTCCATAACTGATTATGCAATTTTCTGTTGAAGCTGCCAAGGAAACAGGACTCTTTGGGATTGTTTCTAGCTAGCTGTTCTAAGCCTGAACATTTGTTTGTTTGTTTGTTTGTTTGTTTAATGCTTCACTGAAAAATGCAATTCTTTACTCTTTCTGAAAACTAGTCTCTTTCTAAGACAGCTTTACTGTTAAAAAATAAAATGCAATATCATTTTTTAAATACCTTAACCGTATTCTGATTTATAGAGAGGAAGTGAAAATATAAAGCAATTTGAAATATCTCAAAGTAGCATCTCTGTTATAAGTCAAAGCAGTCAAGCGCATTTTACAAGCCCCTTTAAAAGCAACTACAGATGGAGCCATGGAATTATGTCCTGTTTTTTACTTAATTGGCAAAGAAAGGCCCTCTGTTGCTGACAGATCCCTCAAAACCTCTCCAACCCCCCCATGCAGAAAAAGGACAAAAACAAACAAACTAACATCCCTGTCTACCCTAAAAGGTTCTAGGGAACTGCAAAGACAGTGCTGGGATGGGAGGGGTGTCTTGTGGCCCATGCATTACCCATGCCTGAAGGGGGATTCATAATATGGAATCATAAAAAGGTTGAAACATCCACTAAAGTAAGTAAAGTAAAGGTTCCCCCCGCACATTTGTGCAGTCGTGTCCAACTCTAGGGGCCAGTGCTCATCTCCATTTGTTAGCCGAAGAGCCAGCGTTGTCCGAAGACGCTTCCGTGGTCATGTGGCCGGCATGATGCGCGTGGAACGCTGTTACCTACCCACCGAAGTGGTACCTATTCATCTACTTGCATTTGCATACTTTCGAATTGCTAGGTTGGCAAGAGCTGGGGCAAGTGTGGGAGCTCACTCCGTCACGCAGGGCTAGGGATTCGAACCTCCAAACTTGCGATCTTCTGATCGACAAGCCTGGTGTCTTGCCTGCTGACCCACCACGCCCCCTCTAAAGTAAGTGTATGTTTGTAAATTATAGTAATTGTGACAATGTTCATCAATACATCTATATCCGCTCATGCAATTTTTATGCAAATCCATGTTTTTCTTCTGCCTTTTTTTAGTGATCCATTTCTTCATCAGCAACCAAAAAGTTGGTGAGAATATGCAAGCTATGAGTTCATGGTTTGTATTTGCTGCTGCTGCTGCTGCTGCTCTTTTTCCTTCTTCTTTTAATTTCACCTTTCATTTCTCAAATGGAAAAAAAATGAAGCAATTGCTACACTGCAACCTCCTGGCTCCTTAGAGGCAATAACTTGGGGAGTTATCCCTTTCTTGGGAGAAAGACATATCTTGTGAGGGAGAATCAAAGGTGTTAAAAAGAAAAGAAATCTAAAAACATGTTTTTAGAGCTAGAATGACAATTTCTGTGAACTAGCTTGTTACCACGGGACCTCCTTAGGCCTGACTGTTTCACTGCTGCTAATCTACTCCCTGGCCTTAGCATTGCCTGTCCTCCACCTGCTTCAGATGCTGAAGGGTTTAGGCAAGCTCCCCTGGGCTACTGTTTCCCTCTGGTTCTTTAGCATTTTATTCTTCCCAGCCAGCAGGATGTTAGCAAGAAATTACAGAAAGACTCGCAGGACTCTGTCTGTCCATCAGCAGGTTGCCTCTCAGTAAAACTAAACAGAATGGAATCAAATTTGGTATTGTGGGAGGAACTGTTACAAGAAAGACTGAGTTTGAATATAGGCCGAATCTAGTTTAGGGCTGCAAAGTAAAGCATTCCAGGAAAAAAAAATCCTGGCACATTCCTATATACTGGCTGCGGATTGGTCCATCGGGTTGCTGATGGTCCATTCTAAGGCCCCTTCTCTTTCCTCTTGTTTATGGAGGAAAGTGGAGCAGTCACAACCTACTATGTGCTTCCCAATGCAAACAAACCCACAGAGATATAACATGGGATGAAAGCAGAAGCACACACATGCACACAACACATCTGTAAAGCAATATTATCTTGTGGAACCTAGGAGACATGCCTTCTTAGTAGGTGTGCCTGCCCCGTGGAACAGCATTCCCTCTAAAGTCCATAGGGCCCCAACTAGGTTAGGCTTTCATGAAGCTCTAAAAACACATCACTAGGAAATAAGGCAGCATAATACATAACTAATTTATGTAATTTAACTTTCCTTTAATTCTGAATCTTCTGGGATTTCACAGTTTTTAACTGGCAATCCTAAATTTGTTGATATGATAATATACACATATCTAGTGAATAAAGGATAATTATCAGAGGATGAATAGAGGCTTTGAATTATTTAAGACCTTGAAAGGTTAATATCAGCCTGTAAACAAACTAGTAATCTGTGGAGACCCCACAAAATATATTTTAAAAATGTTTAGTTCTGATCAGGCCCTACTTCCCCTCATTGCAGTTTAGAATACACAAAGTTGTGTGGCAACCCTGTTGCTATGTTACTCCTAACTTTCTTGGGTACTAGAAAGACAGCCTTGAAGAGATTTTTCTCTTTCTGTTCATTCTGACAAATGTCGTACCTTGCCACCCTTAGAAGCTAACCCTTGTTATAAGCAGTTTCTCTGAGTAAAGTGACTATTCTAGCTTCCAACCTTGTTTTTTAACGTTCAGCTGAGTCATCAATGGGAATAAAAACATCCTTGCAAAACAACTTCCTGTACACTGTTACAGTGGTATGTTCTTGTCTCCTCCTGGGACTCTGAATTTTTCATACTTATTGCATATCCTGAATAAGTCCTTTGTATTTCTAAAACCTCTCTGCCAGATTTCTATTAGGATTTTATCCTGTTCTTGCTGAGCTCAGCTGCAAATGTCCCATCAGTTTCACTGGCAAACAATCACCCATGGTGGTAAACTACATTTTAAACAAAATTATACATTATCATGTGTGCCTCCAAAGCAGGTGCTGGTTTGCCAAATCTAATATTGCTTCCTGCTTAAGTGTGAAGATAATAATAAAAACAGTCATGAGCAGGAGTAAAAGAATATTGGACTGCTCCTTATTAAGATAAGTAATACAAATACATTTGACAGTGATTAAAAACATATTTAATTAAAATGTATTTTAATTTCTGGCATAAATAACAAACAAAAAAACCAGCATAGCTTACAATGTGACATACCATCTGGAATTGTACAATGTTGCTATCTGCAGTTATGCCAATTAAGCCAATATGAACCAATATCTAGTAATGTTTACCAATATTTGTTGTTTATTCGTTTAGTCACTTCCGACTCTTCGTGACTTCACGGACCAGCCCACGCCAGAGCTTCCTGTTGGCCATCGCCACCCCCAGCTCCCCCAAGGTTGAGTCTGTCACCTCCAGAATACCATCCATCCATCTTGCCCTTGGTCGGCCCCTCTTCCTTTTGCCTTCCACCTTCCCCAGCATCAGCATCTTCTCCAGGGTATCCTGTCTTCTCATTATGTGGCCAAAGTACTTCAGTTTTGCCTTTAATATCATTCCCTCAAGTGAGCAGTCTGGCTTGATTTCCTGGAGTATGGACTGGTTTGATCTTCTTGCAGTCCAAGGCACTCTCAGAATTTTCCTCCAACACCACACACTGCAGCTCGGGCAGCAGTGCCCCTTCGAAAGGGCAGGCTCCGGGGACCCCGAAAATGCCCTCAGTTCCGGCAGGGAGGCAGAAACCTCCCCTCTCCACATGCACACGCTGTCCTGGGGTGGCAATTCTCCCCGCAGAACAGCTGAGGCAGCTTGCGCGCAGCCTCCCTGCCTAAACTGAGGGCATTTTCGGGGTCCCCGGAGCCTGCCCTTTCGAAGGGGCAGCACTGCAGCTCGGGCAGCAGTGCCCCTTCGAAAGGGCAGGCTCCAGGGACCCCGAAAATGCCCTCGGTTCCGGCAGGGAGGCAGAAACCTCCCCTCTCCACATGCACACGCTGCCCTGGGGTGGCAATTCTCCCCGCAGAACAGCTGAGGCAGCTTGCGCGCAGCCTCCCTGCCTAAACTGAGGGCATTTTCGGGGTCCCCGGAGCCTGCCCTTTCGAAGGGGCAGCACTGCAGCTCGGGCAGCAGTGCCCCTTCGAAAGGGCAGGCTCCGGGGACCCCGAAAATGCCCTTGGTTCTGGCAGGGAGGCAAAAATCGCGCGGGCAGGCTGCCGGGCTTCCCGACGCACAGCTGATTGGCGCGGAGAATTTCCACTCCCTTCAGCGCTTCCGGCTTGTCACGCGACACACAGTTTGGAAAGCCCTGCCCGTCGTCAAGATGGCTGCCGGAGACGGCTGCCAGGTTGCCAGGGGTATGCCCACAGCAACGCACACCATGCCCGCTGCCGCGCCTGCCCCGCCACACTCGCTGCCGCGCCACGCCCGCCACGCCTGCCTGCGGAAGAGCCACACTCAAGGGGCCAAAGAGCCGCATTTGGCTCGCGAGCCGCCATTTCCGACCCTTGCCCTAGAACATCCCAAACTCCCTCTATATTGTTAGTTTATCTAACTGAAATTTAACCATCCAATTGCTGATGTGGTGCTATATGACATTAACAGAAAGCAAATAGCATAACTATTATGCTGTCAAACAGCTGACGAGTAGAATAACCACAGGAAGTGCTGTTGTCAAGCTGCATGTATTGGAAGGGAAAAGGGGAAGACTAAGCATGGGAAGGAATTCACTAAGATAGTTTTTTATTTATTTATTTATTTATTTAGGATTTTTTGCAGAACTGGAACACAGGAAGCATAGATTTATACATTGACGATGTGGATTTAGAAAATGTTATTTTAGGGAATGCATATTGTGTATTCTTGTGAAGGATCTAATACACAAATATGAATGCACAAAATGCAAGACTACGAAAACAAGTGATGATCTCAAATTAAGAAAGCTGTGAGATATTACAGAATACGACAATGTAGACTGACCTTCAGAACAGAAGTTGTGACTAATATAATGAATCTGGTTAGTAATAGGAGCTCACTGTAGAGTATAAGAAAGGCAGCCTAATAAAGTTTTTTTTTCCAATTTGCTGCTGCCTCAATAATTTGGAATATAGCTCCCATCAACCCCTGCAAGCATGAGGTTATTGCAACGTAATACCCTTAGTTATAATAGTTGGGGATGAAGAATACAGATATAGATAGCGCCATTGGGAATAGCACCTGCTGGACATCATCCCCACATCTAGATAGCACAAGATTTGATATAGCTCCACATAACATATCGATTATATCATTACACAAATGAGAGAACTAATGTAAATAATGTAATTATGTGGACATACTTCAGAAACAACAGGCTTGTCCATTATTTGAGAGGGGAAGTCCTAATTTGTTTCTGTTTTATGTAATGATGTAATGATGCAAATGATCTCAAATGACAATTACTTCATTATGCAAATGATGCAGATGGCGCAAATTACATTGGTTATTTAAATTTTGATTTAATGGACACTTGGGCTTACCTGACACTCCATCCTCCCAAAAGGTCCATTAAATTAAGATTTAGCACTGGTAGGAAAATGCTGAAAAGGAACAACCCTGCTTGTTCTTAAGTAAAGGTAAAGGGTAAAGGTTCCCCCCGCATATTTGTGCAGTCGTGTCCGACTCTAGGGGCCGGTGCTCATCTCCGTTTGTTAGCCGAAGAGCCAGCGTTGTCCAAAGACGCTTCCACGGTCATGTGGCCGCATGACGCACATGAAACGCTGTTACCTACCCACCGAAGTGGTACCTATTCATCTACTTGCATTTGCATGCTTTCGAATTGCTAGGTTGGCAAGAGCTGGAGCTAGTGCAGGAGCTCACTCTGCATGCAGGGCTAGGGATTTGAACCTCCGAACTTGCGATCTTTTGATCGACAAGCCTGGCGTCTTACCCGCTGAGCCACCACGCCCCTGCTTGTTCTTACAAGATGTTTAAATTGCCATTCCACTAATCCAGTTTTGTAGATGTGAAAAGCAAGCACTAAACTGATTGTTTTAAAGAACTAATAAAAGTTTTCAAATATAAGACCTACTCCTGTGACTCACAAGACTTTCACTGGAGTCTATTAGCTGTGTGTGTGTGAAAAAGGAATTAGCAATACCTACAAACTCCAAGAAAAACGCCAAGAAAGATTGTGCAAGGCCTAGCAAATGTTAAATTTAAGTCCGCAGTTCAGCTTGTCTACATGGTCACATCTATATTGCTTTCTTGACAACACTATAGAAGTAGTTTATTATTATTAACTTCTTCCAGGAACTTTTTCAACTTCCCTGTCTGTCCTACAGAAGAATTGTTGTGAGAGAATTAACATCTCTTCCTCAACCTCTTAATTCATGGATAAAATTTTTGAAGCTTCCTGTGATGCATTCATTGAGGGTTTTTTGCCAGTATATATGAATGCTGCTTTTGACCTAGCCAGAAATAGATATTTCCAGGCCTCCTCCTCATGTGGTTAAACAACATTGTAGATAAGTTGTTTGAAGTAATAAGATCCACACCAGTCCTCTTGCTCCATATAATATCTTCTTGCCAGAAGGTGCTTGGAGCTAGCCTAGAAAATATGATTAATGCGTCTCCAATGGAAGATAGTTCACCCCCTTGTTTAAAGGAGCTTTTTATTAGGTCGTTGTTTAAGAAGCCCACTTTAGATCCCTTAGCCTTGGAAATTACAGACTTGTTTCCCATGTCTAGGGAAGGTAATCAAGAAGGTGGTAGCTTGTTGGCTTCAGGCAGATCTAAACAAAATAGATTAGCAAAACCTATTTCAAATTTGTTCAGAGGGAACTATGGAGGTGAAAACTGCTTTAGCCAATCTAATTATAATCTACGCTTGGAGAGAGATACTGCAGAGGAAGTATTAACACCATTGATTCTCATAGATCTTTCAGCGCCACGGACCAGGGTATCATTCTGAGCTGCCTAGTAGATTTGGGGGCACTGCACTTTGGTTGTAGGGGTTCCTTTCCTATCTGTCCCAACCGTTTCAGATATCTTGCACAGGGACTGCTGTTCCACACAGCAGAAACTGTATGTGAGATCTCTTGAGGCTTTATTTTGTCCCTGGTGCTTTTTAACATATACACGAAACTGCTGGGAGAGATCATCACAACATTTGGAACAAAATGTTAATCCACTGATGACACTTCCCATTTCTATATGCCAGCATCCTTAAGCAATGGCATAACTCCCCTTAGTGTTTGCCTATGAGCAATAATGGGTTAGATGAACGTAAATACATTGGAATTGAATGCAGATAAGACTGAAGTACTTACTGCAGAAAGGCATATTATAGGTCTATGATAAATCCACCTATTCTGGATAAGCCATACTCTCCTAATAGGTACGTAGTTTGGGAGTGATTCTGAATCAGTCTCTTTGTGGTTGCTCAGGCAGAGTTTATGGCCAGAAACTATTTTTATCAATTCCGACTGACACACCAGCTGCAACCATTCCTAGATAATAATATCTTAAAAACAGTAGTACTGCAGACTTGACTTTTATAATACGCCCTACATAGAGCTGCCCTATGTAGACGTTTCCATTGGTTCAAAATGCAGCAGCCTGGTTGGTTCCCAGGTTATCTCTTATAGACCATGTTATATCAATGTTGACAACTCTACACTGATTGGCAATTCATTTCTGGGTAGACTTTAAGATGTTTTTAAATTCCTGAGTGGCTTTGGCCTAGGATACCTAAGAGAATGCCACCTCCTTCAAGATTCACGTTGCCCTGGCAGCATAATCTAAATGTATTTACACTGCACTGAACACCTAAATCTAATGATGGCTCAGCGGTTAAGACGCCAGGCTTGTTGATCGGAAGGTCGCAAGTTCGGAGGTTCAAGACCCTAGCCCCGCATGACGGAGTGAGCTCCCGCACTAGCCCCCTAGAGATGAGCACCGCCCCCTAGAGTCGGACACGACTGTGCAGGGGGAAACCTTTCCCTTTTACCTAATGGTATATTTTAGAAATGTTGAGCTTTTACATTTTTAATGTTTTACATAGTAGTATTACCGTGAGGCTTGTTGTTTTAATATGTTTGATTTGACTAAACTACCAAGAGTCTTTTGGGGTGGGTTATCTTAAAAAAATCATATGAACAAACAAATAATGTAGATGCCCTGGCAGCATAATCTAAATGTATTTACACTGCACTGAACACCTAAATCTAATTGTTTTCACTATTATATCTTAATAGGTTTTTTGCTGCCTTAGTGCCTTAGTGCTTGAGCTTCAATTAATGCTTAAATTGTTTGGCTTAACAATTAATTCGTGTAGGAGGTTGACACTGACATCCTAATATGCAAATGTATAATACTGAACATTTTATAAGAGAAAGGGAAGAAATTCATAAGAGGTAATACTAGACACATTATCTTCTCCGAGTTAAATTGTATGATAGTAACACTGGCATTTAAATAGCAAAGGAATATGGCTCTGCAGACAGTGACGAGTCCAAACTCATTTCACTTACTATATTTTTTCTAAGTTGGTTCTACAGTGAAAGTATAATATCAAACTGACCCTTTTTCTTATAATGTGCATTAATGTGTTGACACTGTAGGAGAAGAGCCATGTTAATCTCTGGTAACTTTTGATAAAAGCTTCTGCCCTTTAATAAATTTTGTTAGCCAGAAAAGGTGCTATCAGATTCCTTCTGATTTTATGTGCTGATGTGCAAGAGAAAGAATGGGACAGCCACATAAATAATGCATTATTATTCAATTCTGAACCTCTTGGCTCCACATTAATATCTCAAAATGTCACAGGGGTAGAAAAACAATGACAATTCTGGAAATTGGTATATGATCTATTGAGAGTTGACAGTCTCATTTAATTCTTGAGAAATATGTCAGGAACTGGACTGTGTGAGGAAAACGGATGTGGCCAGAATAGTTGTAATTATAGTTACAAGGTATATAAGTGTACACTCTAAGTATACCCATACACTCCTGTACACATACATGCATACATGCATATATGCACTCATAATCACCATTAAATTGTTTCCCCACACCTAGCTTTATCCTGCCTCAATCTATCTTTAAATAAATTGTTTCCCTTCCATTGATTGACGTTATAGTTTCTGGCTGGTTGGTTGTCTAATGCTTGTTAAGTTTTGATTCTGAAAACCCAGAGCCTGCAGAGGACATTCCTGCAGCCAGAAAGAGGTCAGCTAGTCAGAGGTCAGGAAGGAAGGAAGGAAGGAAGGAAGGAAGGAAGGAAGGAAGGAAGGAAGGAAGGAAGGAAGGAAGGAAGGAAGGAAGGAAGGAAGGAAGGAAGGAAGGAAGGAAGGTAGGTATGAGCAGGGAGAAATCTACATTATTGCTGGGGAAGAATAAATAAAACCAAAGAAAAGCAAGGAGGAGGTTAGGGCATTCCTTTGCCTGAACCTGAGGCTTTGGCTTGGCATCATCTACATCCAGATAAATAGTTGCTACAATGTTTGAGTTACAAACATTGCTTTTCCCAAATGTTATTCAGCTATTGGAATAGCCAGTACAGCTTATGGTTGGAAGCCTTGCTGAATGTAAAATAAATAAATGATTGTTTCAGAAATTCAGTGAAAATGTCAATATATGTGTATAATATATGTTAAATATAGGCCACATTAGCTAGAGAATTATAACACTATAAGCATTCTGGATGAAAAAAATGCTCAGCCAGGAGCATAGAATTAGGCTGAAATCTGAGAACATCTGGATCTGATTCTGTGGTCATGAAGAAGTTATAGGACTTGATCCCTGTTGTGATGGAAGAAGGAACTTGGATTCAGTGATCTCTACACACTTCCTGACCATCTGTTGGATAACTCACAGTTTACTATTCCCACAGTGTTAAAAAAAATCAATTAAAGCCAATAACTGTTACACTTTGGTTAATTTGATAACATGGACGTTAACAACTTGGTTTTCAAGGATTATTTTTTTGATATGATAATTATGTTTCTTAGTTCATAGTTCAGTTCTTTGAAACAATTACCAATAATCTCTTTATCACTTGCAAGAAGGATTCATTAAAAAATGGAAAATCACTAACAGGTTAAATAAAGTACCAAAGTTAGTAACCTTAACCTCCTATAGTTGTCTGTGAAACTATGATAACAGATTTATATGAAGGCTTAGAAAATCAAAAGATCCAATCAACCTGTAGCACTTCATACACTATTGGGCTACAACTTCCATCCTCCACAACCATGTTTGCTGGATCTGATGGAAATTAAAATCTAATCATAATTTGAAGGCCACATGTTGCCAACCTCCACCATAGATATTAAATTTTAATACCAGTATATCAGCATTTATATCTGCTATAACCGTAACAGAAAACAAAAAGGTAAACTTAAAATAAATGCAAAAAAATATTCAACATACTTTTCACCATGGCAATGGAAAGCTCTTTCCGAAGCAATGCATATCTGCCATGATGACCAAATGTTCTTAAAGTTTCGGCCATGAATGATATCCAATGAATTTAGCTGCAGAAAGCAGCTCACACCTGCCACTAATCTCTCTTTCCCTCTCTCTTTCCAGTCTATTGATGAAAAGCCAATAGTAAAGAATTTTGGTGTTCCCTGGATGATCACAATTATGGGCATGTAGTTCATAAAGCTGCTTGGCTACACATTCATCAGGTCATTTCATTTGTTGTTTCCATTAGCCAGGCAACCGTCCCGCAGGAGACTCAGAGGACTCTTTCAGTGCATTTAATAGAATCTCTGTGATGTAATTGTCAAAATCCTGGTTGCTATATATGGCAATTATTCCAGAAAGATTACATGACATAGAACAGATGGGCTGCTTGCCTTCTCAGCTTAAGCCCCTATTTAATGTTTTTTTAACATAGTTTAGCACTGTGCAGTTAAGTTATGCTAACTATATTAATATGACCACAATTCTTAGATTATAATACAAGTAATTGGGGAGTTGAAAGTTGAAGAATTATTTCCTTATATGGTAGATATATCAGTGTTTCTTTGGAGCTACAAACTTTCTAAAATTGGTCAATTGTTCTGAAGAACACATCGGCATCCAAGAATCACTCTAAATAGTTACAAAACCCTATGTGAAGCATCAAGTAGAAAGTCACTGTATGCTATAGTGACAATGCTGAAGCCAGCTTTGATTCCTATATCAAGGCCTTCGTGATAAGAATTCCAAGTCGATCATACTTTTACTCTCTATAATTCTCTTTTGTGTCACTTCAGCTGTACCTCTGAAACAGGAATTTATATTCATTGGAGAATATACAATATCCATGAACAAACGTAATCTCTATTTTTAAAATATCTGAGTGAATTACAAAAGCCACGCCATGATGAACATTTGGTTTTTGTTTTGTTTTTTATCTCAAAACTCTTATTAAGCCTATGTTTCTGGAAGAAATCATTTCGTTAGGGCCTCCTACCTAGAGCCACGGGTGTGTTTGGCACAACGAGTCAACAAATTTAAAGTTAAAGGTCTGTATGGTTCCACTACAAAAATGTGCCCATACTGTTTCACTGTATGTAAGTAATCAGCTGATGTTGCCCTTTCTGAGTGATACATACATTTAAGATAAATCTTTATTTAAACTTGTATTTCCTTATAAATGAAAGCAAAACCAAGTAGCATTATTTTGGTAGCTTCAGATTAATATTATAATACTGACCAAGAATGCTTAACGTTTTCTTTTTGGAGGAGGAGGAGGAGGAAGAAGAAGAAAAAGCAGCAGCTTGTTTTCCACATTTCAGCTTTTGACTGTAAATATGCTTTCCCAACACTGGAGAAGCTACACTGGTAGTTCCATAAATTTTCTATTATTTATTTTGTAACTGCACCTAAATCACAATAACTTGTCCAACACTTGGCTGCCAGACCAGATAAAATATATCTCTTACTATTCAACACAGTCTGTTTTCAAGGCCAGTATAAACTAAAGGGCATGATTAAAAGACACAATAGGCTTCTGTATACAGGGAAGGAGTCTTTGTTTTCTTCTAGGATAAATTGTTTTCCACATAATAGCATCCACTGTATGCATTTTCTATGTCCTGGTTCTTTTGTGTTGCTGGCTGAACATTCAAACCAAGAGCCATAATTCTTAAGTTGACCTTATTCAATACTAAAGAATCACTGACATATAAAAATGACCCCAAGAACCTGAAAGATACATTTCTAACAACAAATGCTCCCATTCCTCATAATCACAAGTGGTTATATCAGTGGTTTCCAAACTCCCGCCGTTGGCGACACATGGAGTGCACGGCGGCGGCCTCATGTTTTGCGCTAAACCCCAGAAGCGCTGATGGTGCGCCACAGCCACCACCGCCATGCACGCCACTGGCAGCGACGTGCCATCAGCAATTCTTGGTTTTGTTGCGACACACTAATGTGTCGTGACACACAGTTGGAAAGCACTGGGTTATATCTTTAGCAACGATGTGCAATTATATATTCTGGGGTCTGTTGTATTGCTTGGTACAACCCCAGGTATCCGTGTGGCTCCTTCTCTGTCATTCTCCAATGAAATCCATTCTAATTATCCCTGGTTGTAGCAGCAGCAAACTGTTGGAAGGTTGTCCTTGGCTGTTCCTGCTTCTGGAGGTTCTGCTGCAGAGCATATGTCCTTCCTGTTCTTTTTGCTGCAGCAGGTTTGCCCCTAAGAGTTGCATTCCTCACAGTGGCACGAGAGGATGTAGCGGTAGGTGGCAGTGAGTCTCATACCACCTGAGCAGCGCAAGCGCATGGCCTTCAGCTTAGAAGTCTGTGGCCGGCAGCAATGGCATGTGGATCGGAAAGGCTGTTTCAGAACTGCGCTGAAGGACACCATTGGCTCTGAGCGTGAGCTCTGCGTGCAGTGTCCCTCACAGCGAGCCAGCAGCACCATCTGTAAAGGAAGGAGACCGGAAGATCAGAAAAGAAGAGTTAGCCCTAGAGAGTGCAAGTATATGACACCCATAGAAAATGTCTGGCTCAGAACTACATGATTCCTACATCCCAGTTCACAAACTGGTTAAGCCTTTTACATGGTGCTGAGCCATTTTAAGGTCTGTATAAAACTTATATCAGTCCTCCTTGCACACATAAACACCCATAGCTTAAATTTTATATCATGGAAATTGCATTCTGTATTCACTATATAAGCATATGCATGCTATGCCAATATTTTCAGTGTATCTTTAATCACTCCATTTGATTTAATAAAAAAGAAATTGCTTTCAAAAAGAGAACAAAGCTGATGCTGACTTTTAGTATGCAGCCTCCCTGATTTCCCACATTTAGTTAAATCTTGAGGGAAGGTCCCATGAGGAACTGTACGGAAGGGATTTTTTCTAATCAGGATTCATGGGCAGCCAGAGAGGCTTCAGAATGATGGAACTGTGTGCCACAGAGAAAGAGAAACTCAACAGCACTTCCTCCACAATCTCACAAGTATAAAATTTTATACCATGTGCCACCTAAAGAAAGGGGAATTGTAAGTTCACACTGTAAAATAATCTTTGCAATATACAGCATTTCAGTTAGGTTAAGTAATTTATTATGGCAAATGTGTAAATGAAACAGGGTGCAGTTTGATCAGATGCATAATCTGCCACTTCATAGAACCTAATACAAATGGATTCTAGACTGGGATTGCCATTGGCCTTGGAGTCAAGATTTATGTCTTGGGTAGGCTGACCATAATACACCAAAAAGAGATGTTATTTTCATTACAGGAGACTGGAATGCTAAGGTGGGTAGTCAGACGACACCTGGAATTACAGGCAAGCATGGTCTGGGAGAACAAAATGAAGCAGGACATAGGCTGATAGAATTTTGCCAAGACAACTCACTGTGCATAACAAACACTCTCTTCCAGCAACCTAAAAGACGACTTTATACATGGACTTCACCAGATGGTCGACACCGAAATCAGATTGACTACATCCTTTGCAGCCAAAGGTGGCGGACATCTATACAGTCGGTAAAAACAAGACCTGGAGCTGACTGTAGTTCAGATCACGAACTTCTTATTGCAAAATTTAGAATCAGACTAAAGAGAATAGGGAAGACCCACAGATCAGTTAGATATGAGCTCACTAATATTCCTAAGGAATATGCAGTGGAGGTGAAGAATAGATTTAAGGGACTAGATTTAGTAGATAGGGTCCCAGAAGAACTATGGACAGAAGTTCGCAACATTGTTCAGGAGGCGGCAACAAAAAACGTCCCAAAGAAAAAGAAAACCAAGAAGGCAAGATGGCTGTCTGCTGAAACACTGGAAGTAGCCCAAGAAAGAAGGAAAGCAAAAGGCAACAGTGATAGGGGGAGATATGCCCAATTAAATGCAAAATTCCAGAGGTTAGCCAGAAGAGATAAGGAATTATTTTTAAACAAGCAATGTGCGGAAGTGGAAGAAGACAATAGAATAGGAAGGACAAGAGACCTCTTCCAGAAAATTAGAAACATCGGAGGTAAATTCCAGGCAAAAATGGGTATGATCAAAAACAAAGATGGTAAGGACCTAACAGAAGCAGAAGAGATCAAGAAAAGGTGGCAAGAATATACGGAAGATCTGTATAGGAAGGATAATAATATTGGAGATAGCTTTGACGGTGTGGTCAGTGAGTTAGAGCCAGACATCCTGAAGAGTGAGGTTGAATGGGCCTTAAGAAGCATTGCTAATAACAAGGCAGCAGGAGACGACGGTATCCCAGCTGAACTGTTTAAAATCTTGCAAGATGATGCTGTCAAGGTGATGCATGCCATATGCCAGCAAATTTGGAAAACACAAGAATGGCCATCAGATTGGAAAAAATCAACTTATATCCCCATACCAAAAAAGGGAAGCACTAAAGAATGTTCAAACTATCGAACAGTGGCACTTATTTCACATGCCAGTAAGGTAATGCTCAAGATCTTGCAAGGTAGACTCCAGCAATTCATGGAGCGAGAATTGCCAGATGTACAAGCTGGGTTTAGAAAAGGCAGAGGAACTAGAGACCAAATTGCCAATATCCGCTGGATAATGGAGAAAGCCAGGGAGTTTCAGAAAAACATCTATTTTTGTTTTATTGACTATTCTAAAGCCTTTGACTGTGTGGATCATAACAGATTGTGGCAAGTTCTTGGTGGTATGGGGATACCAAGTCATCTTGTCTGCCTCCTGAGGAATCTGTATAACGACCAAGTAGCAACAGTAAGAACAGAGCACGGAACAACGGACTGGTTTAAGATTGGGAAAGGAGTACGGCAGGGTTGTATACTCTCACCCTACCTATTCAACCTGTATGCAGAACACATCATGCGACATGCTGGGCTTGAGGAATCCAAGGCTGGAGTTAAAATCGCTGGAAGAAACATTAACAATCTCAGATATGCAGATGATACCACTTTGATGGCTGAAAGCGAGGAGGAGTTGAGGAGCCTTATGACGAAGGTGAAAGAAGAAAGTGCAAAAGCTGGGTTGCAGTTAAACCTCAAAAAAACCAAGATTATGGCAACGAGCTTGATTGATGACTGGCAAATAGAGGGAGAAAAAGTGGAGGCAGTGACAGACTTTGTATTTCTAGGCGCAAAGATTACTGCAGACGCTGACTGCAGCCAGGAAATCAGAAGACGTCTACTTCTTGGGAGGAGAGCAATGGCAAATCTTGATAAAATAGTTAAGAGCAGAGACATCACGCTGACAACAAAGGTCCGCATAGTTAAAGCAATGGTATTCCCTGTAGTAACCTATGGCTGTGAGAGCTGGACCATAAGGAAGGCTGAGCGAAGGAAGATCGATGCTTTTGAACTGTGGTGTTGGAGGAAAATTCTGAGAGTGCCTTGGACTGCAAGAAGATCAAACCAGTCCATACTCCAGGAAATCAAGCCAGACTGCTCACTTGAGGGAATGATATTAAAGGCAAAACTGAAGTACTTTGGCCACATAATGAGAAGACAGGATACCCTGGAGAAGATGCTGATGCTGGGGAAAGTGGAAGGCCAAAGGAAGAGGGGCCGACCAAGGGCAAGATGGATGGATGGTATTCTGGAGGTGACGGACTCAACCATGGGGGAGCTGGGGATGGTGACGGCCGACAGAAAGCTCTGGCGTGGACTGGTCCATGAAGTCACGAAGAGTCGGAAACGACTGAACGAATAAACAACAACAAAGGCTGACCATATTTCCCTGAGATGGAAACGGGACCCTAACACGTGCACATGCATGCGCCGGCACACGCACGCGCACACATTCCATCCCTTCAGAAACAGGACGAAATTGAATTTTTATGAAAAAGATGGTACGGTCCGGAAAAGGCAAAAAAACGGGACTGTCTTGTTCAAAACGGGACGTATGGTCAGCCTCTTGGGTGGAGAAGGATAACAATGAAGTGTTCCTTAACGTACATTTAATTTAATTAAAATCACATATAGTTGATAGTTAGAATCATAGAATGGGAAGTATACTGTAGGTTAGCAGTCGAACCCCCTACTGTGTGTGTGCAAGTATCCACTAAATTAGTCTAAATACAGTATGTGGCCATGCAGGCCCCATTTGAAACTCTATCATTGCAGTGCACTTTGTTGGGAAGAAGACAAGAGACCAAGTTTTGCAGCAGCATTTTAATACAAAACTGAAGATTGATAATACGGATGTAATTGTTCTTAAAGAAATTCCTATTAGAATCTTCCATAAGAGAAAAGAGTATTCTTTTTTTACTGATAGATTAAAACAGAAAAAGATTCCATTTAGATGGGACAAATTGGAAGGTGTGATTTTTACTTTTAAACAGCAGAGGTTTCGACTGAATTCTGTCCAGAAGGTGAGGGAATTTCTAGAAAAAATTAAAGAGAAATTGGAAGAGATTCAAATGGAGGTGTCAGATGAGACTGCACAAAAACTTCAACAGCTGCAACAGGAAACTGAAAGGGATGATTTTACAATCAGGGTTGTATTGTAAACCGCCCAGAGTCCCCCTTGGGGGAGATGGTGCGGTAATACAAGTTGACATATAAATAAATGAATGAATGAATGAATGAATGAATGAATGATACCTAACTATGCACCACAGGGAGGAAAGATACCAGAGAGTTGGAAAGAGGTCAATATATAGTAGCACTAATACTGAAAGAGGGACAAGAAACTATGGGCGATATCATTATTGAATAATGACTACAAGTTGTTTACAATGATTCTAGCTGATAGACTGTGTTGGGGTTTGATATACCCAGGAATTTACTGTTATATATGAATTATACAGAGAGGCTTGATTTCTAGGTGAGAGGTGAAATATTCTGCAGAGTCACCCAATTAGCAGCCATAGTTGTAGGGATGATGTGGCAAGGTATGACACATAACAACAGGTGCTAAGAGTTAAGTTCGGTGTGGTAGATAACGAGAGTGACCTATAACGTGATTGGTCAGTTTATCTATAAAAGCAGAGGTATTCTGTATTCCATTTTATTCCCATTTTTCCATTTTACCTCGTGAATGCTGTATCGTTGGTGTATCATTTTGTTACCTGTGGAAGTGGTCTGTAAATACGTATGTATATAAGTAAATAGGATATTTGATATAACTTCTGTTTGGAGTCTATTTACTGCATCATTGGCGATCACTCGTAGCCGAGTAAGATTGTCTTCCAAAGGTAAAATTTTAACGGTGAATCCGTAAGTGGCTATAAAGGCCAATTCTGGATCCGCACAACCTCCCACATTGAGGGCATAGGTTTCCGGGTGGGAGACGGTCATGATGAGGGTTTGCCTGACGTGCCTTCCTTTTAGCTCTCTTCTCCTTTTCGCCCTGTACTCGTGCTTCTTCAAAGTCCATAGCGCCATTAATAAAGGCTGACCTCCAATTGAAACACTCATGAGTTAGGGCTTCCCAGTTCTCAATGCTGATATTACATTTTTTTAAATTAGCTTTGAGAGTATCTTTGAATCTCTTTTGCTGTCCACCAATATTCCGTTTTCCATTCTTAAGTTGGGAGTAAAGTAGCTGCTTTGGAAGACGATGGTCAGGCATTCGAACAACATGACCAGTCCAGCGAAGTTGATGTTGGATGATCATTGTTTCAATGCTGGTGGTTTTCGCTTCTTCTAATACGCTAACATTAGTCCGCCTATCTTCCCAAGTAATTTGCAGAATTTTTCGGAGGCAGCGTTGATGGAATCTTTCAAGAAGTTGGAGGTGGCGTTTGTAGAGGGTCCATGTTTCACAGGCGTACAGAAGGGTTGGTAGTACAATGGCTTTGTAAACAAGCATTTTGGTCTCCCTGCGAATGTCCCGATCCTCAAACACTCTACGCTTCATTCGGGAGAAAGCTACACTCGCAGAGCTCAGGCGATGCTGAATTTCAGCGTCGATGTCGGCTTTTGTTGATAGATGGCTGCCGAGATAAGAAAAGTGGTCGACATTTTCTAGTGACACACCTTTAAGCTGGATTGATGGCGCTGCAGAGGGATTGGTTCGAACTTGCTGGTAAAGCACTTTGGTTTTTTTAATGTTAATCGAGAGGCCGAGCTTTTCATATGCTTCTGCAAAGATGTTTAGGATAGTTTGAAGATCTTCCTCGGAGTGTGCACAGACTACGTTATCATCAGCATATTGAAGTTCTATAACAGAAGTTGCAATTACCTTATTTTTTGCTTTCAGCCTACTAAGATTAAAAAGCTTTCCATCTGTTCGATATATAATTTCTACACCAGTAGGAAGTTTCTCTTCAACAAGGTGCATAATCATAGCGATGAAGATAGCGAATAAGGTTGGAGCAATAACACATCCCTGTTTAACGCCGGATTCCACTTTAAATGGATCGCTTTGAGAGCCATTGTTATTCAGGATTGTTGCCATCATGTCGTCATGGAGTAACCGCAAGATGTTCACAAATTTATCAGGGCATCCGATTTTCAGAAGGATGGTCCAGAGAGCAGTACGATTTACAGTATCAAAAGCTTTAGTCAGATCAATAAACGCCATGTACAGAGGGCGGTTTTGCTCCTTGCATTTTTCTTGAAGCTGTCGTGCAGTGAAGATCATATCCACTGTTCCCCTGGAAGGGCGGAAGCCATTTTGCGTTTCAGGGAGGATGTCTTCTGATACAGATAGGAGACGGTTTGCAATGATCTTTGCCAGGATTTTGCCTGCTGTGGCTAGAAGGGAGATGCCTCGGTAGTTTCCACAGTCTGTTCTATCACCCTTTTTAAAGAGAGTGATAATTATGGCATCCCTAAAGTCTGCTGGAATCTCCTCCCTCATCCAGATTTTTTCGATGAGCTTATGAAGTTGTTGTGTAAGTTCAGGCCCGCCTTCTTTAAAGACTTCAGCAGGAATCCCATCAGGTCCACTAGCTTTGTTATTTTTCATTTGTTTAGTGGCTTTACTGACTTCCTCCAAACTAGGGGGTACTGCAAGCTCATTTCTTATTTGTTTTTGTGGGATTTGCAAGAAGACTTCGTCAGCCACAGTAGAGTGACGATTAAGGAGATTGTAGTAATGCTCTTTCCAGCGCAGTGCAATAGACTCTTTGTCCTTTAGAAGTTTAGCACCATCTACTGAGCGTAAGGGATTTGTACCATGGTTTGTTGGTCCATAGATGGCCTTTATGGCATTAAAAAAGCCCCGTGCATCGTGAGCATCTGCAAAATGTTGGGTTTCTTGGGCTTTTTTTATCCACCATATGTTCTTAAGTTCTCTAGTTCGTCTTTGGACTTCTGCCTTTGCACTGGCGTAGATTTTTTTCTTAACGGCACAGTTAATATCTTTTTGCCATATCTGGAAGGCTTTCCTTTTCTTGTCAATAATATGTTCAATCTCACTATCGTTCTCATCAAACCAGTCCTGATGTCTCTTAGTCTGGTATCCGATAGTTTGTTCACAGGCTGAAATGATAGAAGTCTTCAATTTAATCCAGTGTTCCTCAACATTTTCAGGAAGTTCCATAGGCAGATGTTCCTTGAGAGTTGATTGAAAGCAAGCTCGTTTAATAGGATCTTGAAGGGCCAGTGTATTCATTTTACGCCTTGGTTTTCTTCCTTGGAGCCTACGATGAGGGACAATCTTTATGGCCATCGTGGATCGAATTAATCGATGGTCTGTCCAGCAGTCATCGGCGCTCGTCATGGCTCTGGTGAGAAGTACATCACGGCGATCTCTAGCACGGACAATTACATAATCTAAAAGATGCCAGTGCTTCGACCGTGGGTGCTTCCATGATGTTTTAAATTTATTTTTCTGGCGAAAGAGTGTGTTAGTAATGACAAGGTTATGCTCTGCACATTTAGTCAGAAGTAAGATTCCATTCGTGTTGCTGTTGTCAACTCCTTCTTTCCCAATGATCCCTGGCCACAAATCAAAATCACGCCCAACTCTTGCATTGAAATCGCCCAGGAGGATAATTTTATCCTCCTTTGGTATCTCTGATAAGATGGTGTCCAGCTGGGTATAAAATTTTTCCTTGATATCCTCATCTGCATCTAGTGTTGGTGCGTAAGCACTTAGGATAGTTGCCTGTTGGTTTTTGGCGAGTTTTATTCGCAGAGTTGAGAGTCGTTCGTTAATCCCAGTGGGAACTTCTGACAAGAGCTTCACAATGTCGTTTTTGATAGCAAAGCCTACCCCATGTATTCGTCGTTCTTGTTCAGGCAGTCCTTTCCAAAAGAAGGTATAACCTCCTTTTTCTTCCTTCAACTGTCCTTCTCCTGCTCTTCGAGTTTCTTGGAGTGCTGCTATATCGATATTAAAACGTCTCAGCTCCCTTGCAATAATGGCAGTCCTACGTTCAGGTCGTTCACTATCCATATTGTCTTGCAGTGTCCGTATATTCCATGTTCCAAAATTCATGTGTTTTTTACGACCGCTAGATGGTGACCCCACTGGTCGCGGTAATCCAGTCAGGGAGAAAATGAGGCAGACTATGTTTAGGGCACCTTTTCTAGCCCCCTCCCCATATGGGGTGAGCAGAGTGGATCCTAAATAGGGCTGCTCAGTCGTGGATACAGCTGCCGAACTACTCAACTGCCTCGATCCTTGAGTCAGGGCGACTGAATCCGTATCCACCGCCCATGTGCTGATCCATGACTAGGAGCTTCCGGATTACACAGTCCTGCCCCCGTTGCCATTCGTCAATCGCCATGGGACTTTTGGTTGTTTTGGGTTTGGTGTGGTTGGAAGACGCCTGTGCGTGAATTTGTTTTATGTGTGGAGATCGGTGCACAACGATCAGCACACAACCTTCACAGAAAAAGGCTCTAATCCAATGGCATGGATACCATGACGATTGGTGACCTTTTGTCTGCTGCAGCCTTCATCCGCCTTCGCAGCCGTTGTAACAATACACCTTGTTATCTTCCGCCTGTTCTGCCGTTGAGGACTTTCTTGGATCGTTCTTTGTCTGGTTCCTCCCCCTGGACCTTACCGCCATGGGTGACCCTGCCAGGAGTACATGACTCCCGACGGCTTCGCTCACAGGGTTCATTGGGAACACACAAGCCCACTCACCACAACAAGGTGACGATCCAGCGAGTGAGATATGAGTGCATAGTACGTGGATCACTGGTGCCTAGGAGAGAGAAGCAGGCCGCTCCATCCGCGTGCCCCGACAGACTGAAAATAATTTGGCAAGAATTTGTTCATGAGGATCAATGAGGGTTTTTACCTCAAAGACAGTTAAAGGACAATGTTAGAAATGTGTTGGACATTTTGGAATATTTGGAGCAAAATAATGAAAAACAAGCCGCACTGATTTTCTTAGATGCCTTTGACAATTTGAACTGGACTTTCTTGCTCAAAGCTTTGGAAGATATGAACTTGGAGAGAACTTTATAAAATGGGTAAGATTGATTTACACTTCACAGAAAGCTCAAATAATTGCTAATGGAGATCTAACAAAGCCTTGTGAGATACAAAAAGGAACAAGACAGGGATGCCCACTGTCTCCTCTCTTGTTCATTTTGGTTCTTGAAATACTAAATAGAGATATACTGTAAGACAAGATGAGAGGATTGTGGAATTAAAGGCTAAAAAAGAAACTTATAGATACAAACCCAGGTTGTGCCCGAAAACACCTTTGTGGCTCTCAGCACAAGCAGCATTTTATAGATGAGAAATAATAGGGAAACACACATGGCTAACCTTTCTTATAGGCCAGAGCTTTCCAAACTGTGTGTCGCGACACAAAAGTGTGTCGCCACACACAGCGTGGTATGTCACCACACCACCCGGAAGCGGCGGCGCGTGCGTGCACGGCGGCCGCCATGCACGCGTGCGCCGCCGCACGCCCCCCGCGCCGCCGCACGCCCCCGCGCCGCCGCACGCCCCCCGCGCCGCCGCACGCCCCCCTGCGCCGCCGCACGCCCCCCGCGCCGCCGCACGCCCCCCGCGCCGCCGCCGTGCGCGCGCGTGTCGCCGCCGCCGCCGCCGGGTGTGTCGCCAGCGGCGGCACTTTGGAAAGCCCTGTTATAGGCTATAATTTTTAAGTTCACCTTAAAGTCCTTTTCGGTTATCTTCAAAGGCATTTGTTTCTCTTCAGCAATAACTTTTGGTTCCAGTATAGGGTTAAACAGCCTGAGCATTTCCTGAACCAGCTTAAAAAAACGTTTCCTTTAAAGTAGCCATTTGGTGCCCTGTAATGATCAGCCTTTAAGGTCAGTTTGGAATGTAAGCAAGAGAAGTATTCCCACATGAGAGGATCTTTCTAAGATCAAAGTCTTTTTATAAATCAATTTCATCTGAGCCCTTAGCATTTAAAAACTTTCCAAAAAGCAACATTATGATCATCCTTTTGCTGCATCTATTTGCAAAACATAAGGATCTTGCAAAGCTGGAAAAACGTAATTTCCTTTCCTTTTAAACAGATTGAAGAGAATCTCATCCAGCAAATGGTAAACTTGCAGTTCTAAAGGTTTTTCAATCTTAAAGAAATAATTAAAAAAAAAATAAAACTCCAAAATGATTAAAAAGATGAGGTTTGGTCGAACCTTGAGTCCTTAAAAGGCTGCATTAATGGCTCAGAGCATGGTGGAGCCCGCAAAACCCAGCTGATTGCAAGTGGCTGCAAAAACATTGGTTTCTGCCATCTACTCACAAAATACAGCCATCCGGAGTACATATGGGTAATCTCAAGATCTCTCTTTGATCCAGAGAGAATTTCAGCAGTCCGGATCCTGCATCCAGCTGCCTTTTCAGCCGTAATGCCTCCCACGATCCGCAGAGCGGAGAAAATGCAGGGTGTGTGTTCTCCATTCCTCACCGGAAGCCCGGAACTTTGCTTTTGTATATGATAACTGCAGCGAGATTATTGTATGCACAAAGATGGAAAGATTCGGCAATACCTACAATGGAGGAATGGTTGGTGAAGATGAAGGAACTCTCTGAGATGGCCATTGACTTCTTTGATCAGAGAAAAGACAATATCTACATTTATTGCTGACTAGAAACCCCTTATGGACTTTTTCTGTAAAACAGGAAAAAATGAACTTATGATTTATGGTTTTGATGATTAGGCAGGATAGATTATAGAAAGAAAAGAGTCATGTTGTAACCTTGGAATAAGAGTTAAATTTATAATTATACTTATAACTGCTGTGAAGAACATTGGAAGCCACTACTTTGTATCTTTTTCTTTCTTTTCTATTTTTTTTCCTTCTTGCACTTTTATCTTTCTTTTTTATTTCTTCCTTTTTCTTTTCTTCTTCTTACTTTATATTACTTCATATTAGTTTTTATCTTCCTTTTTAAAACTTTTAATAAAATTATAATTGATAAAAGAAAATGAAAACCTATCACTGCAGTAATACAGGTACATGACTACAGTACAGTTCACTACTGCAGTTTCACTGCCGTAATATACTGCATTAATACATCAGGAAGTTCCTCCTAATGCTGAAACTGAACATTCTTTTGGTTTCAGCCCTTGCCTTGCTCCTTGCCCTTCTCTTGACTTCCACTGATCTGATTAATCTCCAGTCTTATATCTAACCATTTTCTCCTTCTCTCATGTTACAAACTGTAGTTTGGTGACAACATTTGGAGGTCTCCCAGGACTTTGCCTAGGATTTGGAGGGCTTATTTTGTGTACCCCTGCTTTGTGCTACAATACACTTATATCATCATATAGTTGATGGTGCTTGCTTGTCTGTTTTGCTGCAAGAACCTAACACAGCTATCCTGAAAATTTTTATATTGCTAGTATCATTTGATAGTTGTTTTTATCTTTACCTTAGGGGAAATGGGAAAAGTTAATTCATTATCAATAGACAATTAAGGGGGGACAGTCTTCATGCATAACCTGGAATTAAGATTGCAAAGATAACATAGGCAAGGAGAAAATGGACAGTCATAGCAATAGGCTTCAGTACTGTGATCAGTGCTGCCTTCAAACTTTCATCTCTATTTAACAGGGCACAGCTGAAAATTCAGCAGCTGCTATTAAACCATATTGATTTTTTTTCCAAGCATAACATTTCAAGCAACCCTCCCCCCCCCCTTTTTTTTTTTTTTGCATTGTCTCATGTTTCTAAATGAAAATGAGAGGTTGGCCAAAAATCACTTGAAACATATGTAAACCACATTTATAGCATTTGGCTCAAAAGAAAACAAAGTCTGAAACAGTCGTGAATGGAGGATGTCAGTGCATGTGGACAGATCCATGTCCCTTAATGTATGCAAATGGTACATTTTTACTTGGCATCTACAGAGATAGCAATACAGAACTGAACATTACACCAAATCTCATGAGTTGTTCACTTCATTCAGTCCAGGACTTGAGATGGAAGTCTTTCCAAGAGAAAAGACATGGTAGAATCATCTTCATAATGTCTCCATTAAGAAAAGGGGCAGTCCCTTGTTCCATTTATGTTTTGATCTATATGTGTACTTCTTTGGGGTTCCTATAATTATTATGAAGTATGCAAAGTCATCATAACAACCTCTTTCTCTGTCTCTGTCTCTGGTTGTCTCTCAAAAACCATTGGTTTTCTACAATTTCGTAATAAATGATGATGTTTTCAGTTAAATAATTGTAGCATGTTTTTTAAGATATGAACATTTCTGGCTTAAAAAATACAAATCAGTATACTGGCAAATACCCCAAAAGTAATATTGTTCCAAGATTCAACCATCTTACCTGCCCAGTGCTGACTGTCAATGATTTTTCAATATTATTTTCAAGAAAATACTATGACTGAGCTAAACCTGAAAATATTTTAAAATATTTGCATTCCCGACCACTTCAATAAAGCATAAAACAACTTTTCAGAAAACACATTTTCCAGGGAAAACAATTCGTACAGCAGCATGTAGAAAGATATATAATTCACAAAATTCCTTAGATACATTCCCAGTTTAATTATAGATTTTTAAAAAATATATATTTAATTATTTATTTGGTTCCTTCAAGTCAGTTTTGACTCCTGGTAACTACATGGAGAAGTCCATGTAGTTTTCTTGGCAACATTTTTCAGAAATGTTTTGCCATTGCATTCTTCCTAAGGCTGAGAGTGTAGATATTTAGATATCCTTTCTTTGCTATTTGAGAGCATGTTACCACTTTCAAATAGCTTGTGTGTTTTTAAATGTATCTGTATATTTTTTGTCAACACATTTTAAAATACATCTCTGCAACCATGAAACCAAGTTTCAGTTCCGATGACTGCTTTCTGTGTACCCAGTCAGTCAGTTTATTATAGTCTTAGACCAGTACAAGCAATGTGTCCATGAGTGCTGTGTACCCAGACAGTCAAAACCTTCAGAAGAATGCAACTATGTTGTAGGAGTGGGGGGTGGAAGTAGTAGATCAAAGGTAGATCATATGAGAGAGAGAGAGAGAGAACCAGCTGCTCCCAAATGGTAGGAAACATCACCCACAAATGACAGCTTTACTCTAAGACCAGGCTAATCCAATCATTAGAGCAAGGTGATCACCAAGGAGGGCAGGAATAGTTTCTCCTGAACTTTGTAGTGTTTTCCTCTGTGGAAGACAGAGCAGTATATGTCACATAATCTATTTTGCCCTTGCTCAATTTGTCTGCTACCTGAGGACTCTCTCCTTTTATATGAATTGGATTGAAATGTTAGTTCAGCTTCTTTCTCTAACAGAAGTGGGCAGAAGCACCATCTTTTACATCACTTCAGGTGATGAAAGATCATCTTATGATGATCTTGCACAACATCAAAACACCTCTGGCATCAACCTAATTTTATAAACAATTATGCATCAATGTTAAACTTATATTTAGTTTTAGAAAATTGAATTGTCACAAAGGTTGAGAAGTTTCCAGCAACACTTACCTTTGAACTGCACTTGTATAAAGGATGGCTGATAGAATCAACATAATGATGCCTCATACATCGCCCTGGGTCCGCATCAACCATGAAGGTACTATCCATTTTATTGCCTGTATCTCCCATTATTGCCAGAAAGGACAGCATGGAAATTGAAGCGGCAAGGACATGATTTCCCATCCTTGGAGAATGTCTTAGGAGTGCCAGTAGAGGGAGATAGAGTATCAGAAGCCCTCTAAAGACTGAGGCCCAGTCCCGAGCCAAGAAAGCAGAGGATCTGTTTTAAGTCTCCGGGTTGTCATTGCTGGTTTGGGGTTAGACATTTGCTGAGGTTACAATCCATCAAAACATCCCCTTCATAGCTGGAATAAAAATAAATAAGTTACAATCCTGGAAAACAGCACAATGGCCTCAAGAGGCAAATAAGCATAAATTACAATGCAGCTCGAAGTACTGATGTGATCCAAGAAACACTTACGAAGCAACCATTGTCCCACATCAAATATAATGAAATAAGGGTCAAACCTTGCCATGCTTAAGGCCTCTTCTATCAACATTATAGTGGTGAGGATTTTAACTTTTAAACTTGAAGAATTGTTTTTAGGTGATGAAATCTCCACTGGGATCCAGTTTAATGAAAATTAGCAAGGCATTTGTGGTTTCTAAATGTTAAATGCCTGCATATCCTCATGCCATACTAAAAGGCCTATTCTAAGGGTTTAGATCAAGACTGTGTTTCATCAGAGACGGAGGTTTTGGCTTCAAGAACAAGAGAAAATGGAAAACCCTTTCCTTAGAGGGTTGCCTTGCCATTACAAAAGCATGAATTCCTCAGCTGTATACTTGCCTTTATAGGTTATAGCCCGTCATGCTTCTGCCCATTAAAATGTACTGGAACTTATTGAATTGAGTGGACATAATAGTGCTTGCAAGATGAAAATAGATTTTACATTTGCACATGCAAACAGGCTGCACACATGATACTGTATATGTGTTCTGTTAAGTAAAAGGTAAAGGTTCCCCCACACAGTCGTGTCCGACTCTAGGGGCCGGTGCTCATCTCCGTTTGTTAGCCGAAGAGCCAGCGTTGTCCAAAGACGCTTCCACGGTCATGTGGCGGCATGACGCACGTGAAACGCTGTTACCTACCCACCGAAGTGGTACCTATTCATCTACTTGCACTTGCATGCTTTCGAATTGCTAGGTTGGCAAGAGCTGGGGCGAGTGCGGGAGCTCACTCCGTCACGCGGGGCTAGGGATTCGAACCTCCGGACTTGCAATCTTTCGATCGACAAGCCTGGCGTCTTAACCGCTGAGCCATTGCGCCCCCTTCTGTTAAGTAGGATATATATGTATGAAGGAGAGTGTACCTATAAGGAGGATAGAGCTATAAACAAAGTTTAAAAAAAATCCTTGCATTCATAAACACAAAGGCACCAATATGATAAAAAAATCTTAATCTTAAATGTAAATGAGACTTTGCTGTTAGGAGGCTTTATTTTCATATGCACCTATGACAAAATTCATTTTTCCACCTGAGAAAAACAATAGCTATTTTTAATTAACTCTGTTAATTTATTCAAATACAGCCAAATATTTATATAATCGCACCAGGCCTTAAAATAATAATTATAAAATACTCGGTAAAAGTAGCTACTACTTAGAAAGAAAGGGGTGTGGTGGCTCAGTGGGTAAGACGCCAGGCTTGTCGATCGGAAGATCGCAAGTTCGGAGGTTCGAATCCCTAGCTCCGCGTGTCAGAGTGAGCTCCCGCACTAGCCCCAGCTCTTGCCAACCTAGCAATTTGAAAGCATGCAAATGCAAGTAGATGAATAGGTACCACTTTGGTGGGTAGGTAACAGTGTTCCGCATGTGTCATGCCAGCCACATGACCGTGGAAGCGTCTTCGGACAACGCTGGCTCTTCGGCTAACAAACGGAGATGAGCACCGGCCCCTAGAGTCAGACACGACTGCACAAATGTGCAGGGGGAACCTTTACCTTACTTAGAAAGAACCGTAAAACTCATTTCAAACAGCTTTAAAACAAGAATGCAATAGTTAAAATATAAATGCTGAAAAATTTATAAAATGATGGGGCTAGAAATATAAGTGATTTCAGGTCATAAAAATTGATGTTTGAAAGTCTGAAAGCTGAAAAGATATATGATCTGCTACAGTTATGTTTATGCACTGAGAGATAACTACAAATGTTTATCCAGTGATATACTGTATATGTGGACATGATCCACTTGATAAATCAACAAGAGCTCTGATCTTGCAGCTACCTCTCCACAACTAAACTTATTAAGTTCATTTTCCATTAGCATATAAGAGCTGTCATTTCTTGCTGTTCAGGCAACCAGCAAAAACAGAGATTTTCTCCAGTGACTTCACTATTCAAGGACAGAGCAGCTTCTTCTGTTCCAGCTGCTCAGTGTCTCTCCTTATCTCCACCCATGAAGGCAATCGGAAGAGTTAAGTGGCTCATTTTCTTTCCAACAGAAATCTTGAAGTTGGACACTCCATAGGAAGAAAAAGAATAGTACATAAATTATATTCACAAAGTTAATTTCCCCGTGAACATGAGGCCAGTTCTAGTTAAAAATAATACGGTTTAATATACAAACTGAAGTACAGAGAAAAATAAGGCACTTCCACAGTCACCGTTTTTGTTCCCCAAACTACCAAAAATTGTCCTCACCACAGCCATTCCCAAAATGCTATAATATCCGGGTAAACCAAACAGTGTTTCCTCCAGCCAACTGCAACAATACTTAACTAGCAGTTCACCTTATCCTCATCCTTAGCTTGTTGAGCATTTTCATAGTAGTTTGTTGTCAAACCGATCACACTGTGTGAGGGAAAGCTGCAAAGCCATCCTTCCACTCAACTGAAAAGCTTGGGGAATTGCAGTGTGGCACCAGGAAGCCACCAAGAAGTGGAAGCCCAAGCTGCAGTATTATCCTCGCAGGACCTCCTGCTCCATGGTTGAGTCAGAATTAAATTGACTCAGTGACAGTCTTGGGAATACAGGATGTCAACAACTTAGTGAAAGCTAATGCTATGCCAGCTTTGTCCCCCACAATCCCTGCTTCTCATTCAGTTTAGTGGGGAAAATATTCCACCACAGCCACCAAGAAAAAGAACATGTCATTCTCACAGGTGGGGCCTATAGTTTTAGCACTTCTGCTTCTTATGAGGTGACTGAAGATGCTGTTCTGTCTTCCATATTGCACTCCTCACTATAGCACTCTGCAGCTTCCATGGCTTCCCACACCTTAATTAAATCCCATTGGAAGACATCATGAGGGAATTTTGCCTGTGGCCTTTTTCAGAATGATGGAAAGCCAGGAAGGCTGCAGAGTGCGGAGAGATAAGGAAGAGAAGACAATAGCAGCAACTTCTGCCACCCCCAAAACATTGTCAAAAGCCATTTAAAATAAGTTCTAAAGAATTGAGAATTAGGTAGAAAAAGGGAAGCTTCTCTTGAGGGGCAGACCAGAGAATATTGAACAGCACTGATTGTACCTTCACTAAAAAGCTACTGCTACTCCACACTTAAAAACCTGGGCTTTGAATTGGCTCTTTACTTGAAGTAATGGAAAGACTGACCAATATTATTACATGCATGTTTAATAAGGTTTACTATATGCTGTTACCATGTATTATAATAGTTTTCCTTTCTCTTTTTTCTGTTTTTTCCATATATTGTTTTGTATGTTATGGAAGTGTTTCTTGTTTTTCACTTTGTATATTATAATAGTAGTAGTGAAATAAATAATAATAATAATAATAATAATAATAATAATAATAATAATACAGCCTGATTCGATCTTTGCAAAAGCAAACATTAGGCCAGAGCTTTCCAAACTGTGTGTCGCCACACACAGTCTGGTGTGTTGCCACACAACCCGGAAGTGCTGATCATCATCAGCGCTTCCGGGTTTTCCCGCGGCGACACACCAACTGCAGCGCGCAAAACCCGGAAGCGGCAGCAGCGCTTCTGGGTTTTTGCACGCTGCCGCAAGGATGGCACTTCTGGGTTTTCCCGCAGCGACACACCAACGCAGGTTGGTGTGTCGCCGCGGGAAAAACGTTGGAAAGCCCTGCATTAGGCTCTCCCAGGCCACCTTCCCCAGCCTTTCGTTACATGCCCAAATGATGGACTTCAGTTCCCACAATCTCCAGCTAAATGACTAACAACTTATTACCAATAAATGTTCTTCACACAATGCATAGTTAAACTATGAAATCTGGTTTAACTACTGTATGTACTCCTCTACACTCATACAGCTGTATATTCATAGGCCTCCTTCATAAATTCACACACACATATATCTAAACATGTAGCCACCAGGAAGGGGGGCCTCATGTCCCGCAGGCATCTTCCTACTTCCAACCCTTGCAAATATAGAGGGCTAAAGGTCCTATTAGTAGTCACTGTCTGTCCATATTTAAAACATGCTTTAAAAAAAAATTAAACAGGAAAGAAGACATTTGAGCAACAAGTAATTTGGTCAAATTTCTTGGAATTGTTTTCTTTATTATATAATTTTCCAGACCTTTTCCCTCTGTATTTTTACATTCTGAAAATCATATTATGTTATTAAGCCTATTATATGTTTGCCTTTTTCTGTTTAATTAGTTTAATGAAACTAATGTTTAAAATGAAGAGGGCTTATAGATCTATTAATAAGGTAGTCTTTTGCTCCTTATAATTTTATTGTTGGCATTACCTTTATTGACCATGTTGTAGGTGCAGTAGGGTCTGATGGTTACTCTTGCATATAATGACAGAATGCAAACCACACTGGTAACGGATGTCTTCTTCTATCATATCTACTTAGGACAATGAAGATTACACAGTCATTCTGGTTGTACAGTTTCTCCAAGTTGTCCTTTTAGAGCTCAAGTGTTTTTCAGTGCATGGCCTCATTAAAAAGGGAGATGCAACAAAACTAGTAAATATTTGATATATATTAGGAAATGACTGTAGAAATGGCTTTGGCTCAACCACAGGCTTGTAGCACAATGAAGTGTGTTTGGAAGAGTGAGTTCTGGCCTCTCATCGAGTCCCAGCTTAATAAACAACTTGGCAGAGAATGCTGGCCTCAGCACCACTCAGTTCAGCTTTTCCTTTACATCATCATTATATCTATGAAATTACATTTTCTTTCCTTGCAGATATATTTAGGTGTTTTGTGTCTACCTAAAACTGAGGCATGAACTAGAAACTGAAATTGATACTGAGATCTATTTGGCATACATACGATTGGAGAGCGAGCTCCTAATTCATTTTTCTTCCTCTCTAGCAGTGCTATCTTTAGGGCATGCAGGAAGTCCCTCATAGATGCATGTAGCTTTTGACATCACTATGAGCTGTCATTTCTGCTTGAATCAGAGCAGACAGCCCACTTTTGCCTGCCAAATCTGAATGGCAGGAAGTTTTGAACCCATGCAGGTGTCTTTCCCAGTCTTGGTCTGTTAAGGGCCTTATCAAGAAAGGAAACTGATCCGGAGATTCTGATAGGCAAAGCAACTCGTTTTCCTGCTGAGCTCCTACCATTAGGGTCAACTGAATCCATGTACACATTGCCATCACCACATGCCATTATTTCTGCATGGAGCCGAAAGGGCTGTATTGCAGCCAAAGCAGCTCTTGAAGGGACAAGTTTATCAGTTCAGTCACAAGTGTACATGTAGACCAGAAACACATACGTTGTCATATACATACACACATACAGTACATGGGGACACATATACCTGAATACACCCGCCCATATACATCTCCTACATATTCACACACCTACCGTTTCACACATTACACAGGCACAGTGATTTTTGAGGGCAAGTGTTGCCTCCTACCAAAATCCAAAATTAAATTTATGATAAAAGGCATCCCTTGTGAATAACAAAGACTCCACACAGTATATGTTGGAGAGAGTGTTTTCTTGCACACGCAGAGTATCAGAAAGCGATCAGCACCAGAGACCAATTAATGACGCCAGTCATTGTAGTAACTTAGTTGCAGTTATATTTGTTACTCATATAAACAGATTATTTACAGTTATCTTCCAGATCCCTGGAAATGTTACAAATCCACATAGTAGAAACAAGCGAACAGAAAGAAGCAGTGAGCAGCAAGGAGAGAGTAGCAAGTAAGCAAGCAGGCGGGGCGGGGCAGGCAGGCAGGCAGTTTTATATTCTTCAGGCTGGATCACGTGCTGCCTGACCTTTCAAAGTTTGTAGGTGCTTACCTAATAAGGCTATATTGCTGTGACTTACTCCTCAAAAGAATAATACACCAACAGTATATTGGTGATTTAATTTATGCAATGTACAAGAATAACCCACCTTTCATTTATTTGCACTTTATCAGCAAGCACGACACAACAATGGGAATCAGATGAACCTTGATATACTGTAGTTCCCATGACTGCCTTTTTGAAGGAGCAAAAGGCGTACCAAATAGATTTTGTCCTTTGCCTCTAAATAAAAATTTTGTGTGTTTGATTCCCTCCTCCTTTCCTTTTTCTTTTTTCCTTATTGAAGCATTTGTGCATTGCTGATGACTGGTTAGGCAAAGATGTGAGCACATTTGAAACCCACTTTATAGTCCAATTGTAAAATGCCCAATGAAATCATAAAGCAGCTGTGGTTCACTCAGAGGGAAAGAGGAGAAAATAGAGGCAATATAAAATGTATTTCCAAACAAATGAAAAAGGGTCACTCCCCACTCTGACACAATTTTGTATGGACACCAAATTCAACACTTGGAGCTCAATGTTCTCTGGTGGAGATGCATGGAAAACTGGCTACGATATACCCCAAATTGCTTTAAGCCTATTGAACATTTGGCCCACAATTTATGAACACTAATCTGTGATTGTATAAACAATATTCTGTATAGGCCTGGAATCTGATCAAATTGTCCAAAACTGAAGGGTGGGTCTGTTGGCTTATGTCTTTATGCTGTTCCTGTCCTGGCTGTTGAGTATTTCCAACATAAAGATGGAATCCACCTGCAATTATTTCTTCAGGAAGTTTAGGGAAAAAAATTAAAACTTCACCAGCATTTTCCTTAAAGCCATTTTGCTAAATTCTAGTGTACAATTCATAGGCCTGTACCCAGGAGCTCTGATTTTGTCTTGATGAGGTACTTTGGGCTAAACCATGCCTTGCCAGTGATACGCTTTGCATTCTTTCACAGCCTCCTCATAGTCATCTCCAGCATTTGCAAAAGCCAACAAGGGTTTCTGTGTGGAGGCTGTGCATGCCCACATACCTTTTCCAAGGCTTTCAGTCAGGCCCACAACTAGGGTCTGTATCACCTGGGGCAAACATGGATTCTGCACGCACACCCCGCAGGGTCATCCCAACGCAGACCCCCCCTCCATGAAGCAGTGTGGGGCTCCCCCGGGACAAGCACCCCGCTCCTGGCTGCAATATCTCACGTGCCCCCGGCTCCGGGGGAAGGACCCGCTGCACTCCCGTCTGCCCATCCGGGCTGGGCGAGCTGCCTGCTGCCGCGCTCCCAAGTGGGACGGTCCAGAGTGGAGCCAGGGGGGCGTGGCCCTGTGGCCAGCCCCAGGGAGCAGACAAGCCCAGCCGCGCAATGTCCCGGTGGGCCTCTTCGCAGGAAGCGGTGACAGGAGTGCGGGCCTCCCTCAGGGCTGGCCGTCGAAAGAGGCATTTTGGCGCCCCGCCAGCGCGGCGCCCGGGGCACATGCCCTGCTTGCCCCCCCCCCAGTTCCAGCACTGCTTTCAGTCAACAACCAGAAACAACAGAAGAGAGCTCTGCACATGCACAATGAACAGAAACTCTGACTAGAACAAGTGCTGGAGGAGGTTATCAAACCAGGCAAATCATAGCAACATGACCACTTGGCGCTGCTTTTAGAAGCAAGGGGGCAGCACCGCTGTATGGAGCATCTTTGAAAGGTACATCATGTGCACCTTTGTTGAAGTGAAGCACCACCTTAACCGCTGCACAGTCCTAATCATTTTTAAAGTGTTTCTTCTAATTTAAAAAAGCAACTTAATTCCCCACAAACTGTGAAATTGTCGTAAGCATAAAAAAAAAACCCTATAAGCTTTGTTGTTTTGTTTTATAACTTTCTTTGGGTAATTGAAAGTTTAAAACAGGAGAAAACTTAGTACACTTCGTTTTTTTAATGTCCATACAATGTAATAGAAATGGGAAAGTAACAGTGTCAAGCGTGGTGTCTTAATTTGATACTTGTTACTAGTAAAATTATTTTGTCTCTCTATGGTCAAAGAGGAGGATTCGGGAGACCCAAATGCCAAATCCCAGGGTACATTTTAAGCCCGTCAATAACTTTTGTCCTTGCCTACTTCACAGTGCTGTTGTTTTGAAGATAGAAAGTGAGCGTAGCAGAATAGTAGATATAGGTACTGCATCAAGATCCTTGTAGAAAGGATAAGATTAAAACATTTAATAGAAAAGTGAATGTCAGAGTCAGCCAGCTAAATTGGAAGAGGTAAAAAAAACCCGCGGCAAGCAGAAAAATCTCTTTGCAAACCCTGGTAGGAACCGAGGAAGCTGCCTTGTCCTCTACTGAGTCAGATCACGAGCTTGTCCAGCATGGCTTATAGCGATAGGAGTTTAGATAGGGGTTTCCGGGTCAGCTTGGAAATGCCAGAGACTCATACTGGGACAGAGCTCTGTCATTGAGCTGAGGTCACACCCCAAATGAGTGGGGTGGGAAGGTGGGCTTAGACACACAACAGAGCAAAAAAGAAAGGGAAACACACTTAACCTGAAAGAAACAAGATAGCAACAAGGTCAGGTAACAATATAGTGGGCCACAAATTATACTATACCGTATTGTTTACTGGTATTGGATATAGAGTTGCAGCATCATGCGTAGGATACAATAATAACAACAATAAAAGACAATAAAAAAGGCCCCAACAGCCAACACGTATGAATAAATACTGAGAACAGGATGAACAAGCAGTATTGCTAGCTAACATTCAAAAATCTGACTAAATGCGTCTCAGCTAATAAGCCTTCATCAGTAGTCACAATTATAGGGTTATAAAAATGCTGGAAAAAAGCAAACGAACAAGTATAAGTAATCATGAATCACAACCACATAAACCTACCATAAAAATCAAAGTAGCACTTACAGTACTTGGGTAGTTAAAATATAGTTTATTCTAAATTCCTATAAAATAGATCGCTCCACACCTAAAAATGATTAAATACAAGTTTAAATTCTGTTCTTAATGGTAAGGATAAATATACTATTTATTACAAAAAAATGTACCTACATTCAAGCAAATGTGAAGGCTGGGTTCAAAATACCATATGCATGAATAAAATGAAATGAGCTTGGCCAAATTAAATAAGGAGTGTAAAATGGTGCAGTAATGACTAGCATCTGACTGCAATACAAAGAATTTAAAGCAAAACTCCTAGTTAATGTAAAAGAAGAGAGATTCATAAACACATCCAATCTATCTCCTCATTCATTCCACGAGGGGTCAAGGTATGCAAATTAAAGATCTAAAAAGTCTCTCCAGCTTTCAATCTGTGAAGAAGCTGAGTTCTTGAAGCATGAACTTTTTCCAGAACCCAAAACCGAATCTGGCTCTCCGTGTGGTTCAAGGCTTTGAAGTGTTGCACAAGAGAAGTAATCTTCTGACGTCTAATACAGCTTCTGTGTTCACGAACCCTTGTTTTCACTGCTCTTGAAGTGTAACCCACATATAAAAGCGGACAAGGGCATTGAATACCATATATCACACCCTAGAGTTGCAATTGACAAAATATTTGATGGGATAATTTTTCTGATGGTGCGTATCCTGAAAACAAGTAATTCTGAGGCAAAACTTACATACTGAACAGTTACCACAAGGGTAACATCCTACAGGTGTAGCCTGTCCATCCACTCCTAATGAGTGGATCACAGGAGATCTCAAGGTACTCCTCACCAACATAGCTTTCAAATTCTTGGATCTTCTTTGTGTAAAAAGAGGAGGATCCTTACACCTAGTGATGTTAGATAAGACATGCCAATGCCTCATGATGATGTTTCTGATTTGATTGTACCTACCATCAAACGTGAATGGTATGACCATTCTGTTGTTATTAAACTTTCTCACTTTGGGTGTTAATAAGGCGGATCTGTTAATATTCTTTGCCTTATAAAAAGCACTATTCACCACCTTAGCTGAATAACCTCTGTCTAAAAATTGTTTAGACAGAATTTAGAATAAACTATATTTTAACTACCCAAGTAAGTGCTACTTTGATTTTTATGGTAGATTTATGTGGTTGTGATTCATGATTACTTATACTTGTTTGTTTGCTTTTTTCCAGCATTTTTATAACCCTATAATTGTGACTACTGATGAAGGCTTATTAGCTGAGACGCATTTAGTCAGGTTTTTGAATGTTAGCTAGCAATACTGCTTGTTCATCCTGTTCTCAGTATTTATTCATACATGTTGGGGCCTTTTTTTATTGTCTTTTATTGTTATTATTGTATCCTATGCATGATGCTGCAACTCTATATCCAATACCAGTAAACAATACTGTATAGTATAATTTGTGGCCCACTATATTGTTACTTGACCTTGTTGCTATCTTAGACACACAACTCCAAGAGGAGCATATCTATATTGTAAGGTTTGGGCATTTGGAAGATTATTTTTCCTGATTCAGACCATTAGTCAAACTTCCTCACTGAGAGGCTGGCATCAGATTTGCAGAGTTTTAAACTGGACTCCTGCCCAATCCTGTCTGGAGATATCGAGGACATTTTTTATACCTAACATGTGCTCGTCCACTGAGCTACAGCCTTTCTCCGTGGAGCAATGGAAAAGATAAACATGTAGGAAAAAGTAGTCTCCAGGTTTTCACATATATGATATGCACATATGCCACACGGAAATCCCAATGGCAGTATGTGCTTCTATTGGAGAATCCGATTAGGAGACCCCTCTAGCATGTAGTTTCTGCAGTAACCACCATGTAGCTCTATGTATACATATGTATATATTCTCTGGAAGTGTGCCAGTCATCTGAAATGTGCCCTTATCCTACCAGATCTCAATCAGTTACTGAGGCCATGAAAACATTATGTGCAAGATTGTCACAAATTATGATCCACCATGGGTTTCATAATAATTATTGTACAGAAGTACAATATCCATGTAGGATATTGGCAACCTGCATGAAAGCTCCAGGAGTCAACCAGTTTCTATGACAAGAAAAGGAATGGGGGAAAGGGCCAGGGCTGGTACACTCAAGACTTGATTGTACCCTCTCCTGGAAGTTCATCCCCTGCTCACTGTGTTGGAGCATACTATATGGTCCTTGCAGGTACTATTAATTAGACTCTGGAATGCCCCTAGGAAACTCAGTACTTCTTTCATTGAAAACACCATACTGCTAATAGTGAGACTAGAGACTGGGCAGTGTTCACTAGTGATCCTAGAGGTAGCTACAACCAGCTTTTCAGATAGCCTGGGAGCAAACATAGCCATCTGATTCTACTATTCCCAAGGGAATGGCAATCTGTATAACTTCTGTATTATGTCTAATAAGCTTGAAGTTTCAATATCAGGGGTTACAGGTGTATCTAACATGGATACAATCAAATATTATAATCACACAATTGCACAAATGCTGGCTTCCTTCTTTCTGATATCTGAGTATCAGTAATGGAGCTTTCCTACTTCAGCTTCTTCTTTGCGGGGGCGGGGGGTTCAAGTGGTCAAAAATGACTACCAATGGTTTTGTGTGGGATAAAGGTTTGGAAGACTACAAAAGGAATGTTCCAGACAGAGAAACTTTACCTTCTACCATCTGAAAATGGAACATAACTTCTGAAAGTTGGGTGTCTTTTAGTTTTGTTGGATGAAGTTTGGCTTCCCTAATGGACCCCCTAAAGCTGATCCCCAGCTTTGCTATGATAAATGTTGCTATATTTTCAATTCTATTCTACTTCACAAGGCACCTTTAAATTCTAATTACCTGGGGGAGATGGAGATAGTCCAGATTCTGCTAGAATTTATAATTTTTACAAAATGAGGAATTAGGATTTCTTTGATTCTTTAGAAAAACCTGGACCCAGTTTTTGCATTGTATACAGATTAATCAAACTGAATGTGCCTTCATGTGTGAGACACACTGCAGAGAATTGGGTTTGCTAATCACGACCAGTTGTTCCCACAGCCTTCAGCCTTTCCCCTTTGCTTAACAACCAGCCTGCCCTGAAGAAGAGTTCTAGCAATTTACAAGATTGCTCACCATTTGGTAACATGTGAGCTGGTGAGAGTGGTGGAAGAACAGAACAGTAGCTCTGACTCTCTCACTCTCTCCCCCTTCATTAACCAGACATGCTGCCAAACATCTTTGAATAGGCTTCTAGATGGCTGGAAACTGACTAATTTTAATTAGAATTTAGAAGCTGCTAGAACACTAGGGCAACACTGATTATTACTGAACAACTTTTTAAAAATGTGCAATTTTTTTTTAAGAAACAGGAATATGATGATCAATTCGTGTGTGTGTGTGTGTGTGTGTGTGTGTGTGTGTGTGAACATATATCCAATATCAAATCTTCCTTGTGGATTAAAATCAAGGATAAAAAGAAAAATAGAAAAACATATTCCCCATTTGTAGCTTGAATCATGTCAACTGGATTTCTATTTTCTCAGTGGAAACGTTTCGCTCCTTATCCAAGAGGCTTCTTCAGTCTGAGCAAAGTTAGTAAGGGAATCCTTAAATATGTTTCTAGGGTGGCTGTGTGACCTTACACCTGGGGCTAGGTCATGGTTATTTTTGAGATGTTTATTTCTAAGTCCCTTTATCATCTAAAGGAGGATCGTTAAGATCACCATGCTGCTGTTGAGCTTGTGAAATGGTCTTAATCTTCCTAGGCACAGAAGACAAAGCAGGGAGGAAGATGGGGGAAAGATTGTGCCTGAGGCCCCCACCTCTATTCAAGGAAGGATTTTCCAAGTTGGCATAAATGGATTCCTTGACCCCTCTTTCAAACCACTTATCTTCCCTGTCTAAAATGTGAACATTGATGTCCTCAAATGAGTGTCCTTTTTCCTTTAGATGAAGATAAACTGCTGACTCTGGTCCTGTGGACTCTTTCCCCTATTTCCAGACTGTTCCACCTGGATGACTGAGAACCTTCATTGACATATTCCCCATTTGAAAATATTTCCTCATACTAGTTGTATGAATCCTAACTCTCAAAGGTTCAGTCATTGGCATCTGCATTGCCATGGGCAAACTTTCCAACCTGATACATATTCAGCTAATGCTTCCATAATCCCCAACCGATTCTGGAGAACATTAGATTGGAAATGCAGGCCTAGTGGGAAGGACCTCCTTGACAGCATGGGAGGAAAGAAGATGAACCTACATTATGATTCTCTATCTCCACTCCTTTTTTTATAATATTTGCTTTAAGAAAAATTTTGATTGATATGGGAGCCTTGAAATTAAATTATAAATTATTGTTCATGAGAGCCTATCAATAAATAAACTTCTCTCTCTCTCTGCTCTTCCTCATTTGCCCCTAACCACAGTATGAACATGCCCTGGCCACCCTTTTTATTTCTGAAGACTCATGAAATCCTCCTGTGACCAGACAGTTTTCCTGGTTGTTTGTGCAATATTCCATGGTGGGCAGACAGTGCCATTTTGCCCACTCCATTCCAGTTTTGGTGCCAATAGGTACCATGGTGCCATGGTGATGACACTAGTTATCATGGGTGGGCCAACCACAATTGGGTAGTGCCCGATAGAGCAGGTCTTCTCTATAGCTGTTTCCAAGTTTCTTCTTGGTGCTGCTGGCCTTGAGGTCAGATCTGGACTTGCTGATAACTTGCTTCCAGGGCCACTATTTTCTTGCAGCATTACTTGGGAACAAAGCTCACTCATCATCAATTGACCCTCTTGCTTCACCTGGAGCTCCCTCCATGCCATTTACTGGTCAGCCAGGCTATCTCTGAACAGAGATTTAGCATTCTTTCACAAGAGCACTAAACCTGTGTTTAGAAACAGCCCAATTGACAGGTAAGAGGCCCAAAGGAGGTGTTGTACGAAACACCAAGAGACCTCCCTCTTGCTTCGCCTGATGCCCTCTCCTTATCACCTGCCCCGTGTGAGTTAGGCAACTTGGCAGGTAGATAAATGTGCCATTTTGTGCATGTGTCAACCTCCTGTCAACCCAACAGTTCGAAAGCTTTGCAAGTAGATAAATGGGTACCACCTTAAGTGGGTAAAATTGCTGGCGTCCTGTCGGGGGTCCCCCACCAAACAGAAGATCTTTGGAATGGCGGTGGCTACGATGGATCCCGGAAAAAGCAGCTTCATCTACAGGACGTCGGCAGCCGGCTCTGACGCAAGGCATTGTGGGGCTTGTAGTCCAAGTAGCCTCGGAAGAGTCGGTTCCCTTACCCCTTCCCTTAGCGCGCGGTTAAATTGAAAATGTATAACATGAAATGTATAACATGAAATGTATATGTGTATGTAAGCCGCCTAGAGTCCTCCGTTAGGGAGGGGATAGGCGGGGTATAAATATCAATATAAATAAATAAATAAATAAATGTGCCTACGCTCATTCCACTTTGCCATATCCCATGTTAGGGAGAATGATTGGTGGTGGTTTTCCTGTCAGCAGGTGACAGCTGGTGGGAGGGGAAGTGAAGCCAGGGGAAGCCATCAATCCTGCCTCTCAATAAGTAAGTAAGGACAGTACCGTTTTTCAGCCTTGTCATTTTTACAGAGTAGAGATCAGCAATGGGGGCAGCACAGTTTAGGCTGACATACTTTTCTGCCAACATACTTTTCTGCCAGCACAAGTCCTGGTGGATAGCACTTTAACGCAGCCATGAGGAAGAACCTCCCTCTTCTCTCTTTCTCTGTCTCACATACAGACGTTGTCAATCACTTTGAGGGCTAAAAAGCAAAAGGCAAAAAACGAACAAAGAATAGAATTGCTTTTTTTTTTTACCATATCTTGAGCTACATCTTTTCAGTTGATGCAACCCAATTTCCTTGAAAGACTATTTAATTAGAAGCAGATAAAAGACCCACACATCTCTATCATTTCTTTTAAGAACACAAATGCATCCTTGGGGATCCCATTCAGAGAGAGCTTCAGCATTGCGGCAGTGATGTGCATGTCACTGCCGTGGAATGTTTAGCCTTTGCCAAACGAGACTCTCAGTATTAACTCCAGTACTGAACTTGCATGTCCTAAAGGGCAACATGGCCCCTTCGGCTTCAACCTCACCATGCCAAAGCAGATTATGTCTCCGTTACAATAAGCTTGAAAAACTTGTTAGCAGACTTTCCCGCAATGGTTGAATTTTGCTGCTGCTGGTGGTAAAATATTACTGAATTTCAATATCACTAAAATAATACTAAAATAACATTCCTGGAGGCTCATAGTCTCCTTGCTTGGCCTGAACATTTGGTTGGCAAACGATGAGAACAATCAGAAGAAAGACTACATGGGGTCTCTTATTTATTAAGCACGATAACGTCAGTGAAATTCAGGTGCCCAGAGTGAGATACGGTGTAGCAGAGAACTGGCAGTGCCAGTGCTTCTCAAATTCTATGCTGAATTAAATTATGATGATGATGATGATGATGATGATGATGAGGAGGAGGAGGAGGAGGAGGAGGAGGAGGAGGAGGAGGAAAAGGAGGAGGAGGAGGAGGAGGAGGAGGAGGAGGAGGAGGAGGAGGAGGAGGAGGAGGAGAAGAAGAAGAAGAAGAAGAAGAAGAAGAAGAAGAAGAAGAAGAAGAAGAAGAAGAAGAAGAAGAAGAGAAAGAAAAGAAAGAAAGACAGAAAGAGGGAGAGCGGCTGGGGGAGGGACAGAGAGAATATATAGACAACCAGCTGCTCAAAGGCTTACTACAACCCTGGTTTCATTGTTCTGTTAAGTTAGAGGTGGGGCATCAAAGGGATTCCATGCATGCTGTTACCAAGAAATTTTAATATGTTCTACACTGACACATATAAAAAGGAAATAACAGCTGATCGTAAGTCAGACCAGGAGACAGAATCACACACCCCCTCCCACTTTATATGTGTGCAAAGCTCTCCGTGTAGGCTGCATCCTTGTCTGCAGGGAATCAGGCAAATAAATTCAGGGAGGGAATCACAACTATATTTTGTTATGAAAGTTAACAATACAAATCCTATACAGTTATCAGTCCCCAAAAGGCAATTAAATTAACGAGTTGTAGCAACATATTGGTTCAGTACCTTAACAATCCCTTTTCTGAGCTTATAGGAACATGGGGATAATAAATGGCATAAGAAGCGGTCAACTGAATTTTGGTGAGATAAAACACTTTATCTCTGAAGTGGGTACCTGGAATTTACTGCCACAGAATTTTTCTTAAACCAAGAGCTAAATAAAATCTATGAAATAGGAGGGTTGCTACATGAATGCCATAAATTAAAAGAACACAAATTAGAATGTTCTGAAGCCTTTAATGATTGTTAGTTATTCACTTGTGCTTCAGAACCCAGTGCAGGTTTTGCCTAGAAGAGATTAAGGAAAACATCACTTAAAATTAAACTTTTTTCCTTTACAGGAAACATTGCTTGTTGGCAATCCCTGCTCAGGAAGCTTTGAGAGTTACGATGACTAGCAATAAATGGATCTCACTGCATTATTAGTCAAATGGATCTCAATGCAATAAATGAGAATATTAAAATGGATCTCACTGCATTATTAGAAGAACCTGCTAGTTTGGATGCAGCATCCTTATTATTTTGGCCTCTGAAATGTCTTCCAACTATTTAATATTGTTTCAGCCTTCTTTTAATTTGGTCTTACCTCAGTGGTAACTTCCTATTATTGGATAAAATTCACTGTAGGGATATTTTTTAAAAAACTATCTAGAATAGGCATCATTTTTTCCCATAGAGCCTGGGCTTTAAACAGATCAAGGGGAAAGGCTGAAATGTGACAGACATTTTTCTTACATTTCCAAGCTAGGACAAGCTTTACGTGGGTTGAATTAAACCCTGTCCTCTGTAAAATTAGACTTATGTCCATCCTTATGTAATGGGGTGCATTCCTCTGATAAAGAAGTCTTGAAATATATAGAATGAGAAGATCAGTCTAACCCAATTTTTCTTCAATCTGGTGCCCTCTTGATGTATTTGGACTACAATTCCCAGAACTTTCACCCAGGATAGCCACTGATGGCTGGGAATTCTGGGAATTGAAGATGCAGCCCATCAAGGGGGCACCAGATTAGAGAAGGCTGATTTAACTGAACTACTTATAACCTCTTGCAATTACATCTCTTCTTCCCTGCTTCCCACACTTTGCCTGGAAAAAAGGGAAGTGTTCATCTGGTTCAGACTCTCCAGCTAACCCAACGGTGACCACTTTGACTGGCAATAGCAGCAGAAACTTTTCAAGCTCTCAGATAAAGATTACCCAGAATACCTATCCATACCACCTTTTTTCACATCTGCATGCAACTGCAATGCTCAAAACTAAGGCCATCTTCCCTTGACTGAGGTTTCCCTTATACATCAAGCCTATACATCAACTAGCTTCATCTGAATGCAGCTGCAGGGTGTTCATCTTGGCTACTGCATTCTTTTCTCCTACCGGTCAGATTTGCTGTGTATTAGTTCAGAATTCAAGCACCAGAAAAAGAATATGGCTTCCCTCTCCCACATTCCCTCACAAAAGTTTATCTCATTCTCTCTCTCTCTCTTTTTTTTTTTTCCTTCTCCTGATATCTTCATATACATTGAAAATTGAAAATGAAGGTCTCATTTCCCACTTTCATGAATTATGAAAGGACATTTTCTGTCTCCACCACCAATAAACAATTGTGAAATGAAATTCAACGGGGCAAAAAGTTTGCATGTTCACTACAGAAAGGCTTCTTGTGGGCATATATGTAGGAAAGGCACTAGAATAGCTACTGCTAATTCCCTTTTCAGGGCTAAGCAAGGCAGTACAAGAGCCTAGGGTGACATGGAGGTTAGACTGGGAACCAGGAAACCCAAGATCAAGATCCTAATTCACCAATTTATCATTTTGCTTACTGAGTAATTCAGGACAGTCAATATTTCTGATCCCAGACTACCTCATAAATCCCCATGTTCACTCCCACCAAACTAGGACTGGATATAAATTGATAGCTATAGATAGATGACAGACAGACAGATGGATGGATGGATGGATAGATATGAATGGAAGGGAAAGGAAGGGAAGGGAAACATTGCAGTACTGTACTGGGGGTAGGGAAAGGTGAAACAAGGGGAGGATGCTTTACCCAGCCTGGGCAGAAACCAAAACAGTGCCCACTGGGAGATGTAAGGGTTGAATGAAGCATGAGCTTCTAGAGTTGAGGAGACTTCATTGATTTAAGGGGGCATTGCTGGTTCAATGCAAGATTATAAAGAAATGGCAATTGCCAACCAGCAGAGAACATAGGAGCCTAGCAGCCTAGGATGAAACAATTACACAAGGCAGTGCCCAGCCACTGGAGGGGAGGAAGTGTGTCAGGCACTGTATCCAATCAGAGCTAGGGCTCCTACTACAATGGACTGAAGCTCTGGAGACCATCTACTCTAAAGGGATTAAGACTGCTTGGGTCATAAAACTATAATTTTGAATCAGAGCTGGAAAACACTATGCAGGCACATGTGCAATGGGCTGGGAGTGGGGAGAGGATGATGTCATCCATTCCTGCACTCAATAATTGGTAGGTGGACTATATTGATGGGCCAAGCAGAAAATGTAAATCTGTCCAGAAAATGTAGATCTGTCCTTAGGATGGAATGCGGAATTGCCCTAAGGTAAGTCCCCAACCCTCTATCTAAAGCAGGGCTTTCCAAACTTTTGCCATTGGCGACACACCAACGGCCGGCGTGCAAAAACCCAGAAGTGCTGCTTCCGCGGTGCGCAAAACCCTGGAAGCACCGGTGGCGGTGCTTCTGGGTTGCCACCGCCACCACCGCACTTTCGGTTTTTTGCGTGCTGTGGTGGCGGCGGCAGCGTCATCAACCTGCAACCCGGAAGCACTGATGGCCCGCTCCCGCGCTTTTGGGTTTTTGCATGCGGCGGTGGCAGCAGCAGCGTCCTGGAACCCGGAAGCACTGATGGCCCGCTCCCGCTGCCGCGCTTTTGGGTTTTTGCGTGCGGCGGTGGCAGCAGCAGCGTCCTGGAACCCGGAAGCACTGATGGCCCACTCCCGCCGCTGCTGCACGCACTACTGCGCCATCAGCACTTCCGGGTTGTCACGCGACACACTTGGGGCCCCCAGGCAACACAGTACTGTGTCATGACACACAGTTTGGAAAGCCCTGATCTAAAGGAATGCATGCAGGCAGTTGATTTCATGGGGCACACATGACACTACCTTTGAATGAATATGAACCCAGATGAGAGAAGTGGGACCGGCAGGCCAGTTTAAGTCCAACAGGGGAATTTAAATGGCCATGTGCAGTTGGGCTGTGCAGCAGTTTGGAATCAAAGGGAGGCATGTGATTCAGAGGCACATGGGTGTGCACGTAGCATTTGTCAGAAACATCTTAAAGCAGATGGTCCTTTCCTGAGCTAAAGTGGTTGCCTTCTGTAGCCATGTTTGGATTAAGGCGTTTCTGGCTCCCATTTTTCTCTGAATCCCATTTCTCCCTTCATATCCAAAGTGCTGCTCAGCTCCAATGTGTAATATAAGGTTTGTAAAGCACACACCACTTTTCTTCTCCCTGGACCCCACACAAATCCACATCTTATAATTGCTTTATATACCTGATATGCTATAGCAATTAAAAAAAAAAACTTTGGAGTACACGCATTTTAAACATATGTAAATTGTGGCACTATTATAACTAACCGAACATGACAGAATTTGTTGTGACGTAGTGTTTACTTGAAATAAACACCGTTTTGTAGTAGGAGCAACTATATACAGTATATAAAATAAAAAAATAATAAAACAAACTTTTGTAACTATCTTGGAACAGTGTGTGTGTGGAGAGGGGTTGCTACAACAGTCAGCCCCAGTGAGATCTACAACCTAGATTTCCCATTCCCTATTCCTTTGTACGTAGTTATTTGGGAATCCTGTAGGTCAGAACTGGGAAATCTTGTTGCACTTGGATACCGTACGTTTATTATTTATTATTTTGTGACTGAGCACAATGTGATTAAGGTGGGGAGGGTCAAGAAATTTGGGTAGTATGATGACTTTATGATGGGAAATTGGTGGGGTTTGTGCCTTATCTTGAGTTAAAACATTGAAACACGGTTCCCCTTAAAAAATGTTGCATTTTGGGCCCCAACATTTCAGCCACATAAACTAGGGTGGGTGGTGTGCTTTGAAGGCTGTAAAAATGTGTCTGGGGTCACCTGCAGCCTAGGATTGCCTCTCCGGCTCAGGTACAGTAGCAGACTTCTTGGTCTTGGCTGCATCACGGGAAGAGCTGGAAAGAAGGCTGGTTCGGTCTTTATAGAGCAAGAAAAATGTCCATCTAAAACTCAGAATGCCATTGCCAGACAGTCATGATACCACAATAGCTGCCTTAAGGGTTTGATTTAGCCTTTTTTTGTCCAGCCCCTTGGATTACATTAGCATGTTTTACAGCCTGAGAATTGGGTGAAATCCCCCTCCTTCCCTCCCTCCTTCCCTCTATATAAGGAAATTGATTGTGATAGCAACTCTTTGCCACCCCAAGTTCTTCTCTGTGTAAGTCTTCGGTGGAAGCTTCAAACATGCATCTACTTGAATCCCAATCGTTATTTTGCATGTTGGTTTTGGTCATATCACCTGGTTTAATAGGTGGTGTTGCCTGGTGTTCTAGGACAAAGAGATTAGAGGGGAAATCCTTTGAAAATGAGATAATGAGACTACACTGCACTTATTACTGCATTTTCTGCTAGCTTCCATTTAGTGAGCAAGGGAGTCCCAAGTGTAAATGTAAAGCTTCTTTATTAAGGTGATTTTAGGGTATATTCTCTCTATATCTGTTTGCCAGGCTCTGGCTGATGCATTTCTTCTATATCCATCCCATTTCAGATAGTGCCTGTAAATTAATCTTTCATCATGTACAGTGAATTTTCTCCGCTGTGCTGGTTTCAAAAAAATGATATTATGCTAAAAAGGTTTGCTCACAGTCCTTCAAGCTAACAGGCAGGAATCTCTCCAATTCCAATGACCATGTTCTTTATCCTACAATCAAGCTTGTTGGTTTTAAGTATTCACCTCCTACTGATTATTTTAGCTCAGTATCTGGTGGTAGTTTATATCTTTAAGAAATTAGTATTTGAAGATTTTTCCATATTTTACCTCACCTTAAGGGCTCTGTTACTTTCCTGTTTTAACATTTGTAATACATTTATCCTAAAATCCCATAAGATTTTTTATTTTGCACGGTAATTCTCCTTTCAAAGAGATCACTTAATCTCCTGCCCAACAAAACATGATTCTAAGAAACGTCTCTTAAGGGCAGGCACTGAAGACCTGGAAAGTTACTTCTCTAAACTGCTTTTTTGCTGAGCATCCTCTAGTTTGATCTGCTGAACAGGCATCCACATTGCATTAATGGTTGTGCTGAAGGGGTAAGCCGGCAGCTCAATATATCCCCTCTGTTCTTCAGCCAAGACAAACACAATGGATTCACTTACTCCTTTTAACCAATCGCAGGCACCTATTAAATCTATCTCTAATCCATAACCAGTGCTGTGCTCTCTATGGCAAAACTTCCCAGGAGACTTAATGAAGTTTTTTTTTTAAAATGACCTCCACACTACCTCCACACACATGCACATATACCCATACACAAAACCTAAAACTATTCTCTGTGAAGGATGACAGACAATGCCTGAAATAAATATTGCCTATTGTTTCCAATTATTCTAAGCATTCTAGCAGATGACTGGCAAAGGACCAGCATCCATAAGTTGCAATAAAAGTAAACATTGGTTTCAAAGCAGATGCTTAGCCCATGATCGTAGAGTCCCGTTACAATGGCATATAGAGACAGTGCTGGGGGTACCCTGATCCTTTCTGGAACTCACATGCAACTCTAATATTTCCCACTTCCAGATAATGTTTTTGTGCAAATGAAGAGCAGCCTAAAGGCATGAATTTAACACAACCCATTGATAACCAAGAGATTCTCAGTTGCTGCCTAACTGCACACAAGCATCCTCAGCAGATATAGAATTTAAGACATGCTGGCAATAAAAAAAGATGTAGGCACTGAATTCTTAGGTAGTCTTTAAATCCAAGCCTATTAAGCATCAAAGAAGATATTCACAGAACCTTGAGTTGCGAAAAATCAGCTAGTGATATTAAGCATGTGGAATATTTGGTGTTTGATCCAAAGCTTTTGGCTATATGCTTGCTTACCTTTTGCAAAATACACTGCGCCTTCCTCCTTTTGGAGTCCCCAGACGAGGGCTAAAAAGAGGTCTCGTTACTTCCAAATGCTTTTGTTCTTCTGCCCCTCTATCACATGGCTTGCCTTTTATATTTGCAACACACAAAAGTTAGGGCTGCTGTTTAAGCAAGAGAAAGGGGTGGAGGGGTGGGAGAGAGGGAAGAGAGAGCAAGGGGGGGGGGGAGAGAGAGAATGTCAGATGGAAAAGTGCCATTGCAGCCATCGATCAATCAGGCAAGCTGCAGCCACACGGCAGCAGCACGGCGGCGGCAGCAGCAGCAGAAGCAACAGCGATTCACCCGCAAATGGGAATTTGCAGGAACGTGAAGCTCTTGTTATCTGAGAAATCACTAAACTCCAGCAGTCCAACTTCGTTCTACGGGGGTTTCTCATTGGAGAGGGGCATAATTGTATGCTAATATATGGAAATATACAACGCTTTAAGTGAGGAAGGCATGAAAGGTTGAAGCCCTCTGTCCAGAATATTTCTCAGTGCCAAGAGCAACTTTCTGCACAAAAGTTTGGTCATGCTTACATGCACTAGAGGTGAAAAATCAGGCACTGTCTGGAGAAGAATAGATTATTTCAAATATTTATGTCCAGTTTATGGCTTGGAACCTAAAGGGGAGATGGATCAACTTATAGAAGCCAATCAGGGAATACATACCATATTAGCCTAACATGAAACCTTGAATAAATAGACACGGAATTGCAATTCTGAAAACTTCTTCCCATTAGTCTGAAAGTCTCTTTTATTAAAGACTAGAGATCTATTCTATCCAGATAAATAGCCTCATGAAGCAAATGGTCATGAAGCATTAATGCATACTTCCAACAATTTATTTTGCTATCATTATTTTTCTCCATGTCCTTTTCAATTGAGTTAATTCATTGTCTTAATCTTTTTGGCTTAAACTTGAAGTACTAGGGACAGGATGTTAACAACCCACTTCTAATGCTGTATAAGATGAAATCTAAGCACAGAAAAAGCATCCAGTGTAATAGATGCTGTGTTCTCATTCCTCGATACTGACTGGACTAACAAGATCAGTGGGATGAAACCTGCTCCTTTGCCACACACAGACCCTGCAGCATATTTCTGTAATGCTCAAAGGATTAGTGCCGGTGCACACATCTCGATGCCATCCATTAAAAATAAAAGCTTTGCACTCTGGGCTACAAAGCGAAGTGCACATCGTTCTACCCAAAACCTCTATGCAGGGAGCCCTTGACTCCCAAACGGGCAGACATCCTGAGTCAATGTCGTCACAGTCCCTTTAGACTGTGTTGTTAATATCTGAGCCTCTTCTGTGGTAAAAGATCAAAAGACAAGTGGAAAATTAGGCTATAAAAATAGACTCCTCTAAAAGGGGAATGGCTGGTGGATGAGTAAGCATCATGCACACACAACAAAGGAAACATTCTTCAACTTGATCTGTATAGTTAGATTTGGCCGGGTGGAAAGTAAGTGGACCACTTTGGTTTTAGACTGGCTTGAGTGAGCCAGCCAGCCAGCCAGCCCCTGGGGTATAATGTAATGGTTCCTATTCTGCCTTGTAAGAGAACAGCAGGGTCAGTCTGTGGTGACAAAAAATCAGGAGTCTAGAAGCATCTTTTCTGACTAACACATGTTAGTCAGAAAAGACTAACTTGTGTGTACTATGTCTACTGTAAGTATAAGTTTCATGGACTACGATATGTACTGTGATTCACCAATATGTTATACAAAATATGCTATTCTTTTAAGGAACCAAGAAAGCCTGTGTTGTTTGTATGTATGTATGTATGTATGTATGTATGTATGTATGTATGTATTTATTTATTTATTTATTTATTTATTTAATTATTTATTTCCAACTTATATCACCGCCCATCTCCCCCCTTTTCAATTAAAAATTATTTTTAATTGAAATAATTGCCACAATTATTGCTTGCAACAATATGTTAAGGAGCAAACCTTCATGAACAAAAATTTATTTCCATTCCATTAAACTTACAACATGGTTTAAGCCCCTGCAGCTTTGCAAGTGAAAGCAACAGGTGAACGTGCTTGTGCATTGAATTCACGTAATATAAGGAAAAAGAAAATGTGTCTTAAAATATATATCCATAGCCTTTGGGAAAAGTCACTCAATAAAGTGCACCATTATCACGCCTACTGTAGTTGAGTATGTACAATGTAAACAATATAGTTGCCGAAAAATAATATGCATTATTTATGCAACCTACAAATAACATGGGGTGAAATGATTTACTGCTAGCTTTGTTGTATCTCATGTGCCAGTTTCTGTGAATTTCCTATTGAAATAAAAGTCTTGAAATTAGTATTTTGAAGTGGCTGCCATTTTTCCTCATGAAACAGTTTATGATGAGCTGTATATTTCAATACCCCAAGTGTCCCAAGGTAATCTACAACTTTAAAAGCAATAATAATATCAACAAGAACAGAACAGAACCATCAAATGATTTCGAAGATGAATCTAAATGCAGCTTTGGGAAGAAACCAGCGGGTAAGACACCAGGCTTGTCGATCAGAAGATAGCAAGTTCGGAGGTTCAAACCCCTAGTCCCGCGTGACGGAGTGAGCTCCCGCACTAGCCCCAGCTCTTGCCAACCTAGCAATTCGAAAGCATGCAAAGGCAAGTAGATTAATATGTACCACTTTGTTGGGAAGGTAACAGTGTTCCGCGTGCGTCATGCTGGCCACATGAAGCCTCTTCGGACAACGCTGGCTCTTCGGCTAACAAACGGAGATGAGCACCGGCCCTAGAGTCGGACACGACTGCACAAATGTGCAGGGGGAGCCGTTACATTTTAACTATCTTCATTTGTCCTAGAATTGTCAGGGAACCTACCACATCATGAGTAATTAGCCCATGGGGCAAGCCATCACAAGGACAAACTGCAGCATCTCCATGGATAGTGGAGGGCTTCTCTCTGTTGTTTTGCCTCAGCAGAAGGGACATTAAGGATTTCTGGTTCCAGTAGTGAAAGCCAACAGTAAGCTTTCCTTGTTCTGGCTGGTTTGGGCTCTTGGTTCTTTCCTGGCTCTGGGTTGACTTTCCCTGACTTTCTTCTTAAATCCTGATTGTTGAGATCCTAGCTTCCAGTGGGTGGCTACTCCCCAAACTAGACTGCATGAATACAATTTTGCTGCTGTGTTTGAATGGATCTCTTACAACTGGACTCCATCCTTAATGATTGACAGAAATTGTTCATCTTTTATTTATTCAATACACAGAAACATTATTTTTAATACAAAAAAATTGTCTATTTCAAGCTAGTTTAGAATTGAGAATGTTATTTACATTTATAAATAAAATATTACTTCTGCGCTTTAGATATGTCTACTGAGTTGTTATCAGGCCATTTATAGTTACATCATTTTCCTGCTTGAGTATCAAGGCACAAGCCATGAATTGGAGGCAAACATTTCAACTGTTGAGATATTCAGACCACCTGTAAATCCACAGGGCTTAGGAAAAAATACCCCCCCCCCAAAAAAACCAGGTTTCTTCTACCTTACATCTCTTTTATTTCTGTAAGCGCAACATGATTTATTCTAAAAGCTCTCCATTTGCCTTCCCCCCACCCAAAAAAAAAGGCAAGGTAGAAGAGGAGGTATCATTTTGCAATAAATCTTTCCAAGCTGTTCCGTTACTTATGTATGCATTTTCCTGAATGTGTTAGCAGCAATAACAGGGCCCCACAATTTTCAAGGATTGAAAACTTAGTTAAGTGGGACAGGGGTTTTTTGCTGCAGTAAAATGGTGGATAGATGCCAAGCTTCCCCATCCCATGTGTATGTGTATGTGTATATATGTGTGTATGTGTATATATGTGTATATATGTGTATATATGTGTATATATGTGTGTTTGTGTGTTTGTGTGTTTGTGTGTTTGTGTGTTTGTGTGTTTGTGTGTTTGTGTGTTTGTGTGTTTGTGTGTTTGTGTGTGAGAGAGAGAAACTCAGCCAACCACCAACATCAGATAGGAGGACTCCCACTAAGAGATAATCAAGCTCTGCAGTCCTTTCTGTATTTTCATTTGACTGTGTGGAAGAGCTCAGTAGACACAAGAAGATGGGTTGGAGCATGTCTCTTCCTTCACATCATTATCTGTAAAAGAGGTGCTGCTCTAAAGGTTACTGACAATTGCCCCATCCTATCCCAGAGGCTCTCTCTGTCTCTACCATAGGAAGAGATTGAACCACAGGCATTCTCAGGTAATAACAGTGCTGGGTGATACCATATATTTCAGGTGTTTCTTTAGAAATGTAACCCCAAAAATTGAGAGAGGGAAAAAGATAAGCTAGACTAGTGCATCTTGGGAAATACAAAAGACTGTCAAAAAAGATCCTCAATGATTTTTCCCCTTAGGTAAATGGGTATTTTATGAAAGACCACACCCACCATGTCAGCATTTTGTAAATAGGCAATTTACCCTACCATCCATTTTTGGAGACATCTACAATATGCTCTGAAATTGTTAAATGTGCCCATTAGCCTCCAAAGTCTTCCTACCCTTGCTATACACATTCATCTTTGACTACGCCCCATTGTACTGAATGGAGCAATGTAGGCTTGTCTACTAGGCAGTGTGCAATCTTAGTCCTGAGTGCTTTTGATGCCTCATTCCCACACTTACATCTAAAATCAGCATAGAGACTTTGCATGTCACAGATTATATACAGAGAGAATTTTTAAGCCATCAAACAATAATTTTAATTTGTATTTATTTTACTTATTTATAATTTCATTTATATCCCATCTTTTCCTTGACAGTTTCAGGCACCACACATGAGAATTTTCCATAATTTTATCCTCTCAAGAGCAGCAGCAAATCACAATAATGGAGATACATGGATGGTGATACTATCGTGTAAATGCTATAAATTATACTGTATTATGTATATCATGGCATTTAACCCAAGCACATACGTTGTGACATTTGCGTGATGATGTCATCAACCATGTTTCATCATTCCCCCCGCTTGCCTTCCCACACAGAAGCCGTGCACCACAATAACTGAAAGATAGGTTAGGCTGAGAGAGTGATCTGACCCAAAATTCCCAGTGAACTCCAGGGTTAAGTGAGGAATTGAAGTCTGGTCCAGCTCTTGCCAACCTAGCAATTCGAAAGCATGCAAATGCAAGTAGATTAATAGGTACCACTTCGGTGGGTTGGTAACAGTGTTCCGCGCATGTCATGCCGGCCACATGACCACGGAAGCATCTGGCTCTTCGGCTAACAAACGGAGATGAGCACCGCCCCCTAGAGTCGGACACGACTGCACAACTGTGCGGGGGGAACCTTTACTTTTACCTTTGTGGACCAAGTACAAAATCTTACCATGCTGCTACACTGGCTTGAGTTGAGAGAAATTTTATCTGGACTCCAGAAAAATGTAATTAATTACACATACACAAACATGCATGCTCTTCTGTTTCTTTGGGGGGGGGTGTCGAGTTAACAAATGTATGGTCCCAAAGCACTTCTGTTCAGTTAACCACAGTCCCTCTGATTTGCCAGTCATTACAGCAGAGGTATCAGGTGATCTAAGAACAATGCAAATAATATACACTGACCAGTCCCATTAACCCAGATATCTTTAACTAGGAAGATAATAATTAACACCAGTTATGGATAGTTAATGCCACAAATTGGAATATTCCGTCTTTAAAGAGTTCATTACCAGCTGGTTGACTATTGCATCCCATTTCAGAACATCTGAAACAAGACGAAGCCAAAATATTTTTCTATCACACTTTGATTTCTTAGATTTGTATACTTTGCTTAAGTGATTAAACATATCCTTCTGGTACTAAAATTGGTAATGTAGATATTGAGGATTTTGTCAGCTGCTTCATAGAAATTTAGGTCTAAAGATAAAAAAAAGTAGTAGTACAAAGCAATGGAAGAGCTGACGGCAAGAGGAGGAGGAGGGGGGGGGGGTAGGGCCGTGACCTGTCAGAGAGAAACATAACACCAGGGAGCAAAATATCATGAACAGTGAAGAGCTAATGCTGCTTTTGCACCAGTGGATAATTATGGGGGTAATGGATTGGATATGTACCATTGTGCAATTGGCTGAAGAAATCCACTTTACACTCAGAGGTGAATAAATGTGCCCCAATACTCTATTAATGAAATTAATGTGACTGTCATTTCAGTAAAAGTATCTGCATGGCACTACAACCTCTATGAACTCTTGGGTTATCCTCTTCCTTTTTTTGTTGTTCAGTCGTTTAGTCGTGTCCGACTCTTCGTGACCTCATGGACCACTTACGCTGGTGAATTTCCATTCTCACGTTGTAACCTTCCCTGACAAGTCAGGAAAGTGTTTTCCTAACTAAACTTCTAATCCCTGGGAGCCAGAAGAAAATGAATCTGATCCCTTGTCATCCTCAGGCCAGGGACTTGGAGCCATCTCCTCAAAGAAGAACCACAGGGTTTTCTGATTTATTGCATCTACACAGAAGTCTGAGTAATCCTGAAAGCCCAGTTGGCCGCCAAACACAAAGCTTTCCTCCTCTTTTGTTCCAAGGATCTGGTACAGCTGAAAGAACAGCAAGTACAGGGAAGCCTCTGTGACAAGTTGCCATGTGACACCCAATCTCTAACACACCCCTATGAAATGGTAGCCTAAATCATAGGAATATTGTGAAGAGAATGCTTATAGGCAGCATGGGCATTGCAGCATTGAGTTTTGGTGCTGTTGATTCCAGCCACTTCTCATTCTATTCATCTTTTTTTCCCACTATTCATACCAGTATGTAAAGTATATAAAGTGACCAGATGCAAAAGGGGAAGTGTTCTTTTGTCATGCAAATAACACTGGCTGAATTGCTCTTTTCACCCTAATCCTCTGACCAATGAGCATGTTAGGGTCTCCCCTACAAGATATTTCTTAGTTCTGCAACCCATGGGGTTATTATGAATCTAATGGTCATTTCTGTGTGTGGATGGCACAGTTCTGAGTACATAAGAAGTGGTAGTTGGAAAAATGAAGGTACTTATTACCATGTATAACAATTGCATTTTACACAATAAAAAAAAACAAGGAGGAGGAGAATGATGACAATAATCAAAAGCAGCAGCAGCCTATTGTAGACAAAGGACATTATATGCAAATAATATATTTGCATATTATGTCCTTTTTTTGTATTCCTCATACCAATCTGATTTTTTTTAAAAATCAGAATTAAATTATCTTCATGTAGGTAAGAAACTTTAGCCAAATTATCGTAGACTAAGAAAAAAAAAAGTGAAGCTGTGGTTAGGTCAGCTTCCACTGAATCTCACCCCCCAAGGACGCTAATCAAGCTCTGCAATCATGTCATGTATCCCCCCCCCAACAAAAACCTACTGCCTACTTTCTTCTTCTATTTTATTCTTGCACTCACATAAAAGGGTGCTGTCGCAATTGCACAGCACCCTTGCGTTATGACTGATCAACACTTCTTGATTTTTCCTCGGTTGCCTTGGGCTATATAAAACAGCATGTGGAAAGCAAGACGTGCATAAGCAACATGACAGCTGCTATCCTTGTTTGCAGTTCAGATGCCAGGCCAATTTCTCCTCTCACCTTGACCCGTCCTTGCTTCTGCTTTTGAAACTTGCCTTTTGTGTGTTCTCCCCACGGTCATATTCTGCCTTCTCTTTTGTTTGTGCGCCTCCTAAATCCTTGCTCCTACCCAAGTACCCTGGTTTGACTGTGCTCCCAGTTTGCCCTTCATCATCAGTCCTTAATTTGTAGTTCTGATTGTTCTTTAATCCTTCAAAGCTGTAACCTAACTAGAATACTCAATATCTGTTGATCATGACTGGCTCCAATAAATATTCCTCATAGGCTGGAGAAAATATTTTAATGATATCTCAGGTTTTCAAACATCCATGTCCCCTTTCCCAAATGTGCTTTTTGTCTTCCCTTGTTCCAGTTATTATCCAACAGAAGACACACTAAAACAATTTAAATTAATAAAATAGGTGATTCCTCTATATACCAACATACACATTCATTAAAACTGGAGTTCAATCATTGCACAAAATAAGAGAAACCTAAAGAATACAGCAAGAGTCATTATTCTAGCTCAAGTAAGCATGATTTGTTTTGGCCCATGGAGCAATTTTTACAAATCTTTTCAAAAGAAAATATATAGATTTTAAATAATATGCACAATCCCTCAAGCTTCAGACACCAGAAGATGTATGGAAAGAATAATATAAAGCCCTGCTAAGTTATAAATCTGTGCATCTTTAAACATCAAAATAACTCTTGCTCTTTAAAGCACTCTTCATTACAACTTTTCATCGTTTTCTTCCTGATCCCTCTTTTCTCTCTTTATGGACCCAGTCCAGTTGCACTGATCAAAGCCAAGGTTGCCAGCTCCATCCTGGAGCCCCAGAGCCTCGGCCTTTGTTCTCAACATCCCATGTGCCAAAAGGTTCGTGGGAAAACTACCACTACGGGATGACTAGCCTTGCAGCGGGCACTGAAGCAGCAAACTCACATGCTAGCTTTATTATGCTAACTTTATACTGGCCTATTTATGATGCCCTGGTGGTTAGAGAGGCTACATTCTTCAATTACATGAAAGGATGGCACACAAAAGAAGTTTGAGGTTTGTTCTCTATTGTTCCAAAGTGAAGGACACAGAATAATGGTTTTAAGTCCATTTAAGTTACGATAAGGAAGGTTCCAATTCAGTGGGTTAAAAGGATCTACCTAACTTTGTATATTATTGAACAGTTGGAGCAGTTCTGCAGGGGAATCAGAGAGGTGGTGAGCTTCCTATCAGTAAGTGGAGGCTGCATAACCATATTGGATGCTTTAATTTGGATCTCTGCCCCAACCAGAGGGTTGGAGACTTGATAGTCCTATATGTACCTCCTTCTAATATATGATTATACATTGGATTTAGGGTTACCACAAAACAGGAGCTCAGCATAACCAAAGTTTACACTTCAAGCAACCAATTCCAAAGCCATAGAAGAGACACGCATCTTCATAAGAAACATGGATGCTCTTGTCAATCATCCTGTTCCTGACTAGGATTTCTATGTACTGTTGTAAAAGAACATACCTTTTTAAATGGTAATGATGATAACAATTGATATACATCCCAACTTTCTCCCATTCCCCTAGAGGGCAATACAAATTCCTCATTTGATGAAAGGCAGGTTTAAATTGTTTTTAAATAAATAAAGGTAAATACTAGGAGGAAGGATCTACAAACTGTATTTTGGGTGTCTATGAGTCTTTAACTAATATTTTCAGTATATTCTATGTGCATTTGTTTGGCCATTAAAAAAAAACTCCAAACCCTAAGCTGTTGGAACAAAGGTAAGGCTACTTGATAAAGAGTTCATTCTTCCTGCTACTGTTGAGGTTGAAGGAAACTCACCTCACAGGGTGGTTGTTGAGGGGAAAATAGGAGGAGGAAGGAGTATTAGGTACGTTCGCCGCCTTGAGTTATTTATAAAAATAATAAAGGCGGGGTTAAAAAAAATTAAATAAATAAATAAATAAATAAATAAATAAATAAATAAATAGGCTTGGCTTGGCTGCCTAAGAGGAAGGATTGTACACAGGGGTGGCTGCAGGGTGTGGTAAAAAAGTCAAGATGGCAGTCACAACGGTACAATCAATGCTCATCTTGGTTTTAAGGTGTGTTGTGACTGCTACTTTTATTTTTTATTTTTTGCAGACCCTGCAGACATCCCTGATTATCACAAAATCTCAGTGGCAATATGGGATCAGTACTAAAACCCTGGGTTATTGTTGCTATTGTTTTTGCCGCAACAGAATAGTAGTTCCAGATATTCTGAGTTGTGGTGAACTTTAAAAGAAATCTATCAGTTGAGGTAGCATAAGCATGCTCTTCATAGAGATGCCTTGTGATAATTATTCCCCATGAGGTATTTACTAAATAATTCTACTCCTCAGTTGTCATATCTAGCCCCCAAGACTTGCAACTTCTTGTGGTGGATTTCGGTGGTGCCGCTGGTTCTCAGGAAGGAGGGAGCACATTCCAAGGAGGTGGAGGAGATAAGCGGAGGCACAGTCCGGGAGGCAGCGGTGGGAAAACGAACAGGTTCAGGATAGCCCCACCCTAGAGCCTTCCCAGGTTATTTCCCCTTAGGCTAGGTAGAGTAGCTTTAGTCTGGCAAGACTCTGTCTGTACGGTGAGCGCAAATAAAGAACTGGAGTTTGAATGGACTGACTCTTTGTTGTTCTTGGGCTGGGCCGGACACTTCTCTACCAAGTTGACTTGTTACACAAAGTCAGAGCTAGAAATCAAAAGAATGAAATAAGAACCACAAATAAACAACTTCTGCAGTAACTTTTGGTGGAATTCCTTTGGAGTCAGCACTGGTTCACTACAGCTTCCATCTCTGTCTTTCTCCCCAAACCAGCTAAATTAGGAATTCCAGTAACACTTATTGTGATCCTTGCATTGTTGAAACCTGGAATGAACATTCTGAGGAACATTCCAAACTTTGCCTGCTTTCAGCAAATAAATATATGAGCCCCTGAAATTATTTGTTTCCATTCTTGCTATATCCCTAACCATATTGGCTTTCAAAAGGAAAATCCATCTGCTATTTCATTCTTTAATTGTCTAAAGGTCTTTAATTCTTGAATAAAACGTGCACGCATGAGTTTATCTGTTTGTTAAACTGATGCCCCACTATTCCTAAACAATATATATATTATTGATTTTAAAAAATTAAAAATAGAATAGAAAATAACTGATTCAGCCAAAATTTCATACATGTATTGCTCACTTTGAAGCACACAGTGTGCTTCTTTGGTAGGGAGATATGAAACAACTGCAGAAAACAAGGAGATCTGATATTGAATAAACTGTTTAGCAACTTGCTGAAACCCAAATAGCAAGCAATGATTTGATGTGTAAACTGTCTAAATGGAATGTGAGAACAAAGCCTGTCTTGAAATTCAATATAATTTTGGAGATTATCATCAAGGCTTCAAAGTAGCAAACTGATTAAGGTTAAAAGGAAGCATGCAAACATAGACTATTGGAAAATACATGGTGCATTCCTCGCTGTTGCTAACTGTGGCCTCTGGCCAGATGAGATATTGCACACCAAAAATAAACAATATAAAAAAAGCAAAAATAAATGATTTTGATACAAGTTCAAATTATTTTAAAAACAAATTATCATAAAATTAAAGAAAACTAAACACTCTGACATGAAACACTCTGACAGAAAGCAGTGTTTGTTTGTTTGTTTGTTTGTTTGTTTATCTGGTGCTTAAAAAATAGAAATTTAGCATCCCAAAGATCTTGGTGGCAGATGTTGTTATGTCCTCACACAGGAAGGGAAAGTAACTCCAGGGGAAAGAGTAATGCTTCCTTTTTATTTAAGCTTTAGAAGCAGGACTGTGAATCCTTTACATCCACACCATTTTATGAATTGAATTCCTCACTAACTGCATTTTCCAACTTCAGTATAAATATCTATTTATTGGCCACGTCACACAACTGAATCTAAGCAGTATACAAAACAATAGTCACAGCCAGTGCAACAATTACAATAAAATAATGGACAATAAAGCAACAAATATATAATTCCAGTTAAAAATTAGAATTAATCATAGGAAAATAATTATATAAAGAGAAAGGTATTTGTTAAAAGAGTTTGTATTCTGTAAGTCAGACTCCGCTATCATCTGTATTCAGTCTCTTAGATGCGAAAAGCACTTTCATCTATAACTCTTCTACTTTTTCCTACTACTTTTTTTTATTTTACACGCACAAATACACACACAAACAACCTGTTAAGAGTGGAAAGATAGAATAGCCAGAAGTGCATAAATATGTGCAGCTATGCAACAAATGGTAACAGTTTTGTTATCTTTAAGGATTTTTTTCCCACAGCAACATCTCTGTCAAAGGAATCCATGAGCATTGGTCACACCCCTGCACCCATTTCAAGATTCCGATATACTTAGGAATCGACAGATCAGTATATATCACAACCATTTTAATTGTTCCTCTTGGTATAGCAGCATTCCAGTCCATTGGAAAAAAATCCACATCCCTTATATAAAGCTTTTGCATACAATTACCTGTCAGATATAATTTTTTAAACACAATATCCAATAGAAGAGAATATATGTAGCTCAGGATTGAACAGTGGAGCCCTTGGTGCTCTCTGAGCTTGGGTGTTTGCTTGCAGACATTTTATTATCTGACTAGGTAACACCATTAGTGCTAGTGAGTGTGGAGTTTGCTCCCTGTTTGTACACAGTAGCTTGCCCTGCCAGTGTTGGTGGGGTGTGGTTTTCTCCTTGGTAGTTCCTTGATTAGGGTATTGTTTTCTGCTTGATTGTTTGTCTGGTGTTAATCCCTACTTAACTGGGTGTAGGCTGCTAGAGAGGATGTGTTCAGATCTTTTTGTTTCCTTCTTAGCTTTTTTATTGTCTCTTTTGAATGTTTCTAGATGCTGGATCTATGGATGTAAATAGATCCAGAATTAGCAAAAGAATCCATGGCAGTACTACTACACAATAGACCCAACCTAGCCAAATTCACCAAGATAGAAATACCCAGAATCGTGGACCTCATCAACCTCTGCCTCACTACCTACTTTCAGTTTGATGGACAAGTATACCAACAAATCAAAGGAACACCCATGGGATCACCTCTCTCAGGACTCATAGCAGAGACTGTAATGCAGTGTTTAGAACAGTGCTTTCCAAAGTGCCGCCGTTGGCGACACACCAACGGCGGCAGCGGCGGCGGCACGGTGGCACGCGCAGGGGCGGGGGCGTGCACGGCGGCGGTGCGGGGGGCGCGAGGGGGCGTGGGCATGCACGACGGCGGCGGCGGCCTCCACTAAAACATGGAAGCGCTGACGGCGCGCCACTGCCGCTGCCACTATGCACGCCCCCGCTGCCGCTTCTGGGTTGTGTGGCGACACACCAGACTGTGTGTTGCGATACACTAAAGTGTCACGACAACACAGTTTGGAAAGCTGTGGTTTAGAAACTATAGCACTCCCACACATATTGTACAACCAAAAGTATGGATCCGGTATGTAGACAACACCTTTGTCATAATAAAAAAGAAACAACTAGAGAAGACACATGAAACAATCAACAACATCTTCAAAGGAATAAAATTCACAAGGGAAGAAGAAAACATCAACACACTACCCTTCCTGAATATCCTCATCAGCAGAGGAAACAGCAAATTAGAAACACAAGTCTATCAAAAAACAACCCACGCTAACCAAGTTCTCCATTACCAAAGTAACAACTCAACATCCCACAAGAGGAGCTGTGTAAAAACATTATTCAGATGAATACAAATGCACTGCAGCAAACCAGAACACCAGAAAAAGGAAACAGACTGCCTATACAACATCTTCCAACAAAATGGATATCCATGCAACTTTATCAAAAAGTGCCTGACCACTCAACCCACTATAGCACAACCAACACAAGTGATGAAAAGGATAACACTACCATATATCTAAAACATCTCAGAAACAACCAACAGACTATTACAACTGCATGGCATCACCATAGCACACAAACCAACCTCCAAAACATCTTAAGTAAACCAAAAGACCCAGTAGCCCAAGAAGAAAAAACAGGAGTCATCTACAACATACAATGTAAGGACTGTAACAGCCACTATGTAGGACAGACAGGAAGAAGACTAGCAGAGCATATCCATGAACACCAACTAGTAGTCAGAAGACACAATGAAAACTCCATAATCTCACAACAAATGGACAGACTCAACCATACTTTCTTTTTTTTTATTGAATTTTATTAAGTTTTACAATACATAATAAAGGTTAGAATAGAAAAAAGAAATAGAAGCAGAAATACAAAATAAGAAAAAGATAAAGAAAAAGTGAAGTCAAGAAATAATAAGCAAAGAAAATATAGAAAATAGATGTCCTCCAATCTATCTTTGAACTTAAAGTACAATAATTGATTTTAAATGTTAGTCCTTCATACAGTATACAGGAATTTTTCTTTGTCATATGTCTTTTGATTTCTTTAATCCAATCTTCTAATCTTCATATAGGTTTCACCTTTCTTACTGTCTCCCAATAATCCATCTTTGGCTTCCACTCCTTGAAGTAGTAATTAAATGTTGAATGTTCATTACTACATATTTATATCTTCAATAAAGTACAATTAGTATAACAAATAAAAGCCTTATTTACTTCTAATAAACTACAATATATTCTATTCATATTATGACTCATAACCTAACATATTATGTAACTTAATACATAATTTAGCAATTCTTATAATGTTCATACATATATGTTTCTATAATTTAATTCTAATATATATATATCTCCATAAAAAAGGAATTCTTATATCTCAATTATCCATCTATAATTTCCATTCCTTGTAGTAGTGTCCATTTAAACTAAATGCATAATCTATCATATCACTTAACCTAATACCTAATATATCAATTCTTATAATATTCATACAATACATATTGATATATATCATCCTGTAGTAACCATCATTCTAATTCCATCTCATCTCATCATATCATTATCTTCTCATAAATATATCTCTAAGGAAAACAATATTCTATAATATCAACTTATATTTGTATTTAGCGTCTTACATTTAGAATATCACTTTTTATATATCCATACAATTTCTCATAACAATTCAAGTCCATATTTTCATTAGCCTTTATATCCATACAGTTTCTCATATCTTCTGTTTAGGTTATACCAAAATCACAATACACTATGGCAAATTCGCAATATACAGCCTGCTCTTTTCTATATCTCATATAGAATATCAGAGCAACCTTCTCTCCCTTTCCACGTATTTCACAACATCCATCCAACTGTACACCCATATTTTCACTCTGTCTCCACTGCCACAACATATCTATACCAAGATTATAGTGTATAGCCTTCAGAATGTTCTTCTGAACTAATATACTCAAAATTCCCTCCTTCTGTTTCTCCTGCACTTCAAAAGCATTTTTCTTTTGTGTTTCCGTTTCCGTTCTCTGCTCTTTCTCTCTGTTTTGCAGAGTTACGAACAGCAATTCCAACGATCTTTGAATATTTGAAAGAGCCTCAGTAATCTCTCTTCTGAACTCCTGAGGTACTAATTGGAAAGCCATTTTTCCTGTGTCCTTCAAATTAAAATAACAACCCTTCTAGTCAAAACAATAGTCATGTAATCTATCCATGGAATACTACCAGCAGGATCTATTAAGCAAAACGTTGTTTTTCTCTTTTTTTTAAAAGTTAAAAGAAAAAAGAGAGTTCCAATAATCCAAAATACAGGAGAGAATAATATTTTAAACAGTTTATAGAAGGAGAAATAAAAAATATATTCCAAGTGAAACAGAATCCAACCAGGGAGAATGTAGAAAAAGAAGAAAAGAAAAAAACATGTTACCCTGTGTTTTTATTCTTCAAACTACGAGCTTTCGTTCTTCAAGCTGCAAGCTGCTTAATCCAAACAAAGAGTTTCTCAAAAAATGAATAGTCATTTAGTTTATCAAGCGAAGAATTACAAACAGAGTCTCTTAAATCCCTCTAATACAAAAGAAAAGTAAAAAAAAAATGCAGACATTTCATTATGTTGCAAATATAGAGTCCATCAAGCTTCCACCAGAATCAGTCAAAACAAAGAAAGCACAAAACCAGCCAACATTTTAAAACAAAGTCCAAAAAATAGATCTTAGATATCAAAAAAGTTCCTAATCTAAAAAAAATAATTTCCTAAAGTGATCTAAAAGCGGCTGTACGCTCTTGTGTCTCTTCAAAGAGACTTGTTTTCCCTGCGAGAGCAAGATATCTTCTCGGCCATTTCCCTTGCACTTACCTTGTTTTCTCCGTGGTGGAAACTACAGAGAAAAAACAAGGGTAGGGAATTCCAATGGCCCCCCGAGTAATCTTCTGGTCTCCCCTTCTTCAGGGGAAAAAAACTTCAGTGGTCCACAACTTCTGCAATCCACTGCAAGCAAGGAAAATTCAGCCAGTTCCCAGCACTCTGAGAAATTCGACTGGTCGAGCTGGCAGCCAAGCCTGGAGTCGACTCAACCATACTTTCAACTGGGAAACTGTGAGCATCCTGGACCAAACTAAATCCAAAAATGCTAGGGAATTCTTGGAAGCTTGGCATTCAGACAAATCAGCCATCAATAGACACATAGAGATAAACCACATTTACAAACCATTCAAAAGAGACAATGAACAAGCTAAGAAGGAAACAAAAAGACCTGAACACATCCTCTCCAGCAGCCTATACCCAGATAAACAGGGATTAACACCAGACAAACAACCACACAGAAAACAATACCCTAATCAGGAAACTAACAAGGAGAAAACCACACCCCCACCAACACCGGCAGGGCAAGCTTCTGTGTACAAACAGGGAGCAAACTCCACACTCACTTGCACTGATGATGTTTCCTAGTTAGGTAATGAAATGTCTGCAAGCAAACAACCAAGCTCAGAGAGCACCAAGGCCTCCATATAATAGTTCTTGTTAGATTATTTTCTCACATTGTTGTTTGGATTATCTTGGGGTTCCATCTGTTTCATAAAACAGTTACCCTTTTCAAATCATTATTCCTACAACTAGATTTAATTCTGGGTGACTTGCTGAATCTATTTAGTATGAAAATGAAGGTACACCTAAAGAGAAGGGAAGATGTGAGGGCAATGCAACTCCATTTATCAAGGATATTGGCCTTATCTTATATAGGGGACTATACTGTATATGTACATGTGCATAATTTAGCCTTGCTGGTTACTGGAAATGGACTTGGGCACCTCCTGAGTTAGAGACTACTTGAAAAATGCCAGTTGATTTTATCTCTGTGCATAGGTGGTATTCTAAATTAATTGCAGAGCTCTGGAAGAGGAAATGGCAGCTGATTGCCTGCCTTGGCGTAAGCTCCTCTGTTATAATTTTATACACTGGATGTGTTTCAGGAAAAGAAAAATACAATCCTGCAAAAATTGAAAACATGTCAGTTGAAGGCCAATTTTTGCACCCACACAGTCTTGATTGCACTGGTAGTGTCTCTAAAGTGTGTATAGAATATGGTGCTCCAGTTACTTTTAGGAATGTGCTTGCATCCAGCACAAAGCAAACACAAATGCTATCTTTGTTTATATCTGGTTTTTATGTTTGTGTATGCATGCCTTCCTTTAATCCTCTCCATATGCCAAGGCTGCATCAGCCAACTTCTTCTGTTTGTTAGGTTTTGATAACCTCTGCTTCTCAAAAGACTAACATTTTGCTGTTTCCCATTTCTCCCTGTCATTTATGGGCCAGTTGTAATTCTGAGGATATATTCATATATATCATTCGTCTGAGGATATATTCATACTCACACATGCTGATCCTCTTTGTAGAATCAGCCATTATAGCTCAAATGTTTTGGAGAGAGTGGTTTTTCGCCCTCAATGAACGCAATGGTCAATTTCAGTGGAGTATGTTACAAACCTACAACCTCCTTTAAAATGGCAGAATAAGTATGAGCAGTATGAGCTTGAGAATGCAAGCCTGTGTGCATTTATCTGGGAATGACTGCCACTGAAGTCTGTAGGGCAGCGCTTTCCAAACTGTGTGTCACAACACGTTAGTGTGTCAGCTGCAGTGTCAGAGTGTGTCGCAGCTGCTGCTGCCTCCGAGCCCTGCCAGGATTCCGCGCAGGTCCTAGTGCCTGCCTTGTGCCTTGCTGCCTCCAAACCTGATGTGATTCCGCGCAGGTCCTAGTGCCTGCCTTGTGCCCTGCTGTAAGAGTGTGTCATGAAAAACATGATGCCCTGTTGTAAAAGTGTGTCACCAACATGAAAAGTTTGGAAAGCTCTGCTGTAGGGCTTTCTCTTTGTATATAACCTTGTTCTGAGAGTGATGGATATGAATATGTGAAAAGGAGATTTTTGGAACAATATATAATATATGAGTGTACTTAAAGATGTCCTTAGGATGACCAGGGATCACTCTGAAGTTTGATGTCACAGTACGGAGGATAGTGTGATAATGCCAAATGGGCAAGGCTGTGCCACACTTGTGAATGTGGCTTGGAATTTTTGTCCCTTCACAATTTTAGGGGAAATAGGGGTGTTCCATTGTTTCTTTAAAAGACTGTATAACAGAGCTTTCCAAACTGTGTGTCGCGACACAAAAGTGTGTCGCCACACACAGTCTAGTGTGTCGCCACACAACCCGGAAGTGCTGATCATCATCAGCGCTTCCGGGTTTTCCCGCGGCGACACACCAACGGCGGCACGCAAAAATCAAAAGCGGCAGCAGCGCTTCCGGGTTTTTGCGCGTTGCCGCAACGGCGGCACTTCCGGGTTTTCCCGCGGCGACACACCAACGGCGGTTGGTGTGTTGCCACGGGAAAACTTTGGAAAGCCCTGCTGTATAAGGCCTATTCTGGGATTGGCATTACAGGTTTTGTACATTTCGTCCCTCTGAAAATCAGGAAACCGCAGCTTTGCTTTGAGCAATGGTGTTGAAACAGTGGTTGGAAGCAGCTCTGGGGCACCGAAAAGATGTGGTTGATTTTAGAAGCTGAGCAGCGCTGGGCATGGTTAGTACTTGGGTGGAGTAGTGCCTGGGAATAACAGCACTATTAGCTAAACTGGGAAGCTGAGAAACAGTTCAGAAAAAGCCACTGGCAAACCACTTCTGTAACACTGCCAGCAAAACCCCCTCGATGCAGAAAGTAGGAGCTGAGCTCGACTCAAGGACATCTTTACCTTGTTTGAGGGCTACCTGTGGCCCTGATTCTTCTATAGTCTATTGATTTACATATTAATTTGGATTGCTCTTCTTTGTATTTCAATTAAAAAGGCAATATGGGCAAACAATTTTAGCATATGCTACTGAAAAGCATATACACAAACAGGTAGTTACGTTTTTTAAAAATATAGTAAAATCCTGTACTGAAAACATTCATACAGAAAGAACATCATCTGTAAAGTAGCATTAAAAAAAGTTTTTTTCTGGAATATTGTATTTAGGCCTCAGTGCTCTCTGAGCTTGGTTGTTTGTTTGCAGACATTTCATTACCCAACTAGGTAATATCATCAGTGCAAGTGAGTGTGGAGTTTGCTCCCTGTTTATATACAGTAGCTTGCCCTGCCAGTGTTGGTGGGGGTGTGGTTTTCTCCTTGGTAGTTCCCTGATTAGGGTATTGTTTTCTGCGTGATTGTTTGCCTGGTGTTAATACCTGCTTATCTGGGTGTTGGCTGCTGGAGAGGATGTGTTCAGGTCTTTTTGTTTCCTTCTTAGCTTGTTTATTGTCTTTGAATGGTATATACATATAATTTATTTCTATGGACGTAAAGAATGATGTGACATCAAATGAAACCATTATATCTTTGCCCATATATTTGCTCAGCCATTATATATATAGAACCATTATATATTTGCTACAGTCACTTATCTGTTATGCATTATCAGTGTAAATGTAAACTCAAAAGGATTAGCATATACTGTAGATCAGGGGTGGGGAACCTTTTTTCTGCCAAGGGCCATTTGGATATTTATAACCAGGGACTGGGGTGGGTGGGGGGTGGGGTTTCTGGGATTTCCGTGGACCAGGGGCCGGAGTTTGCGGGCGGGAGCCAATCACAAGCACTAGGGGGCAGGGTTTGCAGGCGGGAGCCAATCACGTGGAAGGGGCGGGGTTTGCAGGCCTGACGTTGCCCACCCTTGCTGTAGATGGACTGCCTGCAACTCCAAGCCTTCATTGGGACACCCAGGGCAGCATTATCAATCTGGGACACTCTCAGTTGGCTGCTGAATTTCATCAGGGGCCACCACAGCCTATTCCTCCCTTACCCATCCAACGCATTGTAGTGTTACAGAACAGACCTACACGTTACAGAACTGGAGATCCTGTCCTGGGAGTGCTCCAGCCAAGCCCTGCCTTCCATCTGACATCATTCAAATGGCATCACTTTCTGCAGGCAGCCGCACTTTCAGCTCAGATCCAACAAGAGGGGATGTGGATGCTGGGCCTCCAGCCCTGCTCTTTTACGACTTTCTTTTCAACTGCCTGCTCTAATAAATAAGACTCTCATTTTATTCCACTCTAATAAGTCTGTAACTTTATTCCATTCATAAGAATGAAAGATTTTTGGAACTAACCGTCACGGGTCTAGATTATTCCAAGAATTCAATAATACTGTAAAAGAAAGAATGAATATAAATTTATAAGCACAGTGCAGTTAACAGTAGCGACAACTGTTTTCTTTTTTAGAAATGTAATCCAATCCAGTTACTTCACAGTATTCAATGTGATTTATTCTGAATGATTAAGGTTTGCATTGATAAGCCAACATCCAGTTAAAAAAGGAAGGTCTTTTCTCTTGTAGGGTTTGGTGGTGGATGTCCAATGTTGAATATCCAGCAATGGGAAATTTCATTGATTTCCACTGGACATGCTATGTTAAAAGTATATTTAGGGTTATAGCCAATGAAGGAGGGGGGGGGGAAGAAATCCAGAGAAAAAAGCAGATGATTGATGATTCCATTATTAACTGTAGGGCCAAAGGACTGAAAGGTGAAAATGGTTCACTCTATTTGACTGTCCCATTCCACACTTCAGCCTAGAGCAGTGTTTCTCAACCTCAGCAACTTTAAGATGTGTGGACTTCAACTCCCAGAATTCCTCAGCAAGCATACTGGCTGGGGAATTCTGGGAGTTGAAGTCCACACATCTTAATGTTGCTGAGGTTGAGAAACACTAGCCTAGAGAATGGTCTCTTCTGATATAGATATTTCCAGGTTGAGAAGACCACTTTCCATCAAGCCATGATTGGAAATGACAAATATACTAATTTGGCATTGTAGATTCTTTATAAATGGTGGACGTTAATCTTTACATTTTACAAGCCACTTTGAACTTTTTTTTTATGGGACAATCTGGTTTACTGAAGACATGCCTTGTGCTTCAAGTTTGTAGCACTGTGGTTCAGGAGAGTTTTAGCCAGAACGCTGAACCCAAGAGAAGAAATAGCTATTTCATGTATCTCCTCTCCACCTTGATCCCTTCCAAATGGTAACATGGGAACTAGGAATTGTTGGAGTTATAAACTTAGCACATATGTAAAGTACCAGATTCAGAAAGGCTAATTTAGTGAGAGTGATATTTAGATTTTAAAATTTTATTTCTTAATCAACTTTAAAGGAAATTAAGCATGCTTACAAATGTATCATGCATCTTGAAGGACTATCTATTTTATTTATTTATTTATTTATTTTTATTATTTCAATTTATTCCCCGCCCATCTCCCTTGCAAGGGACTCTATGATGGATGAGGAAGGCAATGATGTGATGTCAATGATAAGTGTTATTTCCATAAGCTTTCAAGTAGCCATCTGATACAAATGTGCACATGAGCCTTATGCCCACTGGGAATACATGATTTGCAAATTAGTGAAGGTATAAACCCCATAAAAGTACAGTTTCCTAAAAACGTTCTTCACATTTTACAATTTTCTTTTAAAAAAAGAAAATCAAAGGAGTTGAAATGTCATGTGATGCAATCTTATACATGTCTAACTTACTCAAGGGGAAGTGTGTAAAATCACAGCCTTGAACATTTTCTTCAGAACAATCAGAAGCTATTTGACTAATGTTGTTCATGATAATTGGTGTAAAGTTATAATACAAATTCTACACTGGGATAGCCCTGTAAACCAATGTGGCACCCAACTAGAGTTCAACCATTTAGCCTTATTCTAAAGGTGAATAGACTCAGTTTATAGTAGCAATGAGTGCACTGTTGGAAGAGCCAAAGGACCAGGTTGGGGACAGATCATCATGGAGAAAATCTACCTATGTGGCCGTCAAGTGTCAACTACAGCTTGACGGCATGTAATCATCATAATCAATTGGTTTAACATTGACCTGATTCTGTGATTTTATCAAAAATGCAGAGGATGCCACTATTTGTATATTATCTCAGAGAAGTTCAATGGTTTAAAAGAAAATGGTCTGAGAACTGTAGGTCAGGCCTTTCTTTATATAGCTCTTTGTATTCATTTTATCACTACCCACATAAAAAGAAAAGTGTTCCTTTCCCCTCTACTATCATATCAAATACAAAGAAATAAGTGGCTAGTAGGCACCAACTACATTATACCTGGTGCTTTATCTGTATGCTACATCTATATACAAATGTGATCCATATTGATTTATGGCTACTAGGCCTCCTATGTAGTAATTGCTTACTGCAGTGTAATATGTATCCAGGGGGTGTTAGTTCATATGTCAGGAGTCTGTCGTTTTCAATTATTTATTAAGAAAACAATATTTATCTAAGATAGGTGAAGAATTTTTCTTTTCTGCTTTCAATTAGCTGGGAATTTACTGTCTTCAGCCACATGTCCATTTATCAAACCCCAATTCCCAACAATCTGGACAAAATCTCTTCATATATATAATGAAATTTTCTCTTTGTACAGTATCCTGATTTATATCAAGTGGCCTTCTCATTCTTAAGGTCATATACACATAAAGAGTCCTACTGAATACATACAAAACTCACCTAGTGTAGGAACCTGTTTCTTACAATGGCTACCAAGATTCCTGTGAAAACTATAAACATTGAACAAAGGCCACAGTCCTGCTGTCTCGTAGTCTCCGTAACTGGTATTTCATGCCATACTTTTGTAGATAGATGTGCCATCATGGGTAATAATTTTAGCTGAGGGAGACATGGGGTATAAATTTAGTCAACAAAGGCACTTCTTACAGACTTACCTTCCATGATTTTGTATTTCTCTATTTACAACTAAGCCATAACATGTGCAAATCCCGTAATAGTGAAATCAGTATCTTAAACATACAGAATCGGGTCTGGCCAACATATTGATAATGCATCACTCAGCAAGTTCATGTTGATGCTCAATATCATGATAGAAACAACTGTTGAACAGTTATTATAAAATATTTGCATCAGTATTGGCAGAAAGAATGAAAAAAATCTTACAAGAATTTATACACCATGATCAATGTGGCTTTTTACCAAAAAGACAGTTAAAAGATAATGTAAGAGTGGTTTTGGATATCATAGAATATCTACAATATCATAACGAATGTCAAGCGACTCTTATCTTTTTGGATGCAGAAAAAGCTTTTGACAATTTGAACTGGAGTTTTATGTTTAGAGTTTTGGAAATTATGGACTTTGGAGAACATCTTATTCAAGGAATTAAGACAATTTATACAGCACAAAAGGCAAACATTATTGTGAATGATGAACTAACCAAACCATGTCATATACAAAAAGGAACAAGTCAAGGATGCCCTTTATCACCTCTGCTTTTTATTTTGGTATTGGAAGTTTTTAATAGAGGCATTAGAAGAGATGAACAAATAAAGGGCTTAAAGAATAAACAAGAGCAGTTTAAATTAAGGGCTTTTGCTGATGATTTAGTTTTTATATTACAGGATCCCCTGGATACTGTGGAACATCTGATGAAGAAATTGAAAGAATTTGGGTCACTGGCAGGTCTCAAAGTAAATAAACAAAAAACCAAAATGTTAACTAAAAATATGACCCTGTCCAGTCAAGAATTACTGATGGGTAAGACGGGTTTTAAGATTGAAAAAAAGGTTAAATATCTGGCTCAGTGGGTAAGACGCCAGGCTTGTCGATCGGAAGATCGCAAGTTCGGAGGTTCGAATCCCTAGCCCCGCATGACAGAGTGAGCTCCCGCACTAGCTCCAGCTCTTGCCAACCTAGCAATTCGAAAGCATGCAAATGCAAGTAGATGAATAGGTGGGTAGGTAACAGCGTTCCGCGTGCATCATGCCGGCCACATGACCGTGGAAGCGTCTTCGGACAACGCTGGCTCTTCGGCTAACAAACGGAGATGAGCACCGGCCCCTAGAGTCGGACACAACTGCACAAATGTGCGGGGGGAACCTTTACCTTTACCTATCTGGGGGTAGTTCTGTCAACTAAGAATAGTATGTTATTTCAGAATAACTATGTTACAATTTGGAATGATGTGAAAAAAGATTTAATAAGATGGGGGAAATTGCAATTGTCTCTTATGGGAAGAATATCTGTGATTAAGATGAATGTTCTGCCTAGGATATTGTTTCTTTTTCAGACTTTACCAATTTTGTCAACAGATTTACCATTTAAAGAATGGCAGAGAGATATTTCAAAATTTATTTGGCAAGGCAAGAAACCAAGAATTAAGTATAAATTGCTACAAGATGCCAAAGAAAGAGGAGGTTTGGGTCTGCCAAATTTGAAATTGTATTTTGATGCCTGTTGTTTGCTTTGGATGAAGGAATGGATTACTTTGGAGAATAAGAAATTACTACAGCTTGAAGGACATGAATTAAGATTCGGGTGGCACTCCTATTTATGGTATGATAAAGCAGTTTGAAAGTATGCAAATGCAAGTAGATAAATAGGTACCACTTTGGTGGGAAGGTAACAGCGTTCCGCGTGCATCATGCTGGCCACATGACTGTGGAAGCGTCTTCGGACAATGCTGACTCTTTGGCTAACAAATGGAGATGAGCACCAGCCCCTAGAGTCGGACACAACTGTGCGGGGGAACCTTTACCTTTTAAAGTTAAAGTTAACAAGGATTTTAAAAATCATTTTGTTAGGAATGCTATACTGAGAATCTGGAATAAATATAAAGTAAGACTGTCTCCCAATATACCATTATGGCTATCACCTCAAGAAGCATTTGTTAGAAGAGAAAATGTGGGAGGAATAAGTTGGTTAAAATATAAAGATTTGCTAAACTTCATTGATGGTGAACCAAAAATTAAAACAAGGGAAATGTTAGAGTTGGAAGGTTTTATATGCCACTGGTTCACATATGTACACTTGGTAGAACGTTTTAAAGTAGATAAAAAGAATTATAAATTTGTTAATGAAATAACTCAGTTTGAAATGGAACTTTGTATAAATGATGACCACGTTATTACTAAAATGTATAAGATGTTGTTACAGATGAATATGGAAGATGAATATGTCAAGGATTGCATGATTAAATGGGCTAAGAATTTTAGATACAATATTATGCTGGACCAATGGGAAAATATGTAGACTAAAGGTTTGAAATTTACGCTGAATTACAATCTGAAAGAAAGTTTTTACAAGGTGATGTATCGTTGGTATTTATCCCCTGATAAGTTGTCAAAAATGTATAATGGTGTAACTAATGTTTGTTGGAAATGTTTACAGGGCGAAGGAACCTTTTATCATCTCTGGTGGACGTGAGAAGGTTAAAAAGTTCTGGGATCAAATATGTATTACTATTCAAAAGATTCTTAAAGTTAATATACAAAAAAGCAGAACTGTTTCTTCTGGGCTTGATGGAGAAGGAGTTAGAGAAGCAACAAGGAGTTTTGTTATTATACATGATTACAGCTGCAAGACTTTTATATGCACAATGACGGGAAGAAAGATCCACAGATATCTACGGTTGAGGATTGGATTGTTAAATTAATGGATTTGGCTCAAATGGCTAAACTAATAATAGAACACACTACTTCTGGATTTATATCTATTTGGCAACCACTTTTGGAGTACTTGCTTGTGGTAGAAAAAAATGAAATTTTGTTCTTGGGGTTTAGTGATTAAATTGTTTATTTTAGTAGAAATAATGCTACTATGGTTTAATTAATGGTAAGTGATTATATTTGTAAATTTACCTATATCTGTATTGGAGAAAGTCGGAAGTCACTTTCTGTTTCTATTTTCTGTCTATTGACACTGTTATAGTTTTTTTCTTTTTTCTTTGGTTCTATTTTCCATCTTTTCTGTACTTTCTATTTTTGTACTTTAACTATACTTTGAAAAAACAATAAAGTTCTTTATAAAAAAAATATCATGATAGAAACAGAACAGAATCCTGGGAACAGCAGAACAGAAGTGCCATAGTGACAAACAGAAGCCTCCCAGCATCACCTCTGGAGAACTATCTGCTATGGAGGAATGTAGTTGCTGGAGCAGCACACATTTCCCCAACCCCAGCCAATCAGTAAAGCATGGCTAAAAGGTGTCCTAAGGCTGATTTCAGAGATTCAAGGGAGCGGCAGACCTCGCAAGTTCTTATTCCTGGCACAGGTTGTCAGTGAGACAATCAAATCCAGATTGAAATAAATAAATTTATATAAGGCACATTTATTTATTTACAAAGTTTCACTTAGACTGTCAGCAGTTTACAAAAGCCGCATAATGACATAAAAGCATAAAATATAACCAAAAGAAACTCAGCGTTCAATGAATGACTCCTACATTCTTCAACCATTGTATATCTTTCTCTGAAGGAATGCCATTTTACGTTCTCATTGTCATTCATTATTTAATAGCAAACACTTCTTGCCCTGAAAAGGGAAGTCCATAATAGAAGCATAGCTTAGGAACTTCAGAAGTTACCTTAAGCCAGCCTTTCTCAACCTTTCGACCCTGGAGGAACCCTTCAAATATTTTTCAGGCCTCGGGGAACCCCTGCACATTCAGGCTCAAATATACAGTAGGCAAGAAGTTACAAAATTACTATAGTCGTTTCATGTGTAGGCCTGTATATATGCATTGACAGTGTTCTTAAACTAAAAATAAAGAATGAAACTTACCTCTTTAATGTGAAGTTGCCCGAATTTGAAATAATTTTTTTAATAAATGGTGATCTCCCAGGGAACCCCTAGTGACCTCTCGCGGAACCCTAGGGTTCCACGGAACCCTGGTTGAGAAATCCTGCCTTTAGCCAAGCCAGACAATTGCTTTCTTGCTACAGTCCTCACTAATTGGCAGAGGCTGTTAAGATTCCTGAGAAAGGTTTTTCCCTGCTCCTTGAATTGAGTGTGGGACCTTTGCACGCAAGGCAAATCTTCTAACACAACTATGTTGTCATAATCCAAAATAGGCTGTTTTAGGGAAGTTTTAACTGCTATCACCATCACAACATTCAGGATTATTCTCTGTAAAAACCTGCCTTTAACTATAACATACCTTTGGAATGATGTTAGAAGCCTGGAAGAATTAGAGTCAAAAAAGCAGATTGTAGGCTGCACTTCTTCAAGCTTACAGAAAATGTAAAATGTTGTAACTTCATCTCCATAGATGGAGAACATTAGGTGAGGGCACTTCAATAGTATGATGGGACTAAACCTGTCAGCCATTGTTGCCAACCTTCTTTGCATCCTATAGAAGCCAATAATCAGAGGCAACAAAATAATACCATTTCATAAGAACAAGTTAAAGGGCATTTTTCAGTTTTATACCAAGCCTGGTACCGTAGAGAAACAAGTGGAATACATGTGTGTGTAAGAGAGGGAGGGAGAGAGGGAGGGAGGGAGGAAAGAGGGGATGCATAATTTTTTGCATAAGCAAATAATTAGTTCAATTGTTCCTTTCCCAAATTATTTGCTTATGCAGAGAATCCTCTGTCAAGTGAATCTGAAACTTTTGAAGGACATAGATGTCTACAATGGCTTTGGAAGTATAGTACGTGGAATATACTCAGCAGAGTTGTGGATTGCACCCCTACATGGTGAGAAAAGGGCTACTTCATATTTATGCCTGAGATTGCAAGCTCTGGCGGTGATGAATTTGTTGAAAGAGTTCATCAGAAAAACATTCAGTAACTACAATGTATTTTCTAATTTCAAAGAACTCCAAAAGCACTTTAACTTACAGTCTCAACCATTATAGCCGCTTTATATAACTTTGCACTATCCCAGTTATATACTGTAAATACATTTGTAGATACCTGAATTAACCTCCAGATGCTAATTTTCCCCATTCATATATTTAAAGGTAAAGGTTCCACCCGCACATTTGTGCAGTCGTGTCCGACTCTAGGGACCGGTGCTCATCTCCATTTGTTAGCCAAAGAGCCAGCGTTATGTAATTGCGGCAGTACTGAAGAGGGCCACTCTCAGGTTATTTACTGCATACCCATATTCTGGAAATCTCTCAGAAGAAGAAGGGGATGAGGGCTGAACTTGATCCCTGGTTCATATTGAATAGCAAGATGGATGGATTCAATTACAGTGGCAACGAACACATCATCGGAAGACCTGAAGGAGCAGGTTGGAGACAAATCCTCCTGGAGAAAATCTATATATGTGGTCACCAGGAGTCAATATCAGTTTAATAGCACATAATCACCAATCTTATTTAGTAGTTTGACATCTTCACATACTTTCACACAGAAAACCTACAGTATATCCCCAGTGGTGAGTTGAACCCACCCTAGCTAGACATTTGTCACATAAATAATTCATGGCGCTCTGGGTTTCTAGGTATTAGAAAAATCAGAACGGGGTCATTTTTTTACAATTCCCTAAACATGGCCTTATTCCCATATTTAGCTCTGGTGTACTCCCTTTTTAAAAAACATAAGTAGAGATTTGCTAGAAAGAGTGTTCCTTCCACTTCAAATAGCCAGGTCTGGAGATGTGGGGGGGGGGAGGGTTTTAAAGCCTGCCACTGTCTACACTATGCTCCTCTTCCAGTTTGCCACTTTCTGAAAACAACCATTTGAGTTTCAGAAAGGCAAACAAGAAGAACAAGGCAATATCTGCTATGTCCGTAACTGTCAAAATTACGGATCAAAGATGCTTGAGAACTTTGTTCTGTCTCCATTTTCAAGCAAGCTCACGTGATTTACACTTCCCATGGAGTGGAATGCAATGATCCTTCAGATTACAATACTTTTCTTGCTGCTTTTGTCATGTAATTTTTGACTCAATGTGATTTTTGTTTTTTTGAGAAAATGCCTGCAAGCATGTACAGTATTAAATTAAATTAATACATTAGATGCAAATGTGAATGTAGGCTTTTTTTAAATTAAAAAGATCACAGATTGTTGAAGCAATGGGATGGAATAGATTTATGAATGGAATTAACTGATGTGAGTTGGAGTAGAGATATATGAATGACATTGGCAGAACATGGAACATTTCCAGTACCAGGAATATATAACTAACAGTTCAGTTCTCCCTGTGCCTAGCCACCTGGAATCTATCACTATCACTATCATTTTCTCTGTATATTCAATGAGTTGTTGAAAGTCGGGTGGCATACACATTTAATACATTATTATTATTACTGTGATTATTACTATGATTTATAAGGCTACCCAACTCAAACAGTGTGACTCTGGGTGGCATATAACAAAAAAACCTCATTAAACCATACAATATTATTTATTTATTTATTTTATTTATTTATTATTCGAATTTATCACCGCCCATCTCCACGTCAGTAGACTCCGGGCGGTTATTAAACATCTACAATATATAAATATAAAATACAAAATATAAAATGGTGACCAAGCAACGTAACAGAACAACTAGAAGGGGAATCTCACTCATCTGCCTCCTAAGAGTTTGACTGCTCTTCTACATAGAAGAAACATATATAGAAAATCAGCATAGGAATGAGAAGAGAACATAGCTAGAACGTAACTGCCAATATCTCTTTTCTTTCTAGATGCTGTTCATTCATTCAGTCATCCATCCATCCACTTATAATTTGGGGCATGAGAGAGGACCTGGGCAAGGTATCTTCAATGTGAAGTCACACAATCCAGGTAAAATTTATCCTGTCTATGAGAACTAGGCATATACTTGCACACTGCAGGTTTCATTTACTAGTAGATCTCTCCCTCTCCCACTCCCTCTCCCTCTCTCTCTCTCTTATACCAAGCAAACTTTTTTTCTAAAAGGAGGTATAGAATCAGCTATAATGGCCACACTGCTCAGCATTCCCTGTCTTTCACTGCGATGGGAATGGATTATCAAACATGATCCAATAGATGTAAGACTGGATCCTGGCTTGCCTTTCCCATGTTCTCGAAATATCTCCCTAATAGTTCTGTAAACCCTTTTCTGAGTACAGTTAAAGCCAAATGGTGCAGTGTCGTGCTGCTCCCATATCTCATCTCATCCCCAGCTGGAATAATAATCCTTACTATTACATGTTGTTACTCTTTGAGATTGTTCTCTCAGGCCTTTCCCAGGGCTTCCCAAACAGAGAAAATATGGCTCCAGAAAGCATCCCACAGTCCATCAATCTGTCCTTATTTCCACACTATCTCTGAAAGGTCTCTCCAGCTTTATTTGACGTCAGCCAGGAATCTCTCCCACACAGGCTGCTCCTTTTGGTTTCCACTGCCTGGTTCCCTCCCTTCTCCTTTTGTCTGAGCAGATGACACCACACCATAGCATTGACTTAAGCCATAGCTACTACAACGTTATTTCTTGCTAGCTCAAACACATATGACTTCAATAAAAGAGTCCAGTAATGGTTCTTTTCAATATTGCTTAGAGTTTCCTCACAAACCTAAACAATTACTGAGCCAAACAGAGAAATGAATTTCATACAAAGACACACATTACACAAACGTATATTCTTATTTTGATTACAGGTTTACTTTTATGCAAACTGTCTTGACACTAAAATAATTCATTTTGAAATATCAGGATAATGTGAAATTCTTTGTTTTTGTTGTGCTCTTTTCTTGCTTGATAGTTTTTCTAAGTTGCTGTATTGCTTACAGCAATAAATTGGATCTGACACATTATAGCAGGACACAGTAACTCTGTAGTTAGATAGGGATTACAGCTGTAACAGAATTGACAACATTTTTACTAGCTTTTCCATCCACACCTTTAATCACAGCATCTTAGGTAGGAACCTATATAATCAAGCATCTCAGTTAACTATTGATGGGCCAGCTAGTGGATCTCTGCCTAAAGAGCAATTTTCTGCAAATTATTTCCCAATCCATCATAAGGAAATATGGTGTTTGGGGCATTCAGGAGAAGCCAAGCTTATGTGTTGCTTGCAGATGGTTCTACATCTAGTTGCTGGTTCAGAAAATTCTCTAAGGACAGACAGTGTAAATACACCAAAGATATAGTCAGTGATTGGTGCATATGACCACTCTCTCTGATGTTACATCCTCTGAGTGGGGCAGATGAGATGTAAATACCTCCCTTGGGGGGGCGGGGAGTTTACTTAATATCAGGGCACAGACAACATTTATTTTCCCATTCTTGCTTTCAGGCTTGTGGAGTTTCTTGAAAGCTACTATGTCAAGACACAACACAAATAGCCCATAGTTCCATTTTCATTCTGTGTAAGCCAGCCTTCCCCAATTTGTCATCCTCCAGATGTATTTGAATAGAATTTCCATCACCCAACCACAACAGCTAATGACCATGCTTGCCAGGAATGATGGCAATAGTGTCTGGAGAGTACCAGAATGGGGAAGGCTATCATAGGCAGAATGACTGCAATGTATTCATTTAAATATCTGAGATGTTTTCTTGCATATGAACTCCCCTTAGCATCTGTCTAATGTTCCTCAGCCCAGCAACTGAGAGGTATGAATGTTTATTTTACTAGTGAAATACACCTGCAACCCTAAGTACTATATGATAAGCAGATGTTCATGTCTATAAATTGAACTAAGCATAATGATTTATGGACCCATTGGAATCAAAATACCAAGTGAGAGCCAAGGTCCCTAATGGATTTTTCACATTTAATAAATCTCGACATTGTTTGGATATAGAAGGAAGGGCCATGGCGGAAACAAAGTCATTATAACATGTAACTATTTTAGAGGTATGCTAGTGGTGATCTACGAAGCAGATGTAATGCAGGTTGATTCTGACACATGAAACTGACCTTGGAGAGCAGATTAAACAAATTAAGCATCAAGTCTGAAACACAGATGAAGTATAGAGTGAAACATAAGTGAAATGATCACATCAGCCACTGTGTATCTAAGGCAGCCTTCCCCAATTTGGTTCCCACCAAATGTGTTGGATTATAACCTCCATCATTGTCAACCAGCATAGTAAATAGCTATGCTCTCTGCGAAAGAAGTGAGCGGCAGGCTAACATGTCCAGAGAGAAGCAGGTTGGAGAAACTCAATTTAGGGCTTCATGACCATTCACTATTATCTAGAATATCTAAATAAACTTGTACAGGATTGGACTCCACACTTGGAAAATTTATTGTGATTTAAAGTGGTGTAGGATTTGCATTTCATTTCAGGCTCTCTATGACCTAACGTCATGCATAGTTACTCAGACTTTAATATATGTATATTGTGCTGGTTAATGACTGCAATAAATTTTTCAATGGCATGCATGGCATGCATCAGAATGCTCTGATTTTTCCTATTATACCACAGGAAGTACATCCGATTGTAAAAGAAATTGTAGGTAGTATAGCCTTTCTCACCTCAACTAGAAAATACAGTATATATCAGAAAATTATCACTGTGCTCAGGCTTGCCTTTGCACAAACTGGAAAAGTTGCTTAAAGAGGTTCATTCACTTTAATGAATCAAAGCTTTAAAGCAGACACACCTTTTGCAGACTAGCTTGGAAGTCTGAACAAAAACAGCCTGAAAAAAAAGAAAGAAAGAAAGAAAGAAAGAAAGAAAGAAAGAAAGAAAGAAAGAAAGAAAGAAAGAAAGAAAGAAAGAAAGAAAGAAAGAAAGACGAGTTGCTTTACTAAACCTCAGAGGGGTGCTGTGCTAGCACAAGGTCCAAAACCTTTTCATCAAATAATTTTGATGAAGCATGCACTGCCTTAATATATAGTACTTCTCTCCTCCAATTTTATTCTCACAAAACCCAGTGAGGTAGGTAATGATGAGTGATAGGCACCTGAGTCTCCTGAGTCCTAGTCTAGCTCTTTAACCGCTACACCTCACTCGTTCTTAGCCAGACGGATATATTTGAAGTTCATGACTAAACTAGAGCTCCTGATGCAGGAATGTTCTCTAGCTGGTTCAGTCCAATTTGTGTGAAATTAAATTGTTTTTTCCTAAGTTACATCTCATCTGTTGTGATTCCAAGCTAAGTTGAATAAAACTTATAAAACTATAGTAGGCTGTCTTCTTTGTGAACATTATTCAGTGTGGGTCTGGGCCATTCCGGTCCCCACAGTGTACCAATGAAAGTTAGCAAGGGATTCCAAAATCTATCTGATGGCTTGCAAGAACCCTGGCAAGAACAGAAGCAACAGCATGAAATCATGGCATATTCTAGTGATCCCTCCTGCAGCAAAATACAAGACTGAATACAAGTTTTTGTAGAAGGCTCCTCTTAGTGGTATTGTTGTGATGCTTGTAAGTTCACTTCATGCATGTTTGGCAAATTGTTTTCTACATTTTTTCCTTAAATAATATACTGCGTTTCAGTATAGCATGAAATGTTCAAAACAGCTCAACTACATATGTCAAGAACTGCAGGCAGGAAAATAGAAAAACAGTGATGTGAGACTGAAAGAAAATAAGACACTAAATATCAGGAGGAAGGCTTTACTAGTGCCAAGGAAGTATTTGGTGGCAATGTATTAATGATTTCTGGAGATTGGAACAGTAAAAATATTTCAGTAATCAATAACCTTCTCTGGATGTCTGTGGTAGTTTATTAGGTTGCAAAAGGTGTACAAAAATAGCTTCTAAACGTACTACTGAAAGTGAAAATATGTACACATGTGAGGCAATAGGAAAAAATGTATGGTTGGCAGTGAAGGTGAAACAATGAGAGTAAAATTGTGTCAGAGCACGCAACGCTGGGGCGGCCAGTGCTTCTCCAAGACATCAGAGGTATACGCTCTATGCAGTAAACAGACACTCAAGCAGAGATTAGATAAAATAGTCTATTTACTCTATATACATACGCAGTCCAAAATACAGTCCAGTAACGTCCAACACAGTTACAGATGAGATGAAGCAACGCGAAGAGAGTGAACACTAAAGCTTCACTACTTTTATACAAATATTAACCAATCACATTATAGGTCAAACAAATTATCTGCCACACCCAGCTAAACTATAGCACCTGTAATATGAGTCACATCATACCTTCTACAATGGCTGCTAATTGGATGATTTGCAGAAAATATAAACTCTCACCTATATACCTCTAGCTTCTCCTGTATAATTAATCTATCTGTAAATTCTGGGTATTTTATAAACCCCAACAAATTGGCATATTTCCAAAAATACATATAGTATCTTTTGACAGTCAAGCCTAGAATAAATTTGTGTCATTATTAGAAGCTGCTAATGCAAATGCATATCTTGGCAAACTTATTTTAATAAAGTGTCAACCAAAAACTCATAAACAACCATACCATGAAAAGTACTGGTTTCAGGATCTATAGTTAGAACCAATAAAACAGTACATGCTGTTTCAATTAGCAGTGCAGAAGCAAAATGTGGGTTCAGTGTTATAAATAATATTTCAAGAAAGACAGAAACTCACTCCCACTATCTAACGTATCTAATCTTACATGCATCAAACATTTGGGGAAACCTATCACCCTCCTCAGTGCTGAGCTGCATATATAAAATCATTGTTGTGTGGCTGACCCAGATCAGCTGCTGATCTACACATAAAAGTCTCTGCGAGGAAGAAATATGGCCAAAATGAAGCGGCTGTCCTGAAATTGTTATCAATATGACAGCAGGTTGAAACTCTTGCTTTGCTTTGCTTTGCTTTGCTTTTGTCTTTGCTGAAACAATACAGCTTTTTAAAATGATGCATTGATACATTCTGATGATTAACTACTTCTCATTTTGAAGGGTTATATGATGGAACCAGTTGTTGACTAATTTAGATAGTGCCTAGCAACCATCAAAGTGATGTATTGAGGAAATAATCATGGCCAGGGAGGGTGGGACTGAGAAAACAAAACAGCAAACATTTCATTTCCTTTTACTGTTTGTCTTAATTCTGTGATTCACCTAATGGAATAATAATGTCTGTGGGAAAGGACATTTGTCTCTTTTATCCTTCCAGAGAGTTTATCAAAATCAAACAGCAATATATTTGGTACCTGGAAAAGAGACAGTTTTTACAACTGTTCTAGTAAGGCCACAAGTATTGTTAAGAGATAGGAAAAGATGGATAAGCTGTATTATCTTACATATTACTCATGAAAAGATAAGAAAACATGCATTACTTTATGGATTACTATCTCTATAACAAAACTTTGATTTTCAGCCAAGTTATAGCTTTTGAAGGCATCCTGTACTTTATTAGGTTTTATAAGATTGAATCTTGGGCTCTGCCGATGGACACCCAGTGACACACATCCTTTAGCTCCATGCAAGGAAAAGGATCGGCGTCTTAGATCAGGGATAAGCAACAGGGTGCCAGTTAGCATTGATACTCTTACCGGCTTCCTGCTCCAGCAAACTTCATATGAAATAATGAATAAGAGACTGCTGCAAAGCAGCAATAATGTCTATCAACATTTGTGCTACTTTTTGGAGGAGGAAGCGATTTCATATCCACTATATATTTTAGGGCTACCAGACATGGGTTGCAAAAATCCAGATAACCACTAGATGGCAGCAAAGATATACAGAGAACTAATTTTTTTGTTGACATTTTGGGATCATCTGGTATTTGTCAAAGTTTCTGCATTCATGGACCACAAAATAAACATTCAGAAAATGCAGACCAACCAGTTAAACACCCCTTCCTACATTTTCATCTTTAAACATGGGAATTCATATCTTTTGGTGAACCAGATAATGTTATAGATACCTTCCTGTATGCCTTCCCATCTCCTTTTTAAAATGTCTTTTTGGCTAAATCTTGTATTAAAAAAATAATCAAACTTATTTATTTACAATTTGAATTATTTTATATATCCCATGCCACTGGATAATAATAAGTCTTAGCACAAACATGCTCATCCAGAATGTTCTTCTAAATAAACATCTAAATGGGTAGGGATGAGTGGAAGTTAAGTTCAATGAAATCCCATTGGTAGATATTCGTTTTTATATTTCCTACTCACATTTCTTTTCTTTTTGCCAAAGCAAGATCACAGTTCCATGTGGCACAGCACATGGACTGAGTAAATGCACTCAAGACTTATCAGTTTTCTGAATTTAATACTCGCGTTGTTACTTGTTTTTTTTTTCATAAAATAGATTTCAAACCACCAGTTCTCAGCCACCAAACTATTTATGCAAATCAGTTGATCAGTAGTGGACCTGGAGAGGCAACAGGTTGAGACAACAAGCAGCTCTGGCCTGGCCAATTGACTGGCCATGAGCCTGGGAAGCTACAGTGAGCTGCCTGGTAGATCTCTGCAGACCATCTGTGGTCTGTAGACCACAGCTTGAAAATCAAGCATCTTAAATCATGCTTCCACTTAAAATGGAGCCATCTACCCTAGTTCATTTAGAGAGCCAGTTTAGTGTAGTGGCTGAGTGGTAGCTGGACTAGGACCTGGGAGACTATAAGTTCTGGTACTTCCTTAGGCATGGAAGCTGGCATGAGATTTGGGCCAGTTGTCTCTTTCAGCCCAATCCACCTCACAAGGATTGTTATTGTGGGGAAAATTGATGGAAGGAGTATTATGTACAGTCCTGAGTTACATTGCTAAAGGTGTGGTATAAATAAATTTATCTCATAGCTGTTGGAGGTTCCAGCAAATCAGCATGCCTCATTAGCATATGGGTGATTGCTCTAGGAGGCAAACTCTCTATGTGCTTCTTCCTGAGGAAGCTGTTTGTTGCCCCTCCCACTTCCTCTCTCTTTTTTTCTTCCACCGAAGAAGAAGGACCATGCGGCTGCTGGTCCTTCCATGGAGAGGCCATGTGCTAGGCCTCAACTCCAGAATTTTCCCCTTTTCTCCATGCAGCCTTCACCAGCAAAGAGGGGTGAGGGTAAATTAAGTTTAGGGAACCACAAAAGAAGAACTGAAACCAATTTTCTACTGAAATGGATGTAACTGGACCAAATAAACAGTAAGAACTGTTTTTGTAACCTACGTTGTCTAAGTGTGTAATTCTTTATGCTTGGGTGGGCTATGTGCTTAAGATCAAAAACCTATATTTCTCTAGCATGCTCATTAATGCTATTAAGATAGAAACTCCTTTCTGTGTGTGCATGTTTCTTTGCTGTTATACGCTCTGCTCCATTCAGTGGTCCTAGCAGTCCACTAATGGTTTTCAATAACTGGGTGTGTGTTGCTACACAAAGTAATCTTTACCAGAAACACCAGATATATCACGTAGCTTTGGGTTAATTTATTAAAGTGTGCTGGAATTTGAAAAGAAGAAATTCAACATAAATGCTGCTGCTGTATGGATTACAATTTCTCAGTAAGTTTAAGAATAATTGGCTTGGAGGTAAACATATGCTTGTCTGTTCAGAAGAATGTCCCATTACATTCAATGGTGTTTATTTCCAAGTAAGTGTGCAATGGCCTTTTACTCAAATAGACAATGTAATGTAATGTAATGTAATGTAATGTAATGTAATGTAATGTAATGTAATAATGAAATAAAATAGCACAGAATCTAGAGTATGGAAAATCTATAAAAATAAAAATACCATCACCTGGTGGCAGCAACAGTAAAGAAGATTCCTCATAGACCCCTGTGGACAGAAAATTTAGAAGCAGAGATGCCATACTATATTATTGCCATTTTCACCCCGGGAAATTTCGTTGTTTGACTGTTCATGGCAAGGGATGCTGCAAGTCGCTCACTTGTTTAAGCTGATGAATTTGGGCCTGTTAATCTCTCTCAGCCCAGCCTACCTGACCGAGTGGTTGTTGTGGGGGAAAACAAGAAGAGGGAGCACTACGTATGTCACCTTGAGCAAATCGATGAAAGACAGGGTACAAATCTAACCAGTCAGTCAGTCAATGTGATGTACAAGTCAATTTCAGTTTTTCTCATTATTCTACTTTTCTCAACCAAGGAGGATTTATCTCAGTTTCACGTTAAGATTTTTTAATGTTCACATATGCATAATTATTTCTATAAATGCATCTCACATTTGGGTGCAAAATTTTGTGTTGTGATGTCAACCCCACTAGGTAGACCAGACCATAAAATCAACTCCATTTGCTGCAAGTCTGATTGTGCTGCACCTCTTCCTCCTCCTTATAGTTCAGTCAATTAGGGAGGCGTCTGCCTGAGCTGCTCTTGAACGTTATCTCGTTGTTCTGGACCTTCAAAAGGCTTCAGTCCCTTTTGCCTCGGCAATGGAGCATGCATATCTCCATCAAGGTCATCTTTCTTACTCTCTAAAACAGAGCTTTCCAAACTTTTCATGTTGGTGACACACTTTTTAGACATGCATCATTTTGCGACACACTCTTACAGCAGGGCACAAGGCAGGCACTAGGACCTGCGTGGAATCCCAGCAGGTTTGGAGGCAGTAAGGCACAAGGCAGGCACTAGGACCTGCGCGGAATCACAGCAGGTTTGGAGGCAGCAAAGCACAAGGCAGGCACTAGGACCTGTGTGGAATCAAATCCTGGCAGGGCTCGGAGGTAGCAGCAGCCGCGACACACCCAGACACTGCAGCCGACACACTAACGTGTCCCGACACAGAGTTTGGAAAGCTGTGCTCTAAAATATAAGCATTGTAATCATTTTCTTTTCTTTAATACATTTTCATTTACCGTTTCCCTTAATATTGATCTTTTGTCAACTTTTTTTTAATGCACTGCAGAATTTGAAAAAGTATAACTTTCGAAGATAACCACATTTTGGTCCTTGTAAGGTCCTTAAAAGTGAGAAATGAGAATAATCTGAACAAGAAAATAGATGCTTCCCCCCATGCATAGCGAAAAGCTCTCTTGGAGATGAGCATTGCCCCCAAAGCCAAGTCAGTTGTGATGTCTTGCGAATCAACTAATTATTATCCTTCATGTTAATTTGAAGGTTGTCAGATGAACATTTGCTCAGAGTAGTAGCAATGTTGAGCAGCGCATACCTATTCTTTGGGCCATTATCCCAATCAAATCCATTCTTTTTTTGTCCCCAGCACAAGCGAGAGGCCTGTGAAAAGAATATCACTATCTTCTTTGGAGAATCTGAGGACTAGACGCCACCATTTTAATTTTCAAGAGCAGCTGTGGCAGCGATACTGGTAGCAGGGATCTTTTTCTTTCTTTACTGTCCAGCTATAAAACTTCTGCCTATAAATTGGACATTAATTTTTGAAAGCAGTAGTACAAGTTTGGTAATGAAAGATTTGTCAGTCTGTCAGACATACGGTACTGGAACAAGCCAAACCAAAATCTTCTAAAAATCACAATGTTCTAAATGTGTATTTTTCACCACAGTGGGCATAACTAGATGGTGTGCTTAAATGTTTCAGATGTGCTTGTGGTGAGGTGAGGGCTGCATTGGGCAAGATGCTAATGTATTATGGATGGGGCTACATTTGGCACATAGGCAGAGCTCTGATTTTTGTTTGTTTCTGATTTTTGTGCCTTGGGAGAAGTGTTTTCTTAAACTTGGTTTTAAGATTACACTGCAGTTTTGGTGTATTTCCTGCCTTAGGATGGTAGGAAACTGAAATTGTATGCTTCATTTGTTGAGTCCTCCTAGAGCAGGGGTCCCCAACCTGTGGGCCACGGCCCACTTGTGGGCCACAGCCTGTTAGGAAGTGGGTCACAGGGCTCCCTCCTGCAAACCCCACCCCCCAGTGCACGCAATTACCCCGCCCCGGTGTGCGTGATTGGCTCCTGCCTGCAAACCCCACCTCCCTGGTGTGCGCGATTGGCTCCCGCCTGCAAACCCCGCCCCCCCGGTCTGTGGAAAAAATTTCTTCCATGACCGGTCCTTAGTGCCAGAAAGGTTGGGGACCACTGTCCTAGAGTGTTAATAGATAAGTGGTGCCAGGGCCAATTCTTCTTATGCAATTTGCCATCTAATTATCATGTTAGTGCAGAGTTTTGATGATACCTACAGTATACAGCCAGGAATGGAGAGATTTCTTCAGGGTGTACAATATGGATAGAGCCCACTTTTGTAAGGATCCCTTCAAAGAATTCAGCACTTTCCACAACAAAAAATGTTGAGATGAAATGAAGGCTGTAGCATTATGCATATTTCCTAAGGAATAAATCCCACTGAAAGCTGTAAGACATACGTCTCAGTTACATGCTTAGAAATGGGCTTTATGGATATTAGGGAATCCTGTTTGGCCAGGGAGAAGGTTTATTTATTCTTCAATAGAACCCAGCTTTAATAAAGCAAGTCTATCCTCTCCCGAGAGGCAAGCAAATAGTTGAGAAATGCCATAAATTTCATAAATCCAACTTAAGGGCACAAAACATGATCTGCATTATAACAAGTTTTCTGTCATGTGCTTTCTTTGAAAAAAGTTCTTAATGGGAATAAAATAAAACTTTTATCTCTGACTAAAGAAAGTATATGGGGAAAGGTTTGAATAAATCTTTTCAGCTGGTTTTAATTTGCCCAGAAGGGAAAAGTACATATTTCCCAACATAAACATGATTCCAAAAAAAAAAAAGTTGAGAAAGAACATACTAATTACTGTTTTATTTTGATTTATTTTTTACACATAGGTATGGAAGGGTTTCTCCTACTTCTCTTCCCTCTCAGTATTTTCCTCTAGGTTGAAGGAAGTTTGGCTTCAAGTGAAACTTTGTAAAACCTGGGGGAGGGGGAGGGGGAGGGGGCTTAAAGTTAGCTGCTATTATGCCTGTCCATAAAACATTTTGCCAACATAAATCCCAATCAGATTAGAGAGATTCTTTGGAAGTAGAACATTTCCAGAATCAAGTTTTTCCTCAAAAAAAATGGATTATCAAACATTCTTGTTTCAGCATTGGAGAAGTTAACTGGAGAAGAATCCCTGAATTAATTTGGTATTTAGGGTCCATATCATCTTATCATAGATTTACTAACTGTATAGAATTTATTTATGTATTTATTGGAAACATTTTCTGTTTTTCAGCCTGAAAAATGCCCAGAACAGCTTAAGGAAGAAAAAATAGACATTTCCTGCCCTAAGGATTATAATTCTTTTTAAAAGACACATTTGAAAAAAAGGGTAGGAAGAGAAGAGAAAAACAGCATGGATATAAATACAAACTAGAGGTGTGCAAAATGTTTCAGGTTGATAACTTGCCAGTTCTAAAATACCTTGCTCCAAGATTACTGGAACAAGGACTGTTTTAACTATGAAAAGGAGATCAGAATGAATTATTTGGGGTTGGAAGATGAAAAATTTGGTAAGCCTAGAACAGCCTCAGAAACACTTTCAGGATGTTCTGGGGAAAGTAAGTTTCAACCATGAAAAGTGCTGTATTACTGTAATTCTTAATATTTTATGGAACAAATATTTTAGAGATTTACATAACCCTAAAGGGACTGATAGTAATATGTCAAAGAGTGGTATTGAGATGAATGCTCTTATGATGCAATGATGAGTAAGGGTCTGAAAATTAATATACTGAAGACCAAGGAAGCTGTTTTTGATAGGGAAACTGGAACAAATAAGTTCTGTATAAGTGGGGAAACATCCGAGCAAGTAGAGGAATTGGTCTACCCTGGTAGAATGTTACTAAGATGGGAAATGGATGGAGACATTTTAAGATGAGCAAATGCTGGTAGAAAGGTAGCAGGCAATGTATGTGATACATTGTGAGGAGTGTTTGTCTAAAGAAAATGAGTGTGTATAAGATGGCACTTCTACTTAATTTCTTATATGGAAATAAGAGTTTGGGTATGTCAGAAAAAACATAAAAGATTAATGCAGTAGCAATGGAGTACCACAGAGTTTTGTCCTGGACTGGTATTTCTTCAATGTTTCAATTAGTTTGGTTTAGATAGCACAACTGAAGTTTTAGGCTTCATTGATAGAAATACAGTTTCCACATATCAGAAAATCATTATTCCGCTATATTCTGATCTGCTCGGATGAACTCCATGTTTTAGGATAGATTCAGACAAATTAGAACAGGCAGAGGGAAGGACAATGAGGATTGGGAGGGGACCAAGCTTATAAGAAAGACGGAGTGAACCAAGCATATTTAGCCTGCACAAACAATGACTGAGTAGGGGGTGTATATAAAGATGGTGTCACAGAAAGAAGGTCAAGTCTTGTTCTTTATCATGCCAGAGTGCCGGACATCAAACAATGGGCTTAAGTTACAGGAAAGCAGATTCTTCTTGAATGTTAAGAAAAATGACCTTACCGTCAGAGCAATTCAAGAATGGAAACAATTAATGATGGCGGTAGCAAGTTCTCTTTGAGTGAACCTGAAGCTGGACAGTCATATGTCACAGGTGCTTTAATTCTGATTCTTATACTGAGCAAGTAAGGTCAAACATTTGAGTTGGTAGAGACTTATATGTATTTAACCAAATATTGTTTTGAGTAAAAATCAATACAGATTAGCCTATTCTCCTTGTTTGTAAAGACTGCATATTTGAAAAAATGGAACTAAATGGCAAGAGACCTACTATGCACATGAAAAAAATAAAACAAATTATGTTCATCTGAAGTACTTGTGTTGGAATGTATTTGTATAACAATCTCTGTGAAATAACAGAAAACAGCTACACTCAAGTTATGTGGGGAAAGCTAGATAGCCCCTTAATGAAATCTTTAAGCCCCTGTCCAGTGAAATCATGAGGCTTCCCAAAACTTTTGAGAAATAGTAGCTAATAGGGTTGTGCAAAGCATTTGAACAAGGTGCTTTGCAACATGTGGGAACATGGATGATGTCTACCTCATGCAATCATTAAAGCAGGTAAGTCTTCTGCAAGGCCTACATAGCTGCTTTGGCAGCAGTTCTCACCTGTCTCCTCATTCATGCAGAAACAGCTGGAAAACTATTACTGCAGCTCCCCACAAGCTTTGCAAATGCTCATATGCTTTATATTGCCCTAGTAGTTAAGAGACTAGCCCAGAAGGTAAAGGGCATGTCTGTTCTGTCACCCCTGTAATTCTGGTAGATACATCAGTTAGTAATCATTGGGCCTGGTTACCTGTGGGACCACCTTTCTCCCATTGTCTCTACCTAACCTGTAAGATCTGGCAGAGTGGGCATGCTCTGGGTCCCATTCTTGAAACAATGTCATCTAAAGGGTCCCTGGAAGCGTGCCTTCTTCGTAGTGGCACCTGCTCTCTGGAAAGTCTCCCCCCCCTTGAGGTTCACATTGCTCTGCCCCTGTCCTCCACTAAGTGAGTTAGGAAGATCTGGCTTCTTCCCCCAGGTCCTGGGATGAGGTGTTGTCCTTTTGGGGTATTTTGCACAATCAGGTTTTGTTCTTTTTGGTTTCTGTTCTTTTTATTCTGGTTTAGCCTGCGTGTTGATTTTTTTTAATTGGTTGTTTTTGTTTTAAGCTGTCTGGAGTCTGTCAAGTTGAGAGACTCTAAAATGTGATTCAATAAACAAGTCAGAGAATCGCTCAACACAGGATTCCTATTTCTCTAATCTGAACTATTTAGACTAATTCATGAAGAAAATCTATCAGTGTGGTCACTAGGAGTTGAAAATGACTTGATGGCACATAATCAATCAATCAATCAATCAATCAATCAATTTAAACTAATATTTGCCTGCAAGAGCATTTCTCAATCCATGTTTCAGCCAAGGGATTATTTGCATATTTCATTGCCATTGCTAAGTATTTGTGGAGTTCTAAGGAAAAAGATCTCCCCAATTGTCCTTTGCTTGGCTTTGTGTTTACAACACAAGCATTAATTCCTTACACATCATTAGGAAAAGAAGGATGAATGAGATGCCTTTGTTAAGGTCAAATATAAAAGATTATGTAACCTTAACATCTTTTTCAAGGTCATTTTCTTTTTAGTGAAGAATGAATAATGCATCAATAGCCCTAGCTATGATTCCCTCCTACCCACTGGTACCCAGAAAAGCACCCCCAGGCTCATTACCAAATCAACACACCATTCAGCAGACTAAAAAGCTCAAAAGAATATTAATAGGTGAAAGGATGTGCCAAGTCTCCATGAGAAGCTCAGTGGGTAGTTGATCACACTGAGAGCATAAACTAGAAAATAGTAAGGACTTTTTTTTCTTTGTTTTTACTGGGAATTTTCTTCTATCATCCTGAGAAACATCTTCCTTGGGTCTATGAATTTACTCTAGGTAGTTTTAGCCAATGCCAACAATTCATCAAGCAGCAAACATTTCAAGTTCCATTCCACGAGTCAAACTCCCAGCCTCCTTTGCAACACCACTATTCTAACAGCAATGCTCTATGTAAGGCAGTGACTATGAGTTTAGGGGCAAATTTCAATGCAGATTGAGTGCACAGAAGTGCAGTCCATTCCAACAGCACCTGGTATAATAAAATAAAATCCCAGGCAGGCAGATAAAATTATGATTTTACTAATATACTATTTAGATCAATATTATACCATCCCCATTCAAATATAATAAAAGTCTAATTTGCAGAAAAAGGCAGCTCTGAACTCTTCTACACTGTTTCTACACTGGTATTTAGTATGATGTTGTTTACCTCTATAGTATGTGTCTGTTGATGGCTGACTTGTCCGAGTGCCAAGCTTCCAGGAATTCTCTAGCGTTTTTGGATTTGGCTTGGTCTAGGATGCTCAGAGTTTCCCAGTTGAAACTATGGTTGAGTCAGTCCATATGCTGTGAGATTAAGGAATTTTCATTGTGTCTTCTGACTGCTAGTTGGTGTTTGTGGATGCGCTGTGCTCGTCTTCTGCCTGTCTGTCCTACATAGTGGCTCTTACAGTCCTTACACTGTATGTTATAGATGACTCCTGTTTTTTCTTCTTGGGCTACTGGGTCTTGTTGCATGGGTATCCTCCCAACCTCCCAAGCCAAACATAGGAGGCCATCTAATCATGTGATTATGTCACTGAAAATGGCAGGGCTGAACATTTTCAGTCCATTTTGGCAGGAAGGGAATTTAAGGTTGGAAGTGCAAGCTCCTATTCCCATTCTCACCCCTCAAATTCTATAAATTGGACCTATTTCCAATATATTGGGGCAAGAGGGAAAGCGGTCAAGCTTGGGGATGGCTGATTTCTTAGAGCCACCTCAAATATTTTAAATATGTTTAGCTTCACTGTAAGAGCCACCTGCCACTTGGATTTTATTGTATTTATTGTATTTATATTTTTACTGTGTTTTTATTGTATTTTAATTGTGTTATTGTGGCTGTGAACTGGCCAGAATCCCTCCTTGAGGGGGAGATGGGTGGCCATAGAAATTTAATAATAATAATAATAATAATAATAATAATAATAATAATAATAAAATAAATATTTCACTGTTTCTGGGGCCTTCTGGCCAAGAGGCCTTGTAGAGACCTTTTGCTTCCATTCTCATCCTTAAAAAATAATCATCACAGATCTCAAGGAAGCGGAGTTGGCAAACATGATGCTGGGTTGCCCATTCCAGTTTAGAATGTGTCTTCTCCACTCACCAGCATTGCAACATGTATCCTATTGGGGAAAGTACTGAATTACAAAAAATAAAAAATAAAATGCTGACATGCCATCATTCCATCTTCATCGTTTGCAACAGCCTTTTAAAGGCAGCAAACAAATAACATCTTTGCAGCAGGAAGTTTTTCCTTTTAGCACCTGCTTGCATATTTTTTATTTATTTATTTTATTTCCTTTACTATTGATTGGGTTTAGAGGATTTTTTTTTTTGCCCAAAAATCTGTGGTAAGATTTGGGGGGAATGGGGGAGGGGGACAAGACATTGATCAGATTAGGTATTTTGTGCTCTCCTATTGATAGTAACCCCTGGTTGGTTTATGATGTTCCCCGCAATTTGAAATATGCAGAACTGAGGGTGACTACAAGCTGGCTTCAGACTGTTTGCTCAAGGATTTGTGGAGTAGCATCAGTGCAATGCAGAAATGCCCAAAGACTACAACTAGTGATTTTCAGCTTGGAACAGAGAAAGTAAGTAACTGATGAAAGTACATACAATTACATACAGTATGGAAAATATGGATGTTTTTCCTTCTCTCTGATATTAGAATTAGGGTTCATCCATTCAAACTAAGAGAGCCATTTTTATTGCAGTGGGATATAAAGGTAATCAAATAATTGATGTAATAAAAAAGATTGGATATTATTAGATTTTTATCCCTCCTTTTTATATATATTTTGGTCGACTCAAATACTCATATACTGTATAACTCATATATGAAGGGTATGCTGCGGGTCCTGTCTGCCAAGGAGTTCCATCTACCTGGACCCAGGTGGCGTGCCTTTTCTGCTGTAGTCCCCGCCCTCGGGAACATAATTCACTCTGAGGTGAGATTGGCCCCATCCCTACCTGCTTTCCAGAAGGCTCTTAAGACTTTGTTTTTCCATCAGCCTTGGGGATCCCATGGTGACCCTGCAAGATGCTTACATGATGTAAAATGATTTGTGTTTGTTGGGGTTTGATAAACCCAGGAATTTACTTCTAGATATAAATTATACAGAGAGGCTTGATATCTAGGTGAGAGAGGAATTATTCTGCAAGTCACCCAATTAGCAGCCATTGTTGTAGGAATGATGTGTCATGTGTGACTCATACAACAGGTGCTTAGAGTTAGGTTGGGTGTGGTGAATAACGAGAGTGACCTATAATGTGATTGGTCAGGTTCACTATATATGCAGAGACATTCTCATTCCCCATTATTCCCATTTTACCTCGTGAATGCTGTATCGTTGATGGTGTATCATTTGTTACCTGTGGAAGTGATCTGTAAATACGTATGTATATAAAGTAAATAGGATATTTGATATAACTTCTGTTTGGAGTCTATTTACTGCATAGTACTTGGATCACTGGTGCCTAGGAGAGAGGCAGGCCGCTCCATCCGCGCGCCCCAAAAGGTTACGGGCCCAGAGGCAACGGAGAAGCCATAGACAAAAGCCATAGCTTTGCACTGGCTGTGGATCGGTGGATCGTGTGCAGTCTGTGAGATGGAAGCTTTGGAAGCCTATCCAGGAGTCGTGTGGCTATTTGGAGTGATTTGGAGCTTTAACAGGTTCCGTGCCTGTGTGTGTTTTTTTCTCCTACGCTTGTTTTGCAGCTGGAGGACATTCTGATAAGATCTGTGTCTTTAATCATCGGTGTCTGCCCAGAAGGGGCTGAAGACAGATGAGCACAGCGAAGATGTTGCCGGCAGTCAGGGGAGGATTTCCTCTGGAAAGACTGAATGACAATAATTATTCGTCATGGGCATATAAAATGGAAATGTATCTTCGGCGTGAAGGGCTTTGGAGAAGTGTACTTTGCCCTGACCCAGACCTGGATGATGAGGACGTTATTCTACAGGATGAGAAAGCATTGGCAAGCATAATTTTATGTCTGGAGGATAGCCAATTGTGTTATGTTAGAGACTGTCAGTTAGCCAATAAGTGTTGGGAAGCTTTAAAGAATGTTTATCTAAGAAGCTCACCGTTATGTAAGGTTTTACTAACAAGGAAACTTTATCATGCCAGATTAGGTGTATCTGATAATATTAAGGATCACCTGCATTATATGACAGAGTTGTTCCAGGAGTTGGCTCAGAGAGATATGCCATTTACAGAAGCTAATAAAGTGTATATAATTCTCAGTTCTCTAAATGAAACGTGGGATACTTTGGCAATGAGCTTTGGGTCATTATCTGAGGAAGATTTGACCATAAAATACTTATCTGGCAGGCTTTTGGAAGAAGAGCAAAGAAGAAAGCAGTGTTCTAACGTAATTAGGTCTAAGCAAAACAGTGTTTTTGTTAAAGAATGTTCTGATAACCAAAACAATGTATTATTTGTAAAGCGAAAATGTTTTTGCTGTGGATCGGAAAGGCATTTGTTGAGAGATTGTGATAGAAAACAGAAGCCGAAGGCCAAGCTGAAAATCTCCAAGCCGGGAGATGCAGCACAGCTGTCTCTAATTAGTTCAAGTGTTCAAGATTTAAAGTGACCATTTTTACTTGACAGCGGGGCTTGTCAGCATATAGGGAATAACAGACAGATGTTTAAGTGTTTTAGGCAGGCTGATAGAGATCATGTTACTCTAGCTAATGGAAGCATTGCATCTGTGACTGGTAAGGGATTTGTATATGTACCAGGGTTAAATATTGAATTATCAATGTTGTGTGTGCCTGAACTGGAGTACAATATAATTAGTGTGTCACAATTGGATAAACAGGGTTATACTGTACAGTTTGGAAATAATGAATGTATTGTCATGAAAGATAACAATGTTTGTGGTAAAGGTATTTTGCAGAACTGTCTTTATGAAATAGTACAAGCCAGGACAAACAGCAACCAACATGTGGCTACGATTAATAAGCCAACACATGATTCATGTGTGCACCTGTGGCATAGAAGGCTTGGGCATCCGAGTTTCAAAGTGATTGAAAAGATGTCAGAAGCAAGTTCTGGAATGGAATTGAAAAAGTGCCAAGTGTATTTGGATTGCACAGCTTGTAAGGTTGCAAAGTCAAAGGTGTTTCCTGTGAGCAAATTCAGTGATAGGAAGTCACATAAACGTTTTGAATTAGTTCACGCTGACTTAATTGGTCCACTACCAGCTACAATAGGGGGTGCTAAATATGTTTTAGTCATTGTAGATGATTACACTAGATTTGGGTTCTGTTACCTATTGAAAGCTAAAAGTCAAACATTTGAAAAGTTTAGAAACTGGGTACAGTTTGTGGAACGTGGGTATAGCACAAAGGTGTGTAGTTTACAAACTGACCGGGGTACAGAGTTTCTTAGTGGGAATTTTCAGCAATGGCTCCGTAGAAGGGGCATTGTGCATAGGAGAACTAACCCACATAGTTCAGCTGAGAATGGCGTGGCTGAACGTAGGAATTTGGCATTGCAGACAGTAAAGGATTCACTCATTGCTGACTCAGGGTTATCACGTGGATACTGGGGAGAGGCAATATTAACTGCTAATTATTTAATTAACAGGTTATGGAGTGTGTCTGTAAATCAAACTCCATATTATATGTTATATGGCAAGAAGCCACCATTAGCTCATTTGAAGGTGTTTGGGTGCACTGCCTATGTTCACGTGCATAAGGAAGGGGCAGGCAAAAGCACAGAAGCTGACATTTGTGGGGTATGAGCCAGGGACCAAGGGATATAGGTTCACTGATGGCAGGAAAGTTGTTATTTCTAGATCAGCTAGTTTTAGTGAGCTCAGCAATTGGCAGAGATTACACGGGAGTAGTGAGGTTTATCTTCCTAGTCAGGGACGTTTTGAGTTTTCAGAGCAGAGAGAGTCCACTGATGTGATTAAGAAGGAAGAGGAATTACCTCCTAGTGTGCCAATGATGCAGGATGCTACAGTGTTGCGCAGATCTGAGAGAGTTAACAAGGGCATACCACCTCAACGTTATTCACCAGGTGATGTAAAAGTGTGTTTTATTGATTATGAACCTCGTAGTTACAGGGACGTTTTGGAGTTGCCACAACACGAGCAGAGTAGATGGAAAGCTGCTATGGATGTGGAAATGAAAGCCATTAATTCTCATAAGGTTTTCAAATCTACTAGGCTGCCTGAGGGGCATAGAGCAGTAGGCTGTAGATAGGTGTATAAGAAGAAAACCTTAGTGAATGGTGATATTCAGTATAAGGCTAGGTTGGTAGCACAAGGATTTTCCCAGATAAAGAATCAGACTTATGATGAAGTTTTTGCACCAACGCTAAGAGGGGAGACATTTAGGTTTGCCTTAGCAATGGCAGCAGCTGGGAATTGTGTAGTACAGCATTATGACATCACAACAGCATATTTGCATGCTGATTTGAATGAAGAGATCTATATGATTGAAGCCCCAGGGTATGAATCAAAGATTGCAGGAAGGGTATACAAGTTGCAGAAAGCGTTGTATGGACTCAAGCAGTCGGCACGTTGCTGGAATCTTAGGTTAGATAAGGAATTACAAAGAATGGGATTCAAGTGTAGTATAGCTGACCCATGTCTGTATGTAAGGCAATATGAAAACGATGAACAGATTTTGCTTGTGATTTTTGTAGACGATTTGTGTCTTATAGCGAAAGATCAAAGCAGGGTAATTGAATTTACTGAAAATCTGAAACAGCACTTTGATGTCAAAGATCTGGGAGAAATTAAGAATTACCTAGGCATGGGTATTCAGAAGGTTGATGGGGGTTATGTTCTAGAGCAGCGGAAGAAAATTGAAGCATTGCTAAGAGAGAACAATATGGAACATTGCAAGGAGGTTCCAACCCCGATGACAACAGATTTTGTTAAACCAGAGACTGGAGATGATGACCAAACTTCATGTGATCAAGAATATGTGATCAGTCAATAATTTGAAGTGTATTGTATTGTATTGTATTGTATTGTATTGTATTGTATTGTATTGTATTGTATTGTATTGTATTGTATTGTATTGTATAGATTTGCAATATTGTCCATCTGAGTGTAATGTAGCAGATGTGATGACAAAGCCTCTAAGCATAGAAAGACATAGGATGTGTATATCTCAAATGTGTATGTCTTCTATTCTGTACAATTGAATGTAATATCTATTGTAAATTGAAGGGGTGTTGGGGTTTGATAAACCCAGGAATTTACTTCTAGATATAAATTATACAGAGAGGCTTGATTTCTAGGTAAAAGGTGAAATATTCTGCACAGTCACCCAATTAGCAGCCATTGTTGTAGGAATGATGTGTCATGTGTGACTCATACAACAGGTGCTTAGAATTAGGTTGGGTGTGGTGAATAACGAGAGTGACCTATAATGTGATTGGTCAGGTTCACTATATATGCAGAGACATTCTCATTTCCCATTATTCCCATTTTACCTCGTGAATGCTGTATCGTTGATGGTGTATCATTTGTTACCTGTGGAAGTGATCTGTAAATACGTATGTATATAAAGTAAATAGGATATTTGATATAACTTCTGTTTGGAGTCTATTTACTGCATAGTACTTGGATCACTGGTGCCTAGGAGAGAGGCAGGCCGCTCCATCCGTGCGCCCCGACAGTGTTCTCCCACATTCTTGGGTTTTTTATCCTTTATCTATGTTGTTCATTTTATGGATTTAATTGTGCATATGTTGTATGCTGTCCAGAGTCAAGTTTTGTGAGATGGTAAAGGTAAAGGTTCCCCCCGCACATTTGTGCAGTCGGGTCCGACTCTAGGGGCCGATGCTCATCTCCGTTTGTTAGCTGAAGAGCCAGCGTTGTCCGAAGATGCTTCCACGGTCATGTGGCTGCATGACGCGCGCGGAACGCTGTTACCTACCCACCGAAGTGGTACCTATTCACCTACTTGCATTTGCATGCTTTCGAATTGCTAGGTTGGCAAGAGCTGGAGCTAGTGCGGGAGCTCACTCCGCACGCAGGGCTAGGGATTCGAACCTCTGAACTTGCGATCTTCTGATCAACAAGCCTGGCATCTTACCCGCTGAGCCACCACGCCCCTTTTTTGTGAGATGGGCAGCTATATAAATCTATAAAAAATAAAATAATAAAATAAAATAAAATAAAATAAAATAATAAAATAAAATAAAATAAAATAAAATAAAATAAAATAATAAAATAAAATAAAATAAAATAAAATAATACCGCCCAGTCGTCGTTACATGAGATGGGCAGTGAATAAATATGATAAACAAAATAAAATAAAATAAAAAATATATTCATGGAGGATCTTACTATCAATTGCTATGAACCTTGATTACTCTTTACTACCTCTACACTCATAGGCAGCAGCATCTAAAGATCATCAATGACAAAAGAAAACTATTATCCTTTTATCTGTGTTGTGGTTCCCTGAGTATTGCTCATTGTGTGACACAGAGTGCTGGACCAGATGGGCTGCTGGCCTGATGAAGCAGGGTTTTTTTCCAACCTACATTCTAATGTTCCATTTTTGGCCAGTGTAGGACTGACCACAGAGTCTAGTGAATCAGTGAATCAAGCAACATACACATTTTTGTAATAAACAAACCATTATGATCCCCATACAACGAGAATGTTGGTCAGATAAGCCTTCCTCCGGCAGTTACATCACCACTCAGCACAGAGTCTGCATATCCTTTGCCCTGTTGAGTCACCAAACATCCAAAGACAGCACAGACCCACAAAGAGCATATAAACATGAATTAACAGTAAGAATCATTATTCATTGTTGATTGGAAAGGCTGACTGACTTTTAATTATACCAAATTTTGTTGTATTTCTAGTGGCACATAAGATATATCTGTAGCTTGAATCATGTCAACTGGATTTCTATTTTCTCAGTGGAAACGTTTCGCTCCTTATCCAAGAAGCTTCTTCAGTCTGAGCAAAGTTTGTAAGGGAATCCTTAAATATGTTTCTAGGGTGGCTGTGTGACCTTGCACCTGGGGCTAGGTCATGGTTATTTGAGATGTTTATTTCTAAGTCCCTTTATCATCCAAAGGAGGATCGTTAAGATTACCTTGCTGTTGTTGAGATTGCGAAATGGTCTTAATCTTCCTAGGCACAGAAGACAAAGCAGGAAGGAAAATAGGGGAAAGATTGTGCCTGAGGCCCCCACCTCTATTCAAAGAAGGATTTTCCAAGTTGGCATAAATGGATTCCTTGACCTCTCTTTCAAACCACTTATCCTCCTTGTGTAAAATGTGAACATTAATGTCCTCAAATGAGTGTCCTTTTTCCTTTAGGTGAAGGTAAACTGCTGACTCTGGTCCTGTGGTGTTGCTCCTCCTGTGTTGGACCATCCTCCTGTACAAAGGTTGTTTGGTTTCTCCAATATAGAGCTCAGAGCACTCCTCACTGCACTTGTGGCGGGAAAAACTCACCTTCCCAATGACAGGACACGAGACCAAGCGAAGTTAGAGAACACAGGTTTATTGCTAGCAAGGTTCAGAGTAATAACTTGGCAAATTCTGAACACCGGGTCACACCCGGGGCTTATCTTTTATAGGGTTTGTAATCCAGACAATCAGGATATGACAAGATCTTACGTGTCACAAGCTAAGCTTGTTTCAGACAGATTGTTCCAGACATAGAATCATCTTACGTGTCACAAGCGCAGCTTGTTTATAATTAGCACATCAAAACAGGATAACAAAAGGGGAACTTATCGTAAACCATCTGTGAGTTTAGGGAAGTATAGGAAACTTACAATGTCTGCACCTTTGTGTTACAAGGGTTAGTATCCATGCAAGAACATTGAGCAAGACTTCTATCTCTGTCTTATGTTTGCAACAGAGAAATGTTAATTAAGCTTCTAATATCAAAAGGAGACTTTTGGGCCTACCTGCTTCACACTGAATTGCATATACTACATTGCTTTTCTTGTGTTTTGGAGTTTGATCTTTGGGGTGTACAAGCCTCCAGGCTTTGAGGCCCCTCCAGGCTAAGAGGGGTCAAGGAATCCATTTATGCCAACTTGGAAAATCCTTCCTTGAATAGAGGTGGGGGCCTCAGGCACAATCTTTCCCCTATTTTCCTTCCTGCTTTGTCTTCTGTGCCTAGGAAGATTAAGACCATTTCACAATCTCAACAACAGCAAGGTAATCTTAACGATCCTCCTTTGGATGATAAAGGGACTTAGAAATAAACATCTCAAATAACCATGACCTAGCCCCAGGTGCAAGGTCACACAGCCACCCTAGAAACATATTTAAGGATTCCCTTACAAACTTTGCTCAGACTGAAGAAGCTTCTTGGATAAGGAGCGAAACGTTTCCACTGAGAAAATAGAAATCCAGTTGACATGATTCAAGCTACAGACAATTCCACCTGGATGACTGAGAACCTTCATAGACACATAAGATATAGTACTCAATGTTAAGTGAACCAAGAGTTGGTCACTGGCATTATTCACATACATGAAGGGAAATCTCATCCGTCAATGCATTTATCTCACTATGTTCAGGCTGGGACCTTTCAAAAGGTTTGCAAAGTAAGTGAGCAGACTTAAAACAACATCTGCTGGTACTTAAAGCATTCAGATCCATTTGCATCATTTCCTGGGAACAAGTATTCTGTTCTCAGAATATAAAAACTAAAAGAGTTTGAACTGGAACAGAGTTAAATAAAAGTATACTTCAAATTCACACTTTAAATCACACATCCAAGTGGTGAGGAGTAGAAAAGATGCCCCTTCTGGGTGGCATGAGATAGTTAATTCTTTGACTGCCAAGAGATCAAGCTCCACAGTAAAGATAAGAATACTCTAAAGGCCAGAAGGTTAAAATAATGAATCTCAATAGCAATTTAAATGGAAGTTAGTTTCTTAGAAGCAAACTCAGACAAAATGGAAAGCCAATAAAAAACACTAGTTTTACATATTATGAAGCACAGGGGAGTGAAGGAGAAAAATCCCATGTGAATAAAGCTTTGTGTGTATTTTTAGTTAGAAAAATTAGTAAAGCTCTCAGCTATTTGGGTGAGAAGCAGATCAAGCCTAGGGAAATTATAAATGTATTTCTATATGAGAATTTCTTGGCACAATTACATCCCTTTTTTGGAGCAATGAAGTCATGGACTATTACAAAATGTACCTTGATGTTTCTGAATTGTGATGTCTTTTTTAAAAATCTCTTTTCAGTTATTTCACCAATCAACTTCCCTGTTCCAAACACAAAGGAAATTTCTTGTATTAAAGATTTTGTCTTAATCTTCAGATTGTTGAGGATGTCCCTATTTCAAGCAAAGGTATTCATTCCTGTGAGAAAGTGGGGAAATGCTAGGACAGCAGTTAAGGGAATTTACAATTTTGATTACAAGTTTATTTTAGTCATTTATAAATTCTATTTAAATTCTTTTCCAACAAAGGAGAATTATTTGGTACTCCAATAAAGGCTCTCGAAAGGGAGGAGGGGAATCTGAATGCTTTACTATTACCAGAGCACTGTGTTATAACAAAGATAGGAATGTTTCAGGTAGGTTGATGAATTCATTATTATTTATATCACTCATGTAAATGTTTTTCCTGAGATATTATTTCATTTAAGTATATCAAGACCACTACCAATAAAAAAATCTAGAGACTGAATTATTTTACATTAATTGCTTTAGTATTTTTTTAACTTGTGGAAACCATTTATTGAGCTGTAAACTCTATCAAAGTAGATTCTGTCTCTCAATTATATACTTTCTTTATTGCTATTCACATTACCAACATAAATTATCTAATATAATTGGTAATTGTTTTATACTGTGAATGAGCTAGAGACTTCATGTACAATATTTTGCAGATGGAATATACACAGTCCAAAATTATTGCCTTGTTTCAACTTCCTATTTATTTTTATTTTAAGGTCAGTAAAATCACCTCACATTTATAATGCAAGAAAATAACTTACATGATCTAAATTAGTATTTTAGTGTATTGGAGAAACTTTTATGAGTGGAACAATTCAGACTTTTCAAAGCCATCTAGAGAATATGATATTATTTTAATCAATTCCAGTGAGTTTTGAAAATGGATTTTGCCAAAGAATAAAAATGGTTTCAAGTCATCTTTCAGTAAACGCCATCAGGACATGCTAGTAATGTATGAGAGTTGATAAGATGGATCTGGGAGCATCATAAAGTGTGAATTCTGGCATATCACATACGTCACTATGATAAAGCATCCTCTCAGCTTAATCTATTGTGAAATTCTATTCTACCCATCCATCTTGAATGCCAAGTGCTTTAAAATTTAAAGACGATATATAAAGAATAGAAATAAATAAAACATGACTGAATACATACACCTGGCATGCAAAACAATGCTGCCAGGGTTTCTGTTCATCTCCTATACAGAAACATTTTAAGCTTTTTATCACATTCCTATGTAATACAGATGCGTTTTTGGTGCTTTGGCTACGTAACATTTCTTTCAGTTTTTAAAATTAATAATAGAAGCTGTCCATATGTAAACATTTTTATTATAAAGTAAAAGAACCATGAAGGGATATATTATCAAATACTTTGTCCCAATAACAGAGAACAAATTCTATAAGGCTATTACCTGGGAGTAAATCCCATTAATCCATTGAGGCTTACTTCTATGTTAATTTGAACAGTACTATTTCTCTGATAATGTACACAATTAATCCTAATAGTAGTCTTCAAATTTTACTCTGGTTCTAAATTCCTACTATATATTTATGTATATAGGGAAAAAAAGCACTTTTCCAATTAGAAGCTATACTATAGATAAACTGTCTATCATACACTGCCATTTTTATTCTCCCCCAAAACATACCATTTTCTTGTTTTACTGATTAGCATTATTTTAGCAATGTAAGATTTAATTTTAAATAAAAATATAGCACAAATAGAGAGCCCTACAAAAAAGAGAAAAAGGAAATTCACAATTAATCATTGATTATGACATCTTGAGTAGGTTTGTGGTACAATTCATAACCTGAGTTATCCTTTCCACGATCTAATAATTTTTCCTTGATAATCATTGGTCAAATCTGCTATAGACTTCCTAAGCTATCAGAATTGTTACTTTGTCAATTACAATGTAGCTAACAGGTTGGGGAGAAGATGGTCAAATATCAGTGCAATTGTGTACAGTATTAAATATTTTTCTTAAGAACAAGAGTAATAATGTATTACCAGTTATGGGAAGATTGAACATTTTTATAGATAAAGATAAAGGTTTTCCCCTGCACAGTCGTGTCCAACTCTAGGGGGCAGTGCTCATCTCCGTTTCTTAGCCGAAGAGCCAGTGGTGTCTGAAGACAGTTCCGCGGTCATGTGGCTGGCATGACATGCGCGGAACGCTGTTACCTTCCCACCGAAGTGGTACCTATTTATCTATTTGCATGCTTTTGAATTGCTAGGTTGGCAAGAGCTGGGGCGAGTGCGGGAGCTCACTCCATCACGTGGCGCTCAGGTCTCGAACCGCCGACCTTCCAATCAACAAGCCTGGCGTCTTAACCACTGAGCCATCGCGCCCCTCCAAACATTTTTATAGTTTTAATATTACTTATACTGGTCAATACTGAAATACAACACACCCACACCTATTTGTACTAATGATTTAACAATTGGAATAATTGCATGTTTATTAGCTTAGATTTCTTTCCCACTAACTTACAAAATATTTACTACTGTGATCAGATTTCAAAATAATATAAATCAAAAGCAGTGTTTGTTTGGCATTTCTAGAACAGGACTGTAATGGTGCTACACCTAATAAATAGGAAGAGTTGGATGTGGCAAAACTATGAAGGAAGTGATTAATTTCTATGGCATTTTAGTTACTTTAACCCAATCTTTCCTCATCTGGACATTCTCCAGATGTGGGAACTTCACTGTCATCATTCTCAGCCAGCAAGGCCAATGCTGAGAATTTTAGATATGAAGGATGCTCAGATTGGGGGAAGGCTGCTCTAAAATACACCCTAATTTTCATTGAGATGGTGAACTTGCATGGGATCTGTGTTATTACAGATGTAGAGAATAGGATGAAAAAATCTAGCAAGGCCTTGATTTGTAGTTCTCTGTGTACAGGGATGATGATGATGACGACAATAACAACAACAACAACAACAACAACAACAACTCTATTCAGGATTATTATATGTCAGAAAAAAGCAACCTTATGCCCTCAGAGTAACACATCATGCTATTATGATGAAAGTAATCTCACACATCTGAAAGCAGATATGCTTTGAATAGTATGCCATTGTTTATATTAATACAACCGTTCCCTCTATGTGGATGCATTTTATATGGTCTATGCTATAATGGATATCCTTCACCTTATAAAAACAAAAGGTACTGAAATCAGAGGAAGCAAGGGAAGAGGTCACATATACTGGAACTAACACAGAACAATGTTTTCATACAATGAAGCTATTTCAACTATTTTTCATTTGAAAAAAATGGAGTTCATGCTAGTGTCTCTCTCCCCCAAACAAAATATGAAGTGTACACTGTATGTGACTAAATAGAACTGTACCACATTTGTGAGAGGACTGCACACACTACTATACATATCAATCTCTATCACTATCACTATCTCTATGCCTATATCTATTATCTATAATGCTCACATACACAAATCTATATTAAGGAGGGGATTAAGGCAATATTAACAAAACAGGATGAAGAATGGTACAGTTACTTTTGTCATGAGACAGCTGAGAACTAAACTTGTTTTAAATGTTATTAAACTTACTCCATGAGCAATCCATATCTGCACAAAACACATCCCTGTGATCTGCTATCAATAATGTTTTCTCCTTGATATTTCTTATGCTTTCCTTTGGTAGTTTTTAACTAACAATTGGGAATTTTGAAGAAATATTATATTATTATAATAATAGAACCAGCCTGGAGATAATCTGGAGTCAATCAATCTATTATTTAACTCTGACATGCTACCAGACTATATTATGCCCCATTCCCTTTCATGTGGAAGTTGAACTGCGGTTACTAATTAACTACACTTATTAAAGCCAAAATGCTAGGGTAGAAGTTTCTGGTCAATTCTTCTCTTCTATACAACTCTTAAAGGGCCAGGCTTTAATCCCAGAGGTTGCAAGGACTCTCTGAGAAAATAAAGGGTAACAGCTTGATTGTTCAAGTGGAGAGGAGCAAAATTCTAAGTTACCCAGCATCCATACCACATGTAAGAACTGAAAATAAAGATACATTTAAATTATTTAAATTATTATATTGAATATATATATGTACCGTCTATTGGAATTTCAAAGAATTACAAAAGTATGTTAATTATATTTCTACAATAAAGTAAAAAATAAAACTTACATTCCCCCCAAAAAATCTGTAACTGTGATTCTTTTATTTTGTTTAAATAAAAATAGGCAGTAACCTGTCCAGAGAAAGAAAGTTGCAATATTTATCCATAAGAAGTATGATGTACAGGCTAAGGCTAATCTTTGATGCCAAAGACATCTTCTATTAATGGTAAGTATTTTATTTTTTTCACTGGAAGTGTTGGTGGTTCCCCACTCCATCCATCTTCATACTGAAAGCAATAAACAAAAGGTAAAAAGGTTTAGAACTGCAAAGTGAAATGGAAAGTAACCAGAAATCATGTTGAATACCATCAAGCATTGCAGTCTTTGTCTCTGTCAAAATAGCACACCATATATTTGCATTATAATTTTCTGCACCCTCCAGATGCCCCAACCACAACAGCCAATTGTCTGGGACTTGAGATTACATTCTAAAATATCTGGAGGTTGCCTGTGTCTATTTTATGACATTAAAGAATGTGGAAAAAATTAATATGAAGTTAAAAATAAAATGAAAAATTCTCTCAGAAGGTAAATGATCTCACTCTGGTGAGTGTGAAAGCAAGAAAAAAAACCCTCAGTAACAGTAGCACTCCCCTAAAGAAATAATAATAACAGCACTAACAATAATAACTCTACTGTTATGATACTAATTTGCAACCAATCTTAATGTGATGCCCTTGGTAGTAGCCTGATACATAGGGAATCTTATCCCACACATTCCTGTTTCTCTCTGTTTTTGACATGACCAGAGCTAGAAACAAATTAACACTTAAGCACATATTATTCAGGCAAGGGGCAACTTGTGCAATCTGTTATTCTTGGGCTCTGTTCCAGGAGACCCTCCAGAAGGGTGACGTCTTGGGGGTTATGACTATTTGTATATTTCTTTGGCCTGTTTGGGGAAGAGGCAGTGCTGGCCAATCTTCTTAGCAGATGGTGGGGAATCCTCTATCAGGCAAACTGGCTGCCAATGGGAATCCTCAATCAAATATTCTTCTGGAGAGAGACTGGTCTCAATCCAGGAAAAATTAAAGCGAGAAGACAGCCAGATAGAAATCCTTGAGGAAATACTGGTAAGGAAGGCATGTTATTATTTATGTTCCAAGTTAAAGTAGGATCCATGTTATTATATAACTATGTGAGACAATGTTTAATTTGGGAATGGTATGATTTTTAATTTCCTGCTTGCATATATTAAGGGACAAGTGAATACATATTTCTACACTCCACCTTAAATGTATGCTACCCATGTTATCCAGTGGTTATTTTAAATGACAAAGTGTTTATTTTTCAATTCAGGGTTATGATTAGCCTTTCCAGTTTTCTTGGAGCTTGCAGAAAAAGAATGAGACTTCAAAAAGTTGTTTGAAAAAATTTGCAAGGGAATCTCTACCCAACTGTTCTATCTTTCCACTGTCCTAAAGCTTGCATAGTAAAACAAAGAGAGAGAGAGACAGAGGGAGGGAGGGAGGGAGGGAGGGACTACTGGTAGTAGAGATGACTAGTGAGAACTTCAGAAATCTGAGAAGTTTCATCTTTAAGACACTCGGCTGCTGCTGCATACCCAACGGCTTATAGGAAATGTTATTTCTTTGTCAGTAAATAATTAGGATCTTCCAGTTCTATAAATATAGAGCCTCAAGCTTCTCTTGAAACAAACTGCCTGGTCTCTTTAGGTTACATTCTTAGAAACTGGTGGAAGGAAGCACCAGAGTAGGAGCTAAATTTCAAAAAGGCTTGGGATCAGCTCATGATGCTTTGTTGTTTTCAATACTCCATTAAATATAAATTTTGGCTTCTTGTAACCTGATTTTTTCCCCTCCCTAAACTTTGTGAATCAAGTACAGTAGGTGGCAGCAGCTAGCTAGCCTTAATCAGATAACTAAATGGGTCAGACCAGGGTAGTTCTTGAATGAGCAATTATAAGGATAGCCCAGAGCTATAAACTAGACTGGGAAACACAAAATCTTAGAGGGAGGCAATGGCAAACCACTTCATCTTATTGGCCAGAAAATAAGATGCATGGTCCATGTGGTCAATAGGAGTCAAATTTGACTTGAAGGAGACTTTATCTTTCATGAAAAGAGAGAAGTGATCCATTTGTATTGAGGATGTAAGAAAAATTTATTTGGCTTGCATTTCAGTATGAATCAACCTAATTTACAGTTCCCAAGTATTTTTATAAGAGAAAAAAAATATGTTGCTAATAAAACTATAATTATCGTTCTGTTTCATACTTTTTCAAATTTTGTAATGCAGTTCTCTAATTTAAAAAAAGGCAACATTATTAAAAAGGCATGCAAAATTAGTGGGAGAGTGCTTGTGTACAAAAATGCACATTACATTTTACCTGCAAAAATATGTATGAAAGTTTGTATGGATGTTCATGCTGACTTTAAAAAGAAATTAATGCATAAACTGAATTTGAGATTGAAAAAAATGTGTGTTAACATTATGCAAATTAGGGATTGCACTGCCAATTCCTAATTTGCAGTATCAGTTTCATATATTTCCTTGTAAACCTAGTCCATTTCATTTCTGCTTAAATCTGACTGCCATTAGTATCTCTTATCAAATAGAAGGTGGTTTTTAATGTCTGAAGGATTGTTTACTTATATGACTATGTCTTAATGACTGAACAACAACAAAATGCACTGCCACAGGATATTATGATAGCAGATATAAGAAACTTTTAAATTCGTATCTGATAGGTTCTCAAGGCTGCATTCTCACATAATATTTAGACATTTTTTTTCAGTCATAGTTTGGACTCTAATGGCCTGGTTTGAACATTATGATGTCATCATAGATAGGTCTGCACATCCAAAACTAAACAATCTTAATTATGACAGAGTTTGGGACAAAGCAGTCTGCTGTGGACTCTCTTCACCAACCTACTGTATATCTTCTTAATCAACTTAAGTTAATCTTGCCTGGTTCGTACACTGATCAAACATCCTAGCAACTTCAATCAGCATGAGGAGCCACACATTGATATGGATAGAGAAGCTTCTCCTGTGGGCATGATCCTGATTATATAGGATTATTACTTGTATAGTGGAGTGCCTATGAAAGTATATCTTAGCTACACATAGAGCCCATAGACATTAATACCAAGAACAGAGCTGACAAAGAACAACTGGCTCACAGTTCAGTATAGAGAGAAAGACACTGTGTTGTAGCAAACATAATGTACAATTTAAAAAAAAATCCTTCTGAATAGCAGCAAAGTTTTGTCAGTAAACACAAGCTATTCTGTACTCTTGTTTGAGCAACTTAACTATTATAATTTATAATTTTTGGAAACTTTTAATCAAACATATTTTACTTTACCTGTAATGGCATCAAAGTGGTTTGGAAAGCTGGAATTGGATGCTCTCTCCAGTTCAGCCCATCGACAAACTTCTTATAATTTACTTGTTCTTTGCAATCTTCACACCTACATACAGATTGAGTGTGCATATGTTCATTATTTGGCTTGCCCTCTATTATATGGTTTAACCTATCATTTATTTTGATATAATGAATAATGAAAATATATTGATTGATTGATTGATTGTGATATTTATACCCCGCCTATCCCCTCCCTAATGGAGGACTCTAGGCGGCTTACAACCATATATATACATCAATTATACAATTCACCATTTAACCGCGCCTGAGGGGAGGGGGTAAGGGAACCGACTCTTCTCAGGCTCCGGACTACAATTCCCAGGATGCCTTGAGCCAGCTGCTGATGTCCTGTAGCTGTTGCATCCGGGTCCGTCGTCACCGCCGCCATTCGATCTTCCTCCGATCCGATCCTCCGGTGGCACCGACTTCCCGACAGGACGCCAGCAAATTAGCCCACTTAAGGTGGTACCCATTTATCTACTTGCAAAGCTTTCGAACTGTTGGGTTGACAGGAGCTGGGACTAGCAACGAGAGCTCACCTCGTTGCGCTGGGTTCGAACTGCCGACCTTCTGATCGGCAGCCTACAGCTCAGCAGTTTAACCTGCTGAGCCACCGCGTATCTATGGCACACCACGTATCTATGGCGTATCTATGGTCACCGCGTATCTATGGTAATATCTATGGTGTATAGCTGGAACTCAAGAAAACAGAAGAAAAGTAAGGAGGAGGAGGACCCATGCTTTTAGCCTGTGTTCACTCCTGTCTTATAAGTAGACAAATCTTCATTACATATGTACACAAATTATGGAAGCAGCTCTGAAGCAACTCCCTATTCTAACACAGGCTAACTAAGGGCCCTCTTGTTTTTCCTTTTTTCTCTCCTGGATGACCTGATACTCTTGGTTTATCTGGCAAAGCACCATGTTGGCATGGGCCCCTAGTCCTTGGAGCGTAGCTGTCACAAGAGAGGACTGGCCTGTCAGTGAGGCAGCTGATACCTAAGAGGCTTGTTTTAGAATCCAGAAATCAAATTCCAAGGAATCAGACTATTTTATGTAAATGCTTAAAAGCCCCCTGTTTGTGGGCAGAGTTTAAAGTTGATACTTTGCAGGTGCACATTCATGGAGTGTTTCTTTGAGTCATTTGACCGCAAGGAGCTGATAGAAATTTGTTTTTATGATAGGATTCTCCTTTTACTTAAGGAAGACTGAAATATCAGTTATGCATTACAAAAACAGATAATGAAAAGCCAGAAAACCCAAAAAGAAGTAAATTATGGTGGTGGCCTTTGAACTAAAACAGATTAACACAAGTAATATTCCTGATTTTGTTTGCTGATTCGAAATCTGGTCAACTGCCATGAACGTGTTTTGCATTACTACATTTATTCTTCCCATTTGGGAAAAACAATCACTTATTACACATAAATACTGAGCCAATAAATAGCCATATTTTAAAAGATTAAATCCGAAATAACAATAATTCTCAATCCTTTATGTTTAAAGAACAAATACACTCAATAAAAGTCAGCTGGTATTAAACCAGTTTTACATGTGTGCCTTGAGATAACATGCATTCTTTCAGTAAAGACTAGGGAGGGTCCTATGGGGCAAGTATCCTATAGGGAGATATTAGATTGCTACATTATATTAACAGTCTGCAATTTTATTAATTGGTTTTTAGCTTTTTGCTTTCATAGTATTGGGCTGGCTCAGAAAAAAACCAAAGGAGAAATAGTAAGCGTAAGAAGAAAGAAATGTTGTTACAGTGTTACATAAAAACAACAACTACAGAACACAAAGATGGACCTTTTCTGTTAAAAAAAAATAGTGTCTTCTATACTCAACATCTGAACAAACAGTGCATATTCATTCCACTGCTGTAAAAGTGGTATTGTATAATTCAGGAAATAACTGGGAACATACTCCAATTTTCAAGTTGTTGGATCAAGTTTTAAAAAATATTCCAATAAATGTGCTCTAATATTGTGGGAAACCTTCTAGGCCCTCTTTCTTAATTGCTATCAAATAACTATGGCAATTCAATTAATGGCTTTGTTTCAGATACAGTACATTCCTGTGGCTCATTTTATATTTCACAATATGAAATTTTGTAGATTCTTTTCAGGTTAACACATGGATTTTAAGTACAAGACTTAATTCAGAGAAAGTTCAACTTTCATATAACATATTAAATTTAGGGTGATCAAAATTGTCACATTATGGAACTCATTCAGGATCAGAGTATATATATCAAACAGTTTTATTGTACTCCTCTATATTATCTATACCAGCCTTTCTCAACTTTTTGACCCTGGAGGAGCCCTTGAAATAATTTTCAGGCCTCAGGGAACCCCTGCACATTCAGGCTCAAATATAAGCCAGAAGTTACAAAATTATATTCATTTCATGTGTAGGCCTTTATACATGCATTAACAGTGTTCTTAAACTAAACATAAAGAATGAAACTTGCCTCTTTAATGTGAAGTTGCCTGAATTTGAAATAATTTTTTTAATAAATTGTGATCTCCCAGGGAACCCCTAGTGACCTCTCGTTGAACCCTAGAGTTCCACAGAACCCTGTTTGAGAAACCCTGATCTATACAAAGACCTCATATTAAATATTCAGTGCATTTATCCCAATACCTTTTGGATACAATTCTTCTATTACTGGTTTACGGAACAGAAATATTTTTTTCATTTTTGGATTTTAGCTGTCCTAACTTTCTGACCATTCAGGTTAGTGGGAGTCTAAAAACAAATTACTTTACTCTTTTTGACTAATACTCATGACCAGGTGTTGTAAATGATGAATATGCAGCAAATTGCAAAATTTATCCATCTCCCACTATGGTGAACTCCCTGAAATGCTTTTACTTTATGAAGGAACCAACTTTTTCACTAGCACTTTTGTATTCATTAGGCATTTCAGATAAAGATTAAGATTATTTTCTGTGGACCTAACTCAATAAAACTGTATATTCAAACTGTCATCCTATATTCAGAGATAAGGTATTGAGTCTTGTGTTTCACGGAGCACAGTCCTGTGTTTGGAATGACAATAATATATGGACTTGAAGTAACTAAAAGCAAACAAAATTCGTAAGAACTACATTATACATCCCCTGATATATGTCAGTTGTTCTTCTGCACATGGAACCCCTAGCCTTCCCTCTGTAGAGGCTCCTATGAGGTCTTTCCAATTAAAGTACTGGCTAAAATTAGCCTTTAGAGAAGCATCTCTAGTCATGGTCTAGTCCTAGCTGAAAAGCTTGCTTCTTCTTAGAATAAATGTATGGTATCAGATTTGAATTATTGTGGCTTCTCACATCGTTCTTGATGATGCTGGGGTTTGAGAGCCACTTTAGAAATAAAGCAGAAAATCTCTAACTTGGTTTACAGAAAAAGTAGAACTCCTCATTAATGTAACAGACAGCCACTGTGGTAGCCCTTTAACCAGCTATTTTACTAATATTCTCTCCATCTTGCATAGGAAAGCATTCTCATGGGCTCATTCCACTCCAAGATCACCAGGGCTTCTGCTGAAATGGGACAATGTGACCGTATCTCATGCATCGCTGCGCTGCCCTCTGGTGTTCTGAATGAATAATACCCAAATTAACTGCTTGGGTTGCTTTGAAGAGTTGAATGCTTTCTTCCTTATTAATAAATTGGTGGGGGAAGGGGGGAGTTGGTTTGCACATATATCAAAGGGCAGTATAAGACCCTTTGAGGTAGGTTGGGCTTAGAAAAAGGGACTGGCCCAAGGTCACCCAGCGAGCTTCTATGGCTGAGAACAAACTAGAACCTGGGTCTCCCCATTCCTTTTTTTGTTCAGTCGTTTAGTCGTATCCGACTCTTCGTGACCTCATGGACCATAGTATGCCAGGCCTTTCTGTCCTCCACAGTCTCCCAGAGTTTACTCAAATTCATGTTCATTACATCGGTGATGCTATCTAACCATCTCATCCTCTGCCGTCCCCTTCTCCTTTTGCCTTCAGTCTTTCCCAGCATCAGGGTCTTTTCAAGTGAGTCCTCTCTTCTCATTAGGTGGCCAAAGTATTTGAGCTTCAGCTTCAGTATCTGTCCTTCCAATGAGCAGTCTGGGTTGATTTCCTTTAGGATTGACTGATTTGACCTCCTTGCAGCCCAAGGGACTCTCAAGAGTCTTCTCCAGCACCACAGCTCAAAAGCATCAATTCTTCGGCGCTCAGCCTTCCTTATGGTCCAACTCTCACAGCCATACATTGCTACTGGCATTCCTAGCCCAGCACTTTAACCACTGTACACTAGCCTTTAGAAATATCTAGGGGGGTTGCCAAACTTTCTTGGACTGCAAGCTCAGGGTTTAACACTGGAAATGTTCACTGACTGGTTTATTCCTGTTTGGATATAGTTTGTTATCCATTTAATAATCATTTGGCTTTTATTGTGTTAAGTTCTCACTTTGGTTTTGTGTGACTGTGTTGTATCAATTTTGATCTGTCACCATAAATTTTCATAACCATCCTATTCATTCTTAATATAAATATGAGAGCTATGACTAGTGTTGCACTTTTGGAATAACAAATTGAAACAACTATCCTCCTCTGTACTTTTGCAAGTGGGATGCTCAAAACAATAGGCAGTGACAGATATATAGCAGATCTTTAATACCTGCACTGCTTCATTTCAGCCTAAACAACCCACACTTCAATAACAATGAGGCCTGTGTTTCTACAATTTGTATTTTCTTCTGAAACAGCTGTCTTAACAGCACATTTTCTAAACAATATTCTCATTTGTGTTTCAACATCACTAACATATTAAAGTGCAATGTACACACATGATTCATCTGATTAATAAAAATATTAAGCAGAGATATAACAAGGCTGTAGTCAAAATGAAAACAGCATGAATATGCAAAAGATCCCTGGGGAGAAACAGCATTAAAATATAAACAATACAAAGTGCAGAATTGCTTGCAGCTTGCCATTTCATCCAAGCTAAATATGTTTAATAATTTTTCTCAGAATTAAAAGGGATTTTAATTAAGGGGATGACATGTTCAGTAATTCCACTCCCACTTAAGGAAAATGGCTTTTGTATATTTTTCTATTTCATAAACCAGCTATGACTAGATTCCCTTCTACTGTATCTCCCAGATTTGGAAAGGAAATTGCATCACAAAGTCATCTCTAGACATGTAGCAGACTCTTTATCTGCCATTTCAATCTCTGATTAAAAAGACTACATTAAACTCTGCAAGTATACACAAGACTCTTGTACAGATCTGGGATTGAAGGAGGTATAAATGGTAGTCCCACCATTTTGTCCTAAAGTATTGCTTGTCTTGCTAGTTTCTATATAATGTGAACATAGGTTCCTGAAAATCATGGGCCCAGCTTTTATGTGTATGCTTGGAAACCCTTCTCAAGCAATTAATATGTAACTAAATGTGGACTGTTGCCTTCACTTACTATTTCTTTCCCCCCTTTTTCCAAATAAACATCTATTGTTGTTTAGTAAAGATAAAGGTTCCTCCTGCACATTTGTGCAGTCGTGTCCGACTCTAGGGGCCGGTGCTCATCTCCATTTGTTAGCCAAAGAGCCAGCGTTGTCCGAAGATGCTTCCACGGTCATGTGGCCGCATGACACGCGTGGAACGCTGTTCCTACCCACCGAAGTGGTACCTATTCATCTACTTGCATTTGCATGCTTTCGAATTGCTAGGTTGGCAAGAGCTGGGGCGAGTGCAAGAGCTCACTCCGTCACGCAGGACTAGGGATTCAAACCTCCGAACTTGCGATCTTCTGATAGACAAGCCTGGCGTCTTACCCGCTGAGCCACCACGCCCCTTTTTAATTTTAAAAAATTTTATAATTTTTTTTATTGTTGTTTAGATGCTGAATATTTGGATATATTATTTGAAAAAAGAAATTTCTTGCTAATCTCTTCACAGGTAAACAGATATTTCTATTCCTGCCATTTTGACATTTTTAAACTAAAATCTTTATTTTTCTTAGAGTGATGCTGAAGTGATTAGTCTTTGGCAGAAGGACTTAGATGACTCCTGCTGCATAAAGACAGGGGTGTCCAACCCACGGCCCACAGGCCGCATGCGGCCCTGAACAGCTAGTAATGCAGCCCCCAAAAATCGTAAACTTTTGAGATTATTTTGCTATTTTTTTCGTGACTCGATCGCACGGTGCTCGAGTGCGGACTGCATAGGTAGAAACAACGGAACGCTGTGTAGGGGAGGGGGCAGTGCAGTGCTAACAATGACACCCGCTACACACGTCAGCTTGTGGCGACTTGCTGTTATATATAAAATTTCAACCTACCTACACGTGTTCTGTGACAACAGGCGTTTATTGTTATTATTAAGTAGACATGTAAGTTTTCTTATTTGATTATTAAACTTTGCTTTGTTTATTTGCCTACCTAACAATTTACGATGGGCTTGTTGTATTATTTCTTTAAAAAAAATATTTATTCCTAAATAAATTTATTCCAGCATGGCTTCAACGTCGTTTCAAGAGAAAACAGAACCCAAAAAAGAAAAGAAAAAAAGAAAAATTGCGGATGAAGGAAGAGTATTCAACGAAAAATGGACAGATGAATACTTTTTTGTCAGGACAAACACTAAGGCACTATGCTTAATTTGTAGGGAAAATGTGTCAGTTTTCAAAGACTACAATCTGAAAAGGCATTATACGGAAAAACATGCTGCCAAATTTGAAGCGTATCAAGGAATTTGTCATAAAGACAAATTAGCGGAACTGAAAAAATGTCTGTTGTCTCAACAATTTTTTTTTAAAAAGTCACAACTCAAAAGGACTATTATAAAAGCTAGTTATTTGGTAGCAAATCTGACTGCAAAAAAATCAGAACCATTTACTGATGGTGAGTTTATTAAGCAATGTATGGAAAGCATGGCAGATATAATTTGTCCTGATAAAAAAAGCAATTTTTTAAAATCAGTTTGTCTCACCAGACTATAGCCAGGCGAACTGAAGAAATAGGAAAATCTATCAAAAGAGGTTTGAAGAGTAAAGCTGCTAATTTCAAATTTTATCCTTTGGTGATAGATAAAAATACTGATGCTACAGATACGGCTCAACTTGCCATTTTTATTAGAGGTACTGATAACAAATATAATGTCTCTGAAGAAATGGCTTCTTTGGTGCCATTAAAAGACACAACTAAATCTCTTGATTTGTACGAAGCAGTAAAAAAGACATTAAAGCGATTTTCTTTAACCATTGTCAACGTATCTGGAATATCTACTGATGGTGCCCCTGGCAATGGATGGTAAAAATGAGGGACTTAGAAAATTGATAGAAGACACTTTCACTTCCGGGTACTGGTCGGAGCACAGCGAAGAACCGGGGCTCCTTAGCCTCGATTCCACGGCTAAGCTGTTTGCAGCGATTTGGGAGAAGAAAATCGCTGGAAAAATCACACTCGAAGAGAGTGTGATCAGAAGATTAACCACAAAGGATCTCTGGAGTAACTGCTCTCCCCCGACTCCTGTAATTTCCACTGCGGGAGGAGGGAGATGGAGCAATGAAAGGAGACTGGGAAAAAAACGGGGCTCTGCAGCAGCCGTGATTCTAAAAGATAAGTAGCTGGCCCGACCAGGCTTTTAGTCACTTTTTTTTACTTTTAAATATTATTATTTTTTTATTAAGTGCTAAGATTTGTATCTGGACTTGATTTATATTTGCTGGTGCTATATTTTTTTCTTGTTAATGGAAGAATAAACGGTGGGAAGAGAAGCTAAGTGGCTTTGCTAGAAGTGAAAGTGACTTTTACTATTATTTCAGTTTGGTTTGAGTTTTTTACTTATGGGCAACTATTGGTATTTCTATTTTTGTTCTCTGGAATACTATATTAAAGCTTGGATTTAAATGGAGTGATTAATACTTTATTTTTTAAGACTTTGATGTTGGGATTACTGAACCCTATTAAAAACTCTTTTATATATACAAGTTCCTCTTTTTCTTTTTGAACTTTGAACTCTGTTTGGATTTATTTTTCTGAAAAAGTCAAGTTATTTAACGTTTAATTTGGATTATTGGATTATTATATGGAAAGTAGAGGCTTACATGTCTCTAGCAACATTTTTTCTTTTTGACTTGTGGTTGGATTGAAGAATTACAAGTGGGAAGGTGAAACCTTGGGAATATTTACTATTCTTATCTTTGATTTTGACTACAGGAGAACAAAAAGTCCTAGGCTTTTATCTTTTGAAACACTGTGGACTTTTATATATAAGGGATTATAAATGACCTAAGAGGAAAATTTTTAAAGGAACCTAGTTCTCTCTTTCTTTTTCCTTAACCTTTTGGATATTTGTTTTTTCACCTTTTCTTTTTTCTTTTTATTATTTGTAAAATAATTTTTATTTTATTTTTTTATTTTTTCCCCTTTTTTAAATAATTTTTGTTATATTGTTATATGGTGCTTTTTCCCCTTTTCTCCCTTTTTTCTTCTTTTTTGCAGGGCTATGGCGTCTTTGGGAACGAGACGGGCGGAAAAGGAGAAGAAGGAGACTGGAGGACCACCTATTGATTCTGCTACACCTGCTACATCTGCCTCAGAAGCTTTATTACCAGAAATGAAAAAGATATTAGAAGCTGTTGCAACACTAAATAAGAAAATGGATGATCAGAATACAGCAATAAATAAGAAAATGGATGATCAGAATACAGCAATAAATAAGAAAATGGATGACCAGAATACAGCAATAAATAAGAAAATGGATGACTCCACGAAGCAGATGGAAGATCAGATTACAGCATTAGACAAAAAAATGGACGATATGAAGAAAGAAATAACCCGAGAGATTAAGCAAGATTTTAAAAAAGAAATTCAAACAGTTAAGGAAGTGGTCAATTCTCTGTCAGGAGAACTTAAAGATATGCAAAGCCAGATGCAAAAATTAGAAGATAAATCAGAATATGCTATTAAAGAGATTGAACATAATCTAGATATCACAGCTTTAGCAGAAATGAGAGAGAAGGAGCACATCTTGAGATTTAGAGCAATTCCAGAACAAGTAGATGAAAGGACATGTGAGACTGCAAAGAAATTTTGGACTCAAATACATGCATTGATGCAAAATATATTACAAATTCGAGTTCCATTTAAACCGGAATTTTTCTTACTGGGAATAATTGATGGACAACCTGGGAAGCAATTTACAAGGATTATGCAATACATGATTACAGCAGCAAGACTTATTTTTGCACAAAATTGGAAAAACCAGATATCGCCTACGATACAAGATTGGATGTTAAAATTGATGGATATGGCAGAGAATGATAAACTGACATGTTTATTAAAAGAAAATCCAAATAATTATTTCCTTAAAGAGTGGAAACCATTAACTGACTATTTACAAGATGCGGGAGGGGCAAAGCTTATATGGGGATTTGAAGATTAAAATATATATATATTGATGTAATAGACAAGAAATATTCTTTAATATTATATATAGACCTAGCATGTAAGATAAAATTTTTAAAATACCATGACCAGATACAAATCGGAAGTTGACCAAATTCTATGTTTCAGCTTTATCTTTTTTTCTTTTTTCCTTTACTACACTTTTTTATCTTTTCTTTTTTCTTGATTTGTATTTCCATTTTCTTTTCTGTTTCAAACTTTTATCTATGTAAAATTAAAATCTAATAAAATTTGTTAAAAAAAAAAAAGAAAATTGATAGAAGACGATGCAAGTGCCGCCGGCAACTCATGTTTGATGAAGTATCACTGCATTCTACATCAAGAAAATTTATGCGCAAAAGCTTTAAAAATGGATAATGTCATGCAAATTGTCATCAAAGCAGTGAATTTCATAAGGGCCAAGGGATTGAATCATCACCAATTCCAGGAGTTCCTTAAAAGTATGGATGCTGATTATGGAGACATCATTTACTTTTCTGAAGTACGGTGGCTAAGTCAGGGGAAAATGCTGAAAAGGTTTTATGTATGGCAAGCTCAAGTTATGGAAAATAATTTTATACATTTTAATACGTTGGCTAAACACAGTCCTGTGAACAGCGAGAAATATGCAGCCTTGCTTTTCGGTTTGATCCAGGAATTTGAGAACAGGTTTCAAGATTTCCGGAAAAATCATCAATATTTTGGTATATTTTCGACTCCATTTTCAGTTGACATAACTACATTACCTCCGAATTTTCAAATGGAATGCATAGAGTTGCAATCAGACATTCAACTCAAACAAAAATTTGATCATGTCTCTCTATTGGACTTTTACTCCCTCGCTTCACAATCACGCCTTATTCATGACATCGCTTTTTGGCAGCACGTACATTTGTGAGCAACTATTTTCAAGGATGAAGCACACGAAGAGTAAAATTAGAATTAAAATTTCTGACGAGCACCTTGAGAACCCACTGAGAATTGCAACCACTTTCATCGAACCAGACATTGATGCATTAGTTGCATAAAAACAAGGTCAAATATCCCACTAGTTTTATGTTGCTCTCTTTTTTTTAATTTTATAATAAAAAATATTAAAAAAATGAAGTTTTATTACTTATATACATTTATCTACTGTATATTATGTATTTTATGTGTGGCCCAAGACAATTCCTCTTCACTCAAGGAAGCCCAGGGAAGCCAAAAGGTTGGACACCCACAAGGTAGGATTCTCATAATTGGGGGATGGGAGCAAGAACTCTAGGAAACAGGGCTTGCTAGCACAGATAGTCATCCTACATTTCAAAATCCATAACTTTCATTGAAATTGCTTCCAAATAATAATTACTAATTTACAATGGAATTGCTTCATCATCACATCTCAGACATGTTGCCTGAAGAATTTATATTAGTCAGTCAAATGTTATGTGGCTCTTGGCTTTTTTTAAAAAAAATCCCTTCCCCAAACAGTTAGTTTAGCCCTGTGTCCTGACCCCAATAGGCAACAGAGAGAGGAAGAAGGGCTGGGTGGACAGGTAGGAGGAAAAGAGATGGTCTTTCCCACTGCCAGAATATAGCCTCTGGTACATTATCAGCAAAGAAATGTGGCTCTGAAAAGAAAAAATATTCTCTAATTCTCTTATTCACGCTAATTATCATATTAGAATTATGACTTACGCAGCCAATAAAGCTCGTAGAAGATCATCTGATAATGGTAGCCTGAAGGATTTGCAAACAGTCCTGCACTTGTCACTGGCCAGCAGTCCGCATCTGCACAAACAAAAGTAATGTCTTTCTATTTATTTTAAAATTAGAATTAAGAACAGTCATGATGCATGGTTTAAAAGAAGGTTAGATATGCACTAGAAAGGAATGTGAAAAGGATGGGAAGTGAAAAGGAAAACTGGTTCAAATGTGGCCCTGCTACTTCTTTTGTCCTCAGCCTTTACAGAGAATATTGAGTCCTAGAGAAAACCGATGCTCCTGGACACCTACACCCTTTTTGTCAAGCAGCCATTTGGCTTCCCCACCCACAACCTCCTGCCAACACTTGCTTCCACTTCTGCTGCTGTACTTGTTGGGGGGGGGCACCCTCAACTCATGGTTGAGCAGCCTCCTTCCTCATCCTTCCTCCTTGCTAAAGAATTCTGCCTCCAAGACACCAACACCCATATAATGACAACAACAGATTTGTATTTACAGTATCTTCTCTTTCAAATCTACAGCTTTAAATTTATTAAACTGTTTTGGTCTACAATTTGTTAACAGTATTAAAAATCTTTCCCTCTAGTAATAAGATCTGGACCATAATCCTGCTATAGGATACTTAGAACAACAAAAATAACAAAAATCTTGAAGCATACCAGAAAGGAAAGTTGTAAGATGATACTGGTCCATGCCTTTCTAGAATCTCTCCCTTTGCTTCAGTTCAATATAATGTAAAAAAAAAACCCACCTTCTTCAATTACCTAAATCAGGGTATTCATAAGTCCAAATGGCCAACTCACAGCCCATGGAGGTCTTATACTGTGCATATATAACTCTTACATACCCAAACCACTGCCATTGCCAAATGTTCTTACCATTAGGCTGAGTGATAAAGCACAGTTATGAAGGAAGGGTGATTAGTCCATTATAACTGTGCTTCTGACAGTTTCCCTATTAGTAGTTCTGTGTACTGCATGACACCCAGTTTAAATGGGAAGGATGGTGGGAGTGAGAGTAATTCCTGTTCACTTCTCCTTTGTCAGGAAGGCTGACATGGAGAAGACGTACAGTATTTCCAGTGTCAATCAGCTGAGATATAGAATAGAAGTCTTAAACTTACCAGCAACACAGATTGACATAAAGTGAGGAGAAAGACAGCACCTATTTTATTGATGGGGCGGCGGGGGGGGGGTTAATAATAATATATAAAAATAAGAATTAAACCATGCAGATTTAATAATAGAGGAATTTCTTACTTTCCCCGATCACTGTATGCCAGGGCTGCCAACAGCTGGCCAAAATTCTCAAAGTTATTTTTCTTGAGATGTTCCTGGGACACTGCCAGAAGATAAGTGGCATCCATTTCATTCTCCTCTCTTACACTGTAATATCGCCCAATAGTCATAATTTCATGTTCTGATAATTTTCCATCTGAGATATTCAACACCACATTTCTAAAAAAGAAAAGCAAATTAAAAGATTAATCCATCCATCCATCCATCCATCCATCCATCCACCCACTGGCATTTCTAGATTATTAGTATGCAGAATGTTTTTTTGTATGTCATCCAGCAATAAAATACAGTCCTTTCTATTGCCACCAGGGAGGAAAGGATATCTAAATTTATGAAGAATGGAGCAGAAAATGTCTATGTTATGTGCATCACAATGCCACTTAAAACGTGCAACCAAAAGTTGCCTGCAATTTAAAAAAATTAAGTTAAAATCTCCTTCAGGTTGAGTCAACTACTGGTAAAGTAGAAATGGATTGCCTTTGTTTTGTTCTCGGATGCAACAGGAAGCAGAAGATGGCCCCTTTCCCAAAAGTCCTATCCAGTTTCTCCTCTTTACACTGCATGTTGTAGTTGACTCCTGTTTTTTCTTCTTGGGCTACTGGGTCTTTTGGTTTACTTAAGATGTTTTGGAGGGCTTTAGTTGGTTTGTGTGCTACGGTGATGCCGTGTGGTTGTAACAGTCTGTTGGTTGTTTCTGAGATGTTTTTGATGTATGGTAGTGTTATCCTTTTCATAGCTTCTGTTGGTTTTGCTGTAGTGGGTTGAGTAGTCAGGCACTTTTTGATAAAGGAATTCCTGGAAGCTTGGCATTCAGACAAATCAGCCATCAATAGATACATAGAGATAGACCACATTTATACACCATTCAAAAGAGACAATAAAAAAGCTAAGAAGGAAACAAAAAGACCAGAACACATCCTCTCCAGCAGCCTACACCCAGATAAGCAGGGATTAACACCAGACAAACAATCAAACAGAAAACAATACCCTAATCAGGGAACTACCAAGGAGAAAACCACACCCCCACCAACACTGGCAGGGCAAACTACTCTATATAAACAGGGAGCAAACTCCACACTCACTTGCACTGATGATATTACCTAGTTAGATAATGAAACATCTGCAACCAAACAACCAAGCTCAAAGAGCACCTAGGACTCCAGAGTTCAACCCTGAGCTACATATATATTCATTCATTCATTCATTCATTCATTCATTCATTCATTCATTTTGTATTCATTCATTTTAGTTCTGTATAGCTGAATTTCCCAAGGACTCATGGTGGATTAGAAATGATAATTAAAAAAACTGTTTTTAAATTAAAATGCACAGACAATGAGGGAAACACACAGTACTTCTTAAAAAATAATAACATTCATTACTAATATATTATTGGATTAAATTTTTCACAATACCTTTTCACCCATATTGGGAGCACATTGACTAATTTTCCTTGGGAAGACATTCAGACCTCAAACCACAGACAGCAACTATGTTTTAAAAGTCTTTATAAGCAGCCACTGATAGTGACAGCTGTATATCTAAAGGAAGGAAATTCCATTGGATAGGGCTTCTTTTACTGCTACCCCTCAACATTATTGATTTTAATAAATACAGGTTCTGAAGAAAACATGTAACACAAACAGATTTGTATGTGGACTTTTAAATAACCTTAACCCAATAATTTCAGGTCTTTTAAGAAAATACTAGTATTTTAATAATGCCTTGAAATACACTGTCAACTGATGCAGCTGGTCCTGAATTGGTGTAATACAACCTGACTGCCTAGCCCCAACAAAAATGTGAGGGTCCAAGTTCTGTATAAACCGAACTTTCTGAATAAAAAGAATATTGTTACAGGCTACTTTACTGAGGTCCATTTTCCTTAATTGAAGTCACAGCTGTAAGCCTAAACTGATCAAGAACACTCCAAGTCCAAGATACCAAATTATTGGTGCATAAAGAAAAGTATTACCCCACCCAATGGTAACTGAATCCCTCTATCCAAATGTTTCCTTATCTGAAACACTTCTGCTTTGTCCAGATTAAACTTCAGCCTGTTCAACCTTATCCATCCCCTAACCACCACCAAACAGCAATTTTTCAGTTTCCCAAGAATTTATAGATTAAAAAAAGAGAGGCAGAGCCATGTAAAATCTTCATATTAGTAGCCCTGCAGCAAAAACCTTGTAGGTAATTTCTAGTGGTTTTATACAGATATTAAATAGCACAGAGGATAAGTACTGTACAACTAATGGTCACAGGGCAAATCCTAAAGCAATACTTTTTGAGATAGACCTTCCCGATAGGACTAAAGCAGCCATAATACCACATTCCTAAAATTCAATCCATAAACTGCCATCCTGCAGGGCATTCTAGAAAGTTTCTGTCCTCAAATCAGGCTTTAATCTGGTCTAAAATTACATAAAATGAAATACTGCTGAAATAAGTATTAACTGACCATGTTTTGCTGCACTTTATACCGTTCATTTTTCACCATGAGTTTCATAGAATAATAAAATGGAAAAACATAATCATGCCAATATGTCAATTTCTGAACTTTTATCTACTCAGTAGATAGACTGCTTTTAAGAATATTGATAAGATCTATGCAATTATAACATGGAAATAAAGATGCAAGTTTATTAAACCAAGAAAGACACTTAAAATTTGTATAATCCAGCCAAGTTAAATTCAGAATCCTAAACTATACATTATTTACTGATATTGAGATTGTGCACATTTGGGGATAGGAACTTTTTTTTTTACTTTTATTTTCTCTGGACCAATCCAAATGATTTTACTTTAGAACATCATAAACAACAAAACAACCTCTGCATCAGGGTGGCAGAGAGATATGTATTATCTCCAAAATTCTTCTGCCAACTTCTAAAGAAAAAGAGATCTGAAGCAAATTTCTAATTTTCTTAAAACTCTGCAGTGGTCAGGGATGATAAACTATACAATGGTCAGGGATGAGTGAAGCTGTATTCCTACATTAGAAGTTGTATTCCAATAGTGGTAAAAATGATTGCACTGTGTCTTGCTTAAAGGCATTGATTTGTAAATAAGATGATTTTAACTCTTAACAGGAGACAAATATTTTATAAAGACTTATGCACATTTGCTCAAGAACAGTATGACTTTCCAATAATAAGGAACTCTCACAGATACAGTAATATGCACATACAACTTTCAAAAGGTTTTTTATTGTTTCAATATAGCAGTATAACCCATAAAGATAGATCATGTATCTTCTGATAAGACAAATCTGATTCCCTTGGAATACAATTCTGTACTAGGTGACTCTGAAGGATTTGCCTTATTCATGAACTTCCTTCAAGTTCCTGATAGGGCACCTTGTTAGAGCACTCTTAAGATGTAAAGCATGGGGCTAAAAAACAATATGTTGAATTCAGCTGCCATTCTGTTATTTAGTGAAGGTAAGTATGCAAGGACCCAAGTATGATCCCTCCCTTACAAAGGAAAAGAAAACTCTCCCTTGGTGTTAATGGAAGGCTTTTGGAGAGGTACTTTTGAACTATACTGTTGTTATGAACTTTACTATATTGTCTATAGTTATGAACACAAATATTTGTTCTATGTATAGAATGACCTAGGTTCAATTGCCTTATCTCCTCTGGGAAAGATCTCAGATAGCAGAACAGTTAAAACAAACAATGCTGGCTAAGTGGATGAATAATTAAGACAGTGCTTTCCAAAGTGCCGCCGTTGGTGACACACCAACGGCAGCAGCGCGGGGGGGCGCGCGCGTGCATGGCGGCAGCACGGGGGGGTGAGCGGCGGTGGCAGCGGCCTTGCTAAAACGCGGAAGCGCTGATGGCACGCCACTGCCGCCGTGCACACTGCCGCTGCCGTGTACACTGCCGCCACCGTGCACACCACCGCGCGCGCCACCGTGCACACTGCCACCGCCGTGCACACTGCCGCCGCTGTGCACGCCGCCGCAACACACAGTTTGGAAAGCTATGAATTAAGAATATAGCAGCTTTATATGTTTTATATGTTAGTAAGTTCATTTTGCTTAAGAATATTCTACATAAGTATTAAAAGAGGTCTCTGTGGTACCACTACAAAATACTTTGTACTAGTTTTTATACTCCATGCAACAGAGAGCATCTATAACTGAATACATTCTCTCTCTCTCTCTTCTGGAATAAGATAATCTCACAGAAGAATTCCTACAACTTAATACACCATATTTAATTTTGAATGAATTAAATTGCTATTTGTATGGATGCTCAGAATCTCACCTGAATTCATCATAATCAATCATGGTAGTGCTTTGAGGATCAGTGGCTGCAAATATCTGTTTAATCTCTCTTGACCGAGGTTCTCCTATCACTTTCAGTTTGTTCAGGATTACGTTGATATTGGCCATAGCAAACTAGAAAAAAAGATGGGGGAAGACAAAAATATCAGAGTATGTATTTAATATTCTAGTTAACTAATGCAGCCCAAGGTTGATCTTGCCCAAGGTTGATCTTGCTGTACCATAGAATTAACGTACAGCAAGACTGAACTCTAATGAAGCCAATTTATTCGTTTTCCTTATGACATACACCTACATGTTACCTGTTGAACATTAAAAAAAGCCAAAACTAAATTCCAAATTACCACTTATTAAAAATGCCAGGATTTACTTCAGAGAATCATGTGCCAATATACTGTCAGATTGCATATGCACTCTCCCAGGCCCATAAAGAAGTATTCCTGTAAGCAGCCTTATACAGAAAGCAAGCAGTTTCAATCTGTATCTCAGCACTGCTCTTTCCTGAGTCTTGGCATGGGTAATAGTATTAGTGGAGAGCCAGTTTGGTGTAGTGGTTAAACATCAGGCTAGAAACTGGGATAGCGTGAGTTCTAGTCCCACCTTACGCATGAAGCCATGTTGGGTAATTTTGGGCCAGTCACTCCTCTCAGCCTCTAGAAAGGAGGCAATGGCAAACCACTTCCAAAAAGTCTTGCCAAGAAAACTTGTCTAGTCCAGGCAGTCACCAGGAATCAAAAAATGTCTCAAAGGCAGCCCCCTCCCCACAAAAAATAGTATTAGTGAGGAGGTAATTTGGAAACATAATGTTTTTATGCCTCTTGGCTTCTTCTGTGAGGAATTAAGACAGCAAAACATATCCAGTCAATACTACTGTGAAAGCAAGACAAATTGTCAGGTTGTTGATAAAAAGACTTCATTCCTAGAGTGCAGAAAAAAAATCAGAAGTTAAAGAACTGGAGGGAAGAACACACATCTTGCATAGAACTTGGACTGATCCAGTGGTGCCAGGTCTGAATGTCAAGTGTAATCTCCCCACATGGTGAAGAAATTATGAAACTGCTTCATGATAGAATTACAGAGGTGGAAGCAGCCACTTAGACCATTATATTCAATGCTATTCAGTGCCAGGATCCAAATAAAATAATCTCTGCTTGAAAACATTTGACAGAGAGTCCACTCCTTCCCTGGATATTCTACTCTACTACTGAATTACTCTTACTGTTAGGTTGTTGTTTT
>JALMGJ010000004.1:64450797-64525797 GCA_023362775.1 Charina bottae
AATCACATAGTCTGGCTCAAATTTCTTCTGCTTCTTTATTTTAAAAAAATAAGCTAATCATCTCTTTCCTGAAAGTTTAAACAATCTATGTTCCCACAAAGATACTGTTTTGTTTTTAATTATTTCAAAAGTCTTAAAACAAAAGTCATAATATTTCAAATATTAAATCAAATATTTCAAATGTGTCTGACCCCTTAGTTCGTTTCAAACTTTCTAGAATTAAATTCTTATCTAGCCTTTTGCCATTTACTTTGTATTCTTTAAATTGCTAATTAATGTTTTCCTTATTCTGGAATGAAGAATCAGTAGTTTTTCAAACTTGTTGCTAAGAAGATCTCTTTTAGCTTTAAAAGAGTTATATTTCAAAGGTGTTTAAAATGTGAGATTTGACGAACCCAGTGTCCATATAGGCTCTGCTGCAGTTGAGAGCTCGATATCTTCCCTCGTCTCCAGGCACTCAAACCCACAAGTCAACCGCTGTCCTGCGATCTCCTCGGGAGGAGCATCTGTCTGGAGCACAAGTACACAATCTCTCATCCTCTCCTTATCTGGAGAGGTCCGGCAGGACTGGGCTTGTTGCTGGTCCATTGGTCTTGGCCACAGCATTGTCTCTGCTCCTTCGGAAACATCTTGGCTCTCCATTCCCTCACTCGGAAGTCCAAATATCAGTAATTTCAACTTTACGTTTAAATTTCTGAAGTCAGTTTAATTTCAGAAACAGACTCCATCAAAAATGATAGTATCTCAAGCTTCTTTGAGTCAGCTAAAGTAACTGATCCATATTGAGAAATCAAAACATGCTTAAGGTGATTATATTGCCACTGATGTGTATTAGGCAAAGAGAATTCTATCTGTAGTTGTTGAAAACCCTTATATTAATCATTACAAAGTAATTTATTTAAAATAACTATTCCATACTCTGCTCATAACCAGGAAATGAAAGACCTTGCTTACTGTATGCTGACCCAAGTAATTGTCAAGTTCTTAACTTGAGTAAATTTATAGAGAGAATATTTCCTTGTTGTCCTCATCTCTGCAGCCACTTCTGCCTCCTAAAGCCTCTAACTAGAGGATAAGCTCCACAAACTGAGGAATTTGGCAAAAGTATGAGGCTAACTTGTCCTATTGATTTAAGTATTTTGAAACATATAATGTTAATGTAAGAAAACTGAAGGCAGGAGAAGATGGAAAAGAAACAGATTGCCCACCTATGTTTCTTCAAGCAGTCATCTGTGCATTCACACATGTGGAGATGATGTATCTGTGCAGAGCACAAGTAGGAATTTTCTGCAACTGGAGAGGACTTTTTGGCTGGAAGCAAGCCCATAATGTACATGCTTCTTAGTACAGTTCCACCTGATTTCACAGTTCCCCAAGACTGGCTAAGCAGCCTATAAAAAAGTGGCACTGAACGAATGGCAGTTACTCCCAGTCCCCAAAGTTATGGCCGTTGCAGCGTCCCCACGGTCACGCAATAAAAATTCGGGCGCTTGGCAGCCCACATGCGCTTACAACCACAGGGGCGCTTCAACTCCCCCCGCCCGCCTATCTCTGCTCTTTTGGCCCCACTGCACTCCGCTGCCTCTGCTGGCCCTGCTGCCCTGGGCTCCACTGGCCCTGCCGGCCCTGCCACCTGCAGCTGACCTTTGCCGTCTTCTTCCTCCCACTGCTGACGAGGTATGCCCAGCCTGGCTCTTCGCGAGGCAGCTGCTGGCCATGCCAGGCCTTCTTCCTGAGGTCTCACGCCTTGTCCAAATCACGTGTGGCCTTCTTGTGAGGCTTTGAAGACTTCCAAAGCCTCGCAAGAAGGCCACACCTGATTTGGACAAGGCGTGAGACCTCAGGAAGAAGGCCTGGCATGGCCAGCAGCTGCCTCGTGAAGAGCCAGGCTTGTCAGCAGCAGGCGCAAGATGGTGTAGGTCAGCTGGGGATGGCAAAGCACAGGCAGCAGTGACCATAGAGTTCTCGGTGGCAAGGGCAACTGCAGCTGGGGTGGCAGGGGCTTTGCGTCTCAGTCCTGGGCCAGGCTGGGGCAGCTGCGACTTTGCGAAGGGCCAGGCTGGGCATGCCTCGTCAGCAGTGGGAGGAAGAGGACAGCAAACGTCAGTTAGGGGCAGCAGGGGCAGTGGAGCATAGGGCAGCTTGTGAGCTGTCCGGGACTCGCAACTTCCTGCCAGCTTCCCCATTGACTTTGCTTGTTGGAAGATGGCAGGAAGTCGCGAGGAGGTGCTTGCTTAATGGCCCGAGAATCTCGCTTAACAATAGCAATGGGGACTGCCGGGATTGCCATCACTAAGCCATGTGGCCACATGACATTGCACTTTATGACCACATCCTTAGCTATGGAAATTCCAGTCTTAATTACCATCCTTAACCAAAGACTACCTATACACAAACACACCCCACCCAAATCATCTTCCCAGAGTCACTGGAAGCCAGGCAACAACTATTTTGCTTAACCTGGCACAAACACCAAGCATTTCTATCATTTCTTGTTGCAATTCTTGTGAATGCGGAAGCTACCATCATATTTCTTCTCCCTGAAAAATCTAAGCTGAAGAGAGAGGTTTTATCAGTACAGAGACATGTGGGAATGGAACAGCACATCAAAGTATCACAACACTAATAATGTCCATGAAACACTTAATAAAAAAATAAAGACTTCAGTGGCAAACATTATCTCTTACTAATATTAGCTCAGTTGCCAGTTGAAGCAATCAAGCATTAAAATAATAGTAGTTCATAGACAATTCTGTTAAAAGCAAAATCTTCAAAAACTCTCTTCTATTCTGTCAGAGCTTGTCTTTCTCATTATATTATTTGTATTTATTTCCACCAAACTAAGAAATGTTGCTTAAAACATAACTACCACTACCATTACAGTAGTCCTCGACCTACGACCATTCATTCAGTGACCATTCGAAGTTACAAGGGTGCTGAACAAATGGTGGTTATGACCAGTCCTCAGAGTTTTGGCTGTCCCAGCACCCCCGCAGTCATGTGATTGCGATCTGGGTGCTTGGCAACCAGTTTGCACTTATGACCGGTTGCAGTGCCCCGTGATCACATGATCGCCATCTGCAACCTTCCTTGCCGGTTTCCCCAGAAAGTCAATAGGAAAGACAGCAGGGAAGGTCACAAGTCACTCTGGTAAGTCTCCCCCATCTGCACACCCTCCCCCAGCCCCTCTGCGCTCACGCCACGCCAGCCACTCACACACCCCTCACACACACAGTGATTGCTGTCGCTAAGTGATGCAGCCACACTTTACAACTGCATTGCTTAATGATGGAAATTTGGGTCCCAATTGCCGTTGTTGTCAAGCACTACCTGTATCCTCTTCTTTATCAGGATTGCTTACAACAGAATTACTTTCTCACCTGTATTTCTTTGGGGTGGTTCAAACACTGATATGGTGTCATCACTTAGAAAATAAGAAATAAGGAACTTCCGATCTTTATCAATGGGATCAGGAGTAATAAGTTGCGCAAGGAACCGCAATATATTACTTTCAAGGCCTTGTCTGAAAAAGCAGAGGAAAAGATGTACAAAATTGTGTGTCTCACTTTCCTTTATCTGGAGAAACAGATAATTCCATTTTGTAAAATGAATTTTGTGAAATGAATAAAACATGCCATAGTCAGACTGTATATTAATTTGATTCCTGCATGAAAGACATGACACCATTGTTCATGCCCAGTTTTCCCTTCAATTAGTTTCTACTGCCAATCCAATGTATAATTACTGATGGAGATTCAGTCTACAAAAACAAATTACTATAATTGTTTAATAAAATAAACTATTTAATTGCTCTTTACTTTTTGGGATATCATACAAAAACAACATAGTATAGTATACTAATTCTGTTCTATACCGCATAATAGACATGTGTTTTTAATAGTTCTGGAGTGAATAGATAATCTATAGCTGTATGTGGTATTCCATAGCTAGGCTTTCTCCATTAATTCATGAAATTTACCCATGCAGTACACAGTGATCCTAATTCCAAAAATTGCTTTATAAATCCTAGACTACCTTTCAAAATACAGCATGACAATCAACAGAATATGTAAGTGATTACATGGTGGAGGCCAGAAAACACAAATGGAAAATAACAATAGCTTTTCTTTTCTCTGCTGAATATTACATAACCACTATGGTGCTTCTTAGGATTTTCTTTTACATATTTGAGATTAATGAAAATATATTAGGAGGTCAATATCAGGAGATCAAAAGCTCTGCTAATAGAATTTATTGTCTACCTGACACACAGGAAGTGTGAATGCTACAAATGCCTGCATCTATTGACATTATGAAAAACAATGACCATCTCTTCCGGTCTTTCATTCATTCTTTCTGAAATGGGGTGAAAAGCTTCTGAATATTAGCTTTTATTCAGATACCTGTCTTTTTCCATGAATTTCTTGAAGTCCTTTTGGGGAGGTTTAGGAAGTAAGCTAATGCAAGAGCAAAGAGAGTCTTCTTCAGATCCAAAACCACTGTATGGAGGAATTTTTCTTTCTATCTTCAGAGGAGGTGGTGTCTTGTATGGAACTGGAGTAAAATCCTCTGTGAAACACAATTAGCAAATAAGCATATTTCAGTTTAGTTCCTGAATATCAATTCTTGCATATAAATCTATTATGCTATAAATCTATTAAAATAAAATAATCCTCAATTTTTTGACAATGTCATAGAAGAGTAAGTATGTATTTTAGGAAAGTAAAACATTTCTCTATACAGGAGTTTTTGTAAAGTTTTCTCCCTGTATATCTTATATTACTCCAGCCAGCTACATATATCTTATATGTAACTACCCTGCCCTCTCTAACATTAAATTACATGGGTAAACCAATGTATTCTCACTGAGCTCAACTAAATCACAGCTGTATATGTGTGAAGAGTCGCTGGGAGTCAGGCGGCATATACATGTAATAATAACAACCACCACCACAACACACCAACACCTGGAGAGAGAGAAAGTGTGTGCATCGGTATATATACACATTCCTACAGGCAAGACACACACAGATACAACCTCAATTCTGCAGACCTTCATTTAGTGGACTTTGAAAACAATGGACACATTTTTACTTCAGCCTTTCACCCCTTACTGTACATAATTTACATAATTTACATAATTGACCTTCTAACATCATTTGTATCTATTTACAACATGTACGTATTTACATAATGACATTATATAGCTATGTACATAAACTGATACAAATGATGTAAAATTATATAATAAAGCAAATTATTTATTTATTTAATTTATATAACATATAAATTATGTACATAATGTAAATTCAGCTATAATGGACATTTAGATTTAATGAGCATCCCTTTCCCCAATGAACCATTAAATTGAGGGTTTACTATAAACAGTATATAGTCCTCATGGTTGTCAATACACAATGTGTATCTCTAGTTCAGAGCCTTCCAAACTGTGTGTCGCGACACGAAAGTGTGTCACCTGCGGGGCCCAGATGTGTTGCGTCAAAACCCGGAAGCACTGATGGCACGCCACCGGGCCATCAGCGCTTCCGGGTTTTCCTGCGGTGACACACCAATGGTGGCGCGCAAAAATCCGAAAGCGCCGCAGTCACGGTGGCGCTTCCGGGTTTTCCTGCGGCGACACACGAAAATCCGAAAGCGCCGCAGCCACGGCGGCGCACAAAAACCGAAAGTGGCAGCAGCGCTTCCGTGTTTTTGCGCGCTGCCGCAATGGCGGCACTTCCGGGTTTTCCCGCGGCAACACACCAACGGCGGTTGGTGTGTCGCCGTGGGAAAACTTTGGAAAGCCCTGCTCTAGTTGATGGACTGTGTTCAACAGTATTTTGGATTGCAAGGAGGTATGTTGGCTTGTAAGTTACAGATCTGTTTGACTTGAACAGTTTGTTTCAAAATGGCACTGAAGACTGTGGAATATGATTTTAGTAAAGCATTCACAAGGATAAAGGGAATGCTTGTCTAATGGTTCAACACTGCACAATGTCCTTTTGCCTGTTTAAAATATTAATAAATAAATACATTAAAAATACTTGTGGTGTCATTAGACATTTGCTGGTTGGGAACATGAGTATACAAGTACTTTTCTAGGCAGAATGTGTTGTTAGCTGAGAACCCAGAACACTTGCAGCAAATGTTAGACTATGACGCAATGAGAAATATGGTTCTAAAAACTAATGTATCAAAGAGAGAAGGAAAATATAGTGAATGATTAAATAAATGGTGAAAAATTATAACAAGTAGTTGAATCTGTGTACTTTGGTAAAATATTTACTAAAAGTTGGAAAAATGGGTGGAGAGTTTTTTTAAGAAGTACAACTGCTGGTGGAAATATATCAATAAGATGTGACCTATGACAAGGAATGAATGTTTGTCAAAAGAAGCAAAAATTCTGCCCCTTTTGTGATATGGAAGCAAGAGTCAAAACTGTAGGTTGAATGTAACGGAAATAGAGAACTTTAGAAGTACTGTACGTGTAGTAAAGCAAGAATAGAGAGATCAGGAATGAAAGGATTAATGAATGTGGATTGAATATAAAAAATGAGTACCCAATACAAAAGAAGTACATTGAGGGGTTTGGTCACATAAAGAGAATGAATGAAGATTAAATCACAAAACAAATATATCAAGGAAAAGTCAGTGGGTTGAGAGGATGGAAAGGGCCAAGAGAGTTGTGATTAAATAGAGCTGGTGTAGACCGGGAGAGGTTAGAAGCCTGACAAACAAAAGGCAATACATGAATCAGTATATGAACATTGTGAAAGCAAGGATGGTTTGCCAGGACTGAAAGGTATGGGGTTAAACTGAACAGGGTTAATGTAAACTAAATTTAGTTAAGAGCTCCTTTTTCTTTTTTCTTATCTCCTGGCTTCAATTTCTTTTGCTTATTGCTTCTTACTTACTCTGCATTATGCTGCTTATACCAAAAGGGAATTACATAATAACACATTCCAAACAATAATTGGGATATGTTCCCCGAGAACAAAAACTTTTCTAATGTGCAGTTATCTTCTTGCTGAATCTGAATTTCAGGACTTGCATAGCAAACAGTATGCTGATTAAGATCTTCCTTGCATTCCAACAGTGCCACCTAGTGCACTTCTAGAAGATGGGCTAAGAAGAACTACATTTAAATGGTGCTTCCAAAAGAACAAAGACTGTAAAAATGGAAGGCCAGCAATTCTATCTCCCTCTCACCCAGCAACTGCAGATCACAACAAGTTCGGTTTGAAATTGAAAGCAATCATTGTGTTAATGTCTCAAGTGTATTTATTTTATTCATTTACTTGGGCATTTTTGCTGCTTCAGTCCCCAGATTCTAATAAATAAGAGGCAACTGTTTCTGTTGCTTCTCTCATTCTCTCAGAAGCATTTCTGCCAGGCATGTGGGAAAAAAAATCTTTCTTACAAGCAACCACACATTGTTTTCAGCTGGACAGTGCCCAATAGAAATAATAAAATGATAGAGATGATCAGGCTCTATCAAATAGCATACTCTAGCTACAGATAATCATTTTCAATGCAACAGGTTTGTTATTTAAATTCACACTTAACTCTCCAACTGAAATCAGGTCAACTTAAAGGACTGGAACTTAGGTTTTGCAATGGCTGTGGTCGCTCTAATAGAGTTCCCATGACCAAGTTTTACTCCAGTCTGATATTCAGACACCAGTTTGTCTAGCACTGAATAAACAGTTAAAGGAGGCTGATCAATTCTTACCTCATCTGAAGATTAAAATAATCAGGAGTCAGAATTCAAGCCCATGTTTGGAGCAGAACACCCATTACCCAAAATCTTTTTTTCTCCTTGGAAGCTGCATGCATGCATGCATGCATGCATGCAATGCATTATATATATATATATATATATATATATATATATATATATATATATCACTCACTCACTCACTCACTCACTCACTCACTCACTCACTCACGGGGAGTGCCTGGTACTGGAATGGGCAAGGCAGGGCTTTATCATTGGCCATATTTGCAAGTTTCAGAATTAAATAGCTTGACACAAGTATTGTAAATCTTCCGTCATAAAATAGGTCAAAAATTGTGCCACAGAAAATCATTTCAATGGACTGATCCTGGGGAGGTCTGGGGCCACACAGAGCCTATGGGCTGCCCACTGACCTAAAGAATCATAGGTGATATTTACTTATTTTTGTCCCAAGAACTTCCTAATAATAAGAGTTACATGGGAAGCCTTTACCACTGTTGTACTAATCAGATATTATTTTAAAATTTGACTTAAATCAACATTCCTTTAATTAAATCTACTATACCTTAACCACTATCAATAGTTTAAATAACTGTTCCTTGCTTTTCCAGATGTCTTATATATTTCTAAATTTATAATGTACTCTTATCCCAATCTTTTTCATACATTTGTTCTTTCAGTGCCTTCAGGGTTCCTACTGCTCTCCTATGCATATGTTATATACATATAGTACATTGTGATACCCAAAATGAATACAACAGTGGTACAAGTGGGCATAGCATCACATCTTTAATTAGAACTCATCATGGCTATCAAGATCTTATAAGCGCTACAATTAAAAAGAATTCAGCCATGCAACCTACTGGAAGAAAAACTGGGTATTTTACTACCAGTGGACTGATGGTGAGGTAAACACCAGCCAGAAAAATATCCCTGATGGGGTAGACTGGGATTACTCTTACTTTTCAAAACATACAGAAAGAGCATGGTCATACAGTCACCTAAGAAGTGCCAGGAAAGAAGACACCACATTTCAAAAAGAGCCCAGTGACACTGTAAGCATCCTCTGCTTTCTTAATATTCATATACATATACATTTTATATCTGCCCCCAACTCTGAAATGTAAAGCACTGGAGCCGTTGCTAAGCTTGGCAAGGCCAATTTATCTTATACTTAACTAAAAGGAAAAGTCCCTTAATTTAAAGAAGATTAAACAGGAAAACAAAAACAAAGCTTCTATTAGCATATTTTCAAAAAAACTAACATAGCTATTACATTTTAAGGGTAAGATGTGAGAGAAAATCTAATATTTCTGACTCTTACTGATCAATAAGTTCATATGTCTTGGTTATGGTCTGTTAAACATTTTATAGATAACTAGCTCGAAACACTCTTTCCAAAATTTTCAGTCTTTTATGGACAAATTACAGTCACTGCTATAATCCAGAGAGATAGTTTGGCCCAGTTTATTTATCAAAGCAAGAGAGATGTTGTTTTTTAGTAAATCCATATTAGGTTGTTAGACTTTCAGAGGAAGAAATCTATTACAGTTTTTAAAATTAAGCAAAGTTCATAAATAATTTAACTGCTGCTACAATTATTTTGACTTTAAAGCTATCTGTAGCTTGGAACTAAGAATTTTAGTACATAAACATTGTATATGTATGTGTATGTGTGTGTGTGTGTGTGTGTGTGTGTGTGTATAACACATATATAGCATAGTGGTTAGAGTGCCACCCTTAGACGCGAGTGACCGGGGTTCGAATCCCAGCTGGTACCTACCTTACCAGTAGGTGTCCTTGGGCAAAGACCCCCTAACGTTTCACCTGCCTACCTCGGATATGAGAGTGACACAAACTAAGAAACTCATGCCAGCTTGGACGTCACCCAGATTAACAAGGTCCGGGCCAGATATTGCGGAACCAGGACAATCTGACAATAAGCGGGCGACTGGAACAAACCATACATGGGCGAGACAAAAGAACCTGGAATTGATGGAATGCCATTACAACAGTAGACCTATTGAGAGGGGATATATGAAACGTATGAGGGAACTATGGATGGACAGAAGACCTACATCCACACTAACTGAGAAACAGCTAGTTACCCAACACTTCAACATAGTGAAGAGGAAGCTGCTCTCACAACTTGAGATAGACCAACTACATATTACATCCCAGACTCAAGAAGACCTGGAAGAACAGCTGAATGTGCAGCCAACACCTGAAGCTGGAACTTCACTGCCACCCATTACAAAGCACAGCAGCTGATATGAGGCATAAGATCATGGATAAACTAGCTACAGTCAATCCTTGAGACTGATTACCAAGGATCAGTGGAGAAGTACTATCAGATAGTATGCTAGAAGATGCCAATAGAGCCCTCACACCTACTGGCTAAAGAAACTAACAGCAGTGCATGAACGCCTACAGCACAGCTGCTAGCAGCAGGCTCCCATCCAGATTAGCTAACACAAGGAAAGACAGTGCTAATCATGAAAGACCCCCACAAGGGAACAGCACTGTCGAACTTCTGGCCAATAACCTGTCACCCCACAACATGAAAAGTCTTATCAGCTACAGAACCATATGGGCCAGTACATGAGCACAGCTCAGAAGGGCATTGGGAACAACACCAAAGGCTCAAAACACCAGTTGTTCATAGACAGAGCAGTCACCCAAGACTCAAGGTCTAGACAGACCAATCTGAGCACAGCCTGGATTGACGACAGAAACACTTACAACTGAATGCCACACACATGGATCTATGAATGCTTGGCACTATACAAAGTCAACAGGACACCAAGTCCCTTCAATGGGACTGTGGAAGACAACACTGGAAGTCAACTCAAGACAGCTCCCACAAGTGGCCATCAAGTGCGGGATACCAAGGTGATGCACTGTCTCCACTGTTGTTCTGCATAGGCTTGAACCGCCTCAGCCAGATAATCACAAGGACTGGATGTTGATACAAGTTCTGTTGCATATATTTTTATGTCTTAAAGAAATATGGAAGGCTAGTTTAAAAAGCCAGGCCTCAAACTTTTTTCTTGTTTGGGCTCAGGAGCACATGTTCACCCCCCTTCCTCAGGAATGTTAATTTACCTTTTGGAGCCAGCTAGTCTGGGAGTTTAAGCCAATCAGAATTACCTGTTTGAGCTTTGCCCATATTGGGAATCTGTTGCCTAGGTGTTTTGGTCACATGCTAGATCCTATCCAATCAGATGCTGCTCAAGTTAAGGTTTAAAATGTAAATGCCTTTTGTTCTCTCTCTGCTCTGCTCATTGTGTTTCTAAAATGTAAATTGTTGTTGTTGTTGTTCAGTCGTTTAGTCGTGTCCGACTCTTCGTGACCTCATGGACCATAGCACGCCAGGCCTTCCTGTCCTCCACTGTCTCTCGGAGTTTACTCAAATTCATGTTCATTGCATCGGTGATGCTATCTAACCATCTCATCCTCTGCCGTCCCCTTCTCCTTTTGCCTTCAGTCTTTCCCAGCATCAGGGTCTTTTCCAGGGAGTCCTCTCTTCGCATTAGGTGGCCAAAGTATTTGAGCTTCAGCTTCAGTATCTGTCCTTCCAATGAGCAGTCAGGGTTGATTTCCTTTAGGATTGACTGGTTTGACCTCCTTGCAGTCCAAGGGACTCTCAAGAGTCTTCTCCAGCACCACAGTTCGAAAGCATCAATTCTTCGGCGCTCAGCCTTCCTTATGGTCCAACTTTCACAGCCATACATTACTACTGGAAATACCATAGCTTTAACTATACGGACCTTTGTCGGCAAGGTGATGTCTCTGCTTTTTAATATGCTGTCTAGGTTTGCCATAGCTTTCCTCCCAAGGAGCAAGCGTCTTTTAATTTCATGGCTGCAGTCACCGTCTGCGGTGATCTTGGAGCCCAAGAAAATAAAATCTGTCACTGCTTCCATTTCTTCCCCTTCTATTTGCCAGGAAGTGATGGGACCAGATGCCATGATCTGGGTTTTTTTAATGTTGAGTTTCAAGCCAGCTTTTGCACTCTCCTCTTTCACCCTCATCAAGAGGCTCTTTAGTTCCTCTTCACTTTCTGCCATTAGGGTGGTATCGTCTGCATATCTGAGGTTGTTGATATTTCTCCCGGCAATCTTAACTCCGGCTTGTGATTCATCCAGCCCGGCATTTCTCATGATGTACTCTGCATATAAGTTAAATAAGCAGGGTGATAATATACAGCCTTGTCGTACTCCTTTCCCAATTTTGAACCAGTCGGTTGTTCCATGTCCGGTTCTAACTGTTGCTTCTTGACCCGCATACAGGTTTCTCAGGAGACAGGTAAGGTGGTCTGGTACTCCCATCTCTTTAAGACTTTGCCACAGTTTGTTGTGGTCCACACAATCAAAGGCTTTAGCGTAGTCAATGAAGCAGAAGTAGATGTTTTTCTGGAACTCTCTTGCTTTTTCCATGATCCAGCGAATGTTGGCAATCTGATCTCTAGTTCCTCTGCCTCTTCGAAACCCAGCTTGCACTTCTGGTAGTTCTCGGTTCACATACTGCTGAAGCCTAGCTTGTAAGATTTTGAGCATAACCTTGCTAGCATGTGAAATGAGAGCAATTGTACGGTAGTTTGAACATTCTTTGGCATTGCCCTTCTTTGGAATTGGAACGTAAACTGACCTTTTCCAATCCTGTGGCCACTGTTGAGTTTTCCAAATTTGTTGGCATATTGAGTGCAGCACTTTAACAGCATCATCTTTTAGGATTTTAAATAGCTCAGCTGGGATACTGTCTTCTCCGCTAGCTTTGTTGTTAGTAATGCTTCCTAAGGCCCACTTGACTTCACTCTCTAGGATGTCCGGCTCAAGGTCAGTGACCACACCATCGTATTGATCAGGGATATTAAGATCTTTCTTGTATAGTTCTTCTGTGTATTCTTGCCACCTCTTCTTAATCTCTTCTGCTTCTGTTAGGTCCCTGCCTTTTTTGTCCTTTATCATGCCCATCTTTGCACAAAACGTTCCCTTGATATCTCCGATTTTCTTGAAGAGATCTCTAGTCTTCCCCATTCTATTGTTTTCCTCGATTTCTTTGCATTGTTCATTTAAGAAGGCCTTCTTATCTCTCCTTGCTATTCTCTGGAATTCTGCATTCAATTGTTTATATCTTTCCCTTTCTCCCTTGCCTTTTGCTTCCCTTCTTTCCTCAGCTATTTGTAAAGCCTCATCAGTCAGCCACTTTGCTTTCTTGCATTTCTTTTTCTTTGGGATGGTTTTAGTTGCTGCCTCCTGTACAATGTTACGAACCTCCATCCATAGTTCTTCAGGCACTCTGTCTACCAGGTCTAATCCTTTAAATCTATTCCTCACCTCCACTGTATATTCATAAGGGATATGATTTAGGTCATACCTGAGTGGTCTAGTGGTTTTCTCTACGTTCTTCAATTTAAGCCTAAATTTTGCGATAAGAAGCTCATGATCTGAGCCACAGTCAGCTCCAGGTCTTGTTTTTGCTGATTGTATAGAGCTTCTCCATCTTTGGCTGCAAAGTATATAATCAATCTGATTTCGGTATTGACCATCTGGTGATGTCCATGTGTAGAGTCGTCTCTTGTGTTGTTGGAAAAGAGTGTTTGCTATGACCAGCGTGTTCTCTTGACAAAACTCTATTAGCCTTTGCCCTGCTTCATTTTGTACTCCGAGGCCGAACTTGCCTGTTATTCCGGTTATTTTTTGACTTCCTACTTTAGCATTCCAGTCCCCTATGATGAAAAGGACATCTTTTTTTGGTGTTAGTTCTAGAAGGTGTTGTAGGTCTTCATAGAACCGGTCAACTTCAGCTTCTTCGGCATCAGTGGTTGGGGCATAGACTTGGATCACTGTGATGTTGAATGGTTTGCCTTGGATTCGAACTGAAAGCATTCTGTCGTTTTTGAGGTTGTACCCCAGTACTGCCTTTCCCACTCTTTTATTGACTATGAGAGCTACTCCATTTCTTCTAAGGGATTCTTGCCCACAGTAGTATATATAATGGTCTCCTGAATTAAATTCGCCCATTCCTGTCCATTTTAGTTCGCTGATTCCCAAGATGTCGATGTTCAATCTTGTCATCTCATGTTTGACCACATCCAGCTTACCTTGATTCATAGATCTTACATTCCAGGTTCCTATGCAATATTGTTCTTTACAGCATCGGACTTTCCTTCCACTTCCAAACACCTCCACAACTGAGCGTCCTTTCGGCTTTTGCCCAGCCGCTTCACTCTTTCTGGAGCTACTCGGAATTGCCCTCCGCTCTTCCCCAGTAGCATTTTGGACACCTTCCGACCTGAGGGGCTCATCTTCCGGCGTCATATCTTTTAGCCTTTTGATACTGTCCATGGGTTTTCTTGGCAAGGATACTGGAGTGGTTTGCCATTCCCTCCTCCAGTTTTGGACCACGTTTTGTCAGAACTCTCCGTCATGACCTGTTCTTCTTGACCTGACTTCATTGAGTTACGCAAGCCCCTTCGCCACGACAAGGCAGTGATCCATGAAGGGGATAAAAATGTAAATAGCTATGTTAATCAGCCATGTGCTCTTCGGCTGAAGAAAAGCTTAGTTTCGTTTTCTTTGTTTTAAATAAAGCAACGTTTTTACTGCAAGCTTGTCTCAATATTTTTCCATAACTCTGATCACAAATTTTATAAAACAACAAAAAGTTCAATAGTGGAACTACCATCAGCCACCTCCTCTACATGGATGACATCAAGCTGTATGCTAAGAGTGAATGAGACATTGACTCGCTGATCCACCTGACACGGATCTACAGTGAGGACATTGGGATGTCATTCGGACTAGAGATGTGTGGCCAGATGGTAGTAAAGAGAGGGAAGGTAGTTAAGATTGATGGGGTGGAACTACCAGTGGGCCACATAGCAGACCTACAGACCAGCTATAAGTACCTTGGTATCCCACAGTCCCATGGGAACCATGATGAGGAGGCAAGGAAGACAGCAACATCCAGGTACCACCAAAGGATAAGACAGGTCCTGAAGAGCCAGCTCAATGGGAAGAACAAGATCCACACCATCAACACGTACGCCCTGCCAGTCATCAGATACCCTGCCGGTATAGTGAGCTGGCCAAAGGAGGACATGGAGGCTGCTGATGTGAAGACCCAGAAGCTCCTCACAATATACGGAGGCTTTCACCCCAAGTCCAACACCCAGAGACTGTATAACAGCTGGAAAGAGGGCGGGCGGGGTCTGGAGTGTCAAAGCCACCGTCCTGGATGAAACCCAGAGCATCTAGGAGTACATCAGTAAGATGGAACCCAAAGATGAGCTGATGAGAGAATGCCTGAGGCAGCAGCAGACATGGGAGGAAGATCAAGCATAGGAAGTGCCATGGCAAGACAAGACCCTGCATGGGATGTACCATCGACAGATAGCTGAGGTGGCTGACCTTGGGAAATCCTACCAGTGGCTGGAAAGGGCTGGACTAAAAGACAGCACTGAGGCACTGATCATAGCAGCACAAGAACAGGCACTAAGCACCAGATCCATAGAAGCAGGGGTCTATCACACTAGACAGGACCAGTGGTGCAGACTGTGCAGAGAGGCCTTAGAGACAGTCCAACACATCATGGCAGGGTGTAAGATGCAGGCAGGAACAGCATACGCTGAACGGCACAACCAAGTAGCTGGCATTGTGTACAGGAACATCTGCACAGTGTATGGGCTAGACCCTCCAAAGTCCAGATGGGAAATTCCACAGAAGGTCATGGAGAATGACAGAGCTAAGTTCCTGTGGGACTTCCAGATCCAGACAGGCAGGTACTGGCCAATCAACCAGACATCATGGCACTAGACAAGGACCACAGACAGGGTGGTGATAGATGAAGCGGTGCCAAATGACAGCAACATCAGGAAGAAGGAGTATGAGAAGCTGGAGAAGTACCAGGGCCTGAAGGAGGAACTAGAGAGGATGTGGAAAGTGAAGGCCAAAGTGGTCCCAGTGGTGGTAGGAACACTCAGGGCTGTGACTCCTAAGCTGGGAGAATGGCTCCAACAGATCCCAGGAACAACATCAGAGCTCTCTGTCCAGAAGAGTGCAGTGCTAGGAACAGCTAAGATACTGCACAGAACCCTCAAACTCCCGAGGTTGAGGAAGACACATACCACCCATAGGGGTGAGAAGGGAATTTTTTTTTTAGGTAGTCCTTCGGGTTTGAAGAAGACATGCTGTTGTGCAGTTCATCTATGGACCCAGAGATGGCTCTGCAGTCCCAGTCTGGAAGCGCAGAGTCTAGAACAATGGGGGCACTGGAAGTCCATTATTGTAATAACAGTGGGTGTTATTCTGTGATGCCACTCACAGTTTTCTCTGTTTTTGACAGCGCCTGTCTTAAAAGCTAGTGGAGGCTTCATAGAACAGGACTTGCGAGCGGGTTCTGTCAGCAGCTGCAGCTTCTTGGCTGGATGTCACAGTGGCATAGGGATTCCCTCACAGCGTTTTTGTGGCGGTTGCATGGACAACCTCAAGGTCTCTTCCCAGTCTCTGGTACACCATAGAGCAATTGGCAAGGCATACAGTGTTCGTCCATTCTGATGACATCTCCCACCTACCGCATCTGAGCTCTGATAATCAGGGACTCAATGCTGGTGGATTATGCGTGATCCAAGACCTCCAGGTTGGAGACATGGTCTTGCCAACGAATGCCAAGGATGGAGCAGAGAACACACATGTGAATTTTCTCCAATTGTTTGATGTGTCGTCGGTATAGAGTCCAGGACTCACATCCATATAGGAGAGAAGGGATATAGACTTTCAGTTTTGTGGAGATACGGACGTTGAGTTGATTTAGCACTCTAGTACACAGCCACCCCAGAGCCTGGCTGGCCTGGCTGCTCCTAGAGTCAATTTCTTGAGATGATGCTTCACAGGTATTTGAAGCTGTTTACATTTGTCAGCTGGGTGTCGTCAACAGTGATTTTTGGTTCTATGGGGTTAGTATTTGGTGCGGGCTGGTAAAGTAATTCAGTCTTGTTTGGGCTGATAGTCAGGCCGAAGAGCATAAACATTACATTTTGTTTATATATCACAAATATTGTCACAGTATGATAAACACTATATTAAGCTAGTTCTAAAATATTGGATATATGAGAAAGACACAGAGAGAGAGAAAATAGATATTAAATACTGTATATCAGATATTTTAAGACCATGAATAAAGAGATCAAATCAAATTATACTACATAAAGTAATTATGAATTATCTGTATAGAATTGAATATATTTACTTGAATGTAAGTGACTTTGGTGAGAAATACTTTTTAAAAACTATACTTAAAATTGTGATAAGAGCCAGTTTGGTGTAGTAGTTAAAGCATCAGGCTAGAAACTAGAAGACCATGAGTTCTAGTCCTGCCATAGCCACAAAGCTAGCTGGGTTACCTTGGGCCAGACACTCCCTCTCAGCCCTAGAAAGCAGACAATGGCAAACCACTTCTGAAAAACCTTGCCAAGAAAACTGCAGGGACTAGTCCAGGCAGTCGGTAGGAGTCAAAAACTAACTTGAAGGCACACACACAGACAAAAAGTGAAATCAGCAACATTTAAAAAAAAATGGAGATGAAGTCAGCAAAGTAATACATTTAGTATAATTGTAGTTTCCTTCACATTTTCAAATGTAGTTAAATTATCACAGGCAAATGAATAGAGAAATATTAGTAGTCACAATGCAATCTAAAATAATAAAAGATTTTACAATGGTCCAATTTATTACCTTTTCTATGGAGTAATGTTTTATAAAGAATTTGACAGAGAAAATAGCTTTAAAGGATTAGTTAATATATGTATCTCTGTGCTGGGCACATCTCTTTGGTTAATGAAGAAATGTACATTTTGAGGCTCAAGTCATTTTTGTTAAATAGATTTTTATGTATAGTATTTTACCAAAAACAAACTATCTATATCCATTAAATATAAGAAATTTAAAAGTTATTCTAATTTAAAGTGTAAATAAAATTAGTGTCACTTGTAATTTCTTCTCCAAATGGAATTTATGCAAAATCAAATGAAACATTCAGAGAGAAAAAATGTTATAAAAGCTGTTCAGTTCCACAGTACACTAGAGGTCTGCCCTATTATACTGAGCCTCACTGCTAGTCTCCAGTGTGCCTTGGAAACAGCCTGATTTATCCATCTAGCTTAGGCACTCATTGTGTACTCTGACTGCCTACAACTTTCCTGATCACTCGCAATGCCTAATATGGAGAAAAAAGATGATAACCAGATTTTTAGAGACAAGCCAACAGAGAAGCAACTAAAAGGTCTACTGATCAGCAGAGCAAGAAGTTGACAAATTCTTGCAAGATCATGAACCTTTTATGTCATCCTCTTACTGACCTAAGTAACATATTTTAAAATTCAGTTAATTGGTGGAAAATAATGTATGCAGCTTTGAAGTTTCTAGTTGGTCCAATTTCTCTTTTGTTATAGACAATCAGCACATGGAATTACCTAGATTCTAGTGAAGACAAGGGAATCCAATCCCCATTCCCCTCCCCACACACCCATATTATATTGGCTTGTCCTCCAAAATAGCATTTTTGTTGTAAAAATAAGATTTGCAAGGTGTGCTCCATTTACTGCAGTGGAGGACATTTCTTTCTACACACATACTTTGCACAAACTCTATGTAAGCCACTCTTTCCCATATGGCAGAGGTGTACAAGCCAAAGACTACACCTTAACTTTTGGTGGTATGCTGGGTGTCCTGGTCCAAATAATTTTATTTTATTTATTTTTAATTTACTATTAAATATGATTACTCCCCATTCACATTTTTAATATTTTTCCTTCTATCACATTGCAAATTACAATTTAATAGCAACCTTTGGCAATTTCTGAGGGCTATGTCCGGAGATGGGAGCACATGAGGTCCAAGTATGGCAGAATCTTTGCCATAAGAGGATATTAATAAAAACATTTGTCTTCAATTGGTTAGGTTTCTATATAGATGTTAATGCTAAAACCTGTACTACAAAGATGAAGTTCCTCAATGGATTAAAAAGCCAATCTTGACAAGTCCACAATTTAAAATCAAAATATTGGTATTGTTACTTACTGATGCCATACTTTGTCTTATAATATTCTCTGGTAAACTCATCACAATCACAGAGAACTATTTTCCTTCCCCAAACATTGATTGTTGATCCTATTCTCAGGTCACAGTCTTTATAAAATTCCCGATACACTGCTCCTGTCTAGTAATTGGGGGAAGGGGGGAGAGGGAAGAAAGAGAGAAATATATACGCTAAAGAAAGAGAAATATATATAACAATTTTATTTTGAAAAACTTGAGAAGCTTCAGTTTGACAAACTTTTTTCTGTGCTACATTATATTTTTGTATTACATTACACTTCTTCCCCCAATTCACATTTTCATCCAACCTGCTTACTCAAGTAAGTCATATAAAGATCAGATTTAAATATAGTGAACCTTATAACTTATAAATGTCTAAAATAGCTTACCTTACGATTATCCAGAATATAACGACCTTTATTCCCTACTAGCCCTCCAAACACATTCAAGACTGTCCGATCTGTAATTGTACCAGGCTGATATATTCCAACTGGAGCAAACTGGGATTCAGGGAAAAAGACACAGGCTATTAATGCCTGTAATTACCAGAGCAACTAAAGAGAGCAGCCAGGATTTTCTAGTATCTCAAATTTTACACAGTAATAAAAGTCTATCATAAAAAGCTACATTATATGTCCATTTAACCATTATTATCTGCTGACTGGCATTTTCCAGGGATTCAACCGGGAGCATTCTACATGTAAGGTGTATGTTCTACCATATGCAATCTTGTATTTCATACTGAAACTGACTATAACCGCCCAGAGTTCCCTTGTGGGGGGAGATGGGCGGTGATATAAGTTAGAAATAATAAATAAATAAATAATAACAATATGCATGCTCTTCTGAAATCACCAAGCAACACTGTTTATCAGTGATATTATCAAAAGCCAAGCATGGCTATTGTTAAGCAGAAACATTTACCAGATGGTCATACAATGTTTTTAGAATTGTGAATCCAGCCACTAAGGGCATTTCTACATTCAAACACTGTACTGATATGAGATTGATATAATCCTTGTGTGCCCTCATGAACCCATACTGCTTATAGCAGACTTTGTATGTTGCTGCTCCAAAGAAAATGCAATAATGGCACACTTGTTCCACTTCCTCTATAGCTGAAAGGCAGGTGGCTTTCGATTGGTGGGAATTCACATTTTGTCCTACCTCCCAGCTCCAAGAGTTATCCTTCCCCTCCTGAAGTAAAGGTGCATGGCAACTTGGTGACAGACCCCACTGCCTTTTAGCCATGTTGAGATTCACTTTTGCCGTTATCCTCATGGTAAAAGAAGATGCAGCAAGGAAAGAAGGGGGGGGGATTAACCAGCTGCTGTTTCTAGTGTTCCCCCATTGGCCAGCTGGAGGGAGAACTGGTTGGTTCTAGGAGATAATGACTTTTGCAGATCATTGCATAGCAACACAAAAATGCTACTGGCAGTCTGGGGGTGAAGCCATGTGGACTGACCTACAAATGATGAAATTAAACTCTAAAAAAAATGTTACATGCTAATACAATTGTGCCAAAAAGATTTCTATAGTAACTTCTAAAAATATTTTTGTATTCAAAAATATGCATTAAAACAATTTATGTTCAAATTTGCTGAAAAAAATATACACAATTATTTTGCAATAGTTATCAATAAATCCTCTCTGTCTTTTCCCATCTTTCAGGAGGTATTCTGCATGCCTCTTGTTTTCTTTTTTCCATTCCTGTCCTCTTTTTCTTCTGTGCCATGTCTTTTTAGATTTTAAGACAGCCTGAATTCTCTTTTAGCCTGAACGTTTGGATATAATAGATAGACAGACAGACAGACAGACAGACAGACAGACAGACAGATAGATAGATAGATAGATAAACAAGATGCACATTTGATCTGATCTTGCAGGATGTTCTTACATTTTTATTTCACTGAAACAGAGAGCAAATGTAATAAATGTTCAAATGCATTCCAACCATGCCAAATATCAAATCATATTTTTCACATACATATTTACCTTTGGTAGTTTCTGTCTATTGAGGAATAGAGGTACAGCATCCCGGCCAGAATTTACAGGTATCACTTCTTTTATTTCAATTGTATCATCAGCCAAAAAATAATGTAGCACCACTTCTCGAATGTCCCCAAACACTGTTTCAGTGTCATCCCAAATACCATAAAAACGTAAAACATGTCCCTCATGTTCCAGAAACTGGCGAAGTGTATCAAAGCGCTCATAGGGACGCAATGGTGTCATACTATCCATCAACTACAAATCAGAAAATAATAGTTTTTCTTAAATTGCCATTATTATAATACATACAGATCTGAATGTGTTAGCAACTTTAAAAAATATCCCATAGAAGCAGGAGTCTTCATAGCTAGAACCATAAATGTTTTCTAGTACTTCTTGTACCCAGTTCTTCATTTTTTTTAGTATACTGGAACACATTTCAATTTAGTAATAGCAAATGAAATATATGCTTCATCTAGAAAACATCTGAGTACCACTCCCATTTTCAATAGTGATCCCAGGTATCAGGGTTTCAAAATTTCCTTTTCTTTTTACAAAGAAGTTTAACATCTTAAAACTGAAAATAATTATTATCTTCCAATATCTAAGCAAACAATCATATTTTGAGTTTGATGTATAAAGATGTGTCCCAGGCAGGAAGGATCAGATACAGTATATTTTATTCATTTTTCAATCATTCTTTTTTTTTCTGAATTGGCATTATGAAGTCCCTTATCCAAATGGGTGTTGGTTCTTGTTCTCAAAATGAACCTGTTAGTATTATTTAAATACTAGTAGCTTGCTACATTATGCCTATAAAATAAAATGGTTCTGTTCTCAAAATACATCTGTTAGTATTATTTCAGTATTAGTAACTTGCTACAATATGCTTATAAAGAAGGTCCAGAGACAAAATAAATAATTTTGTTGAAAACCACACTAGGTAAAGAATTGGGGGTAAGGAGACTATATAAAAGGCAGTTTGTGGAAACGAACAAATTTTGAATGGAAGAATATAGTCTGAAGAAATGGTAGAGATGAGGAAAAGATAGCACAGATAAAGGTTTGGAAAGACACCAAATTGTTCATAGACAGAGGTAGAAAGCCAATACAAATACCCTAGAAACACTGTAAATGATATTACCTTCAACAATTTGAAACCTGAATTTGATTTAAAATCACATTAATAAAATGTGAGTGAAGGAAGCAAGCAATAAGCACCTAAAGCAAACAGGATAAATTTACAGTAGATATTATGACATCACAGAAGCTAGCAGGGGGAGGGGACTGGAATCAAGAAACAAAGTAATAAAGGCGAAAAAGAAGATAGAAAGGCTTGAGCAAAAAGTGCCAGAAAATGTTATTAGCCTATTATCATATAAGCCCCAACCAATGACTGAGCAACCACGGTATTCCAGAAATAATAGTAAAACGATCATGGGATATAAGGCTTGGAAGGAACCTTAAAGATCATCTAGTCCAAGCCTCTTCCCAATGTAGGAATCGACTACTACAGCAGTGTAGATTTACATATCACCCTAAGCTACATTTTGTATAACTATGGTTTATTACATCACTATTGGCTGGGTTCACATAAGACATAAAACATTATTTAAAGCCATGGTTAACTTAATACACTAATCCAAAACTAAATAAATTACATTATGGCTTAGCATGTTGTGTGAATCAGATCCAGATCAATGCAACTGTTGTGAGGGAAGCAAAAGTTTTATTTTATTAGGAAGCAAGATAGACTTGTATAAGTTAACAGTAGAAGCTATGTGCTCTAGTAGGGCTACTGAATAAATGTTTTGAACAACTCGTTACCTCTCAGGACTTTCATAACAGGAGGTCATGGAAGTGATATAATGCTATGTAAACAAAAAGGTGTCTGTGCTCTTTTAATCATGTAAGCATGATTTAAAAAATAAGGGAACTGAGATGACAGCTGCATGAAAAAAACTATCATGGCATTTGGGGGCAAGAAAGAGGGAGAAAATGCCGACAGCTATGGCAGTTAATGTGGATTACATAAGAGCTGTCAGTACACTGCTCACCTTAAATCATTCATAATACATCCAGTATCATTTTGATACTCTATTACTTTATATCATTGTTATACCTTTCACAAAACATGAGAGATAAAATGAATAAATGGGCAAAAAAATAGATCTAAAAGATGGTGAGGGGAAAATGTTAATACAAGCAACTGTCCTTTCAGTAATAGATGTCACTTTTACCAATGAAATTTACAAGGTTTAGATCTTACACTGTACTATTATAACAACTCTAATGATTCCCTAAATCTTCCATGGATTAATATAATAATTCTCCTGGAAAATAGATCAGATTTGTCAGATTTAGGTGGCTTAAGATATATATTCCCAGTCAATTATTTTACATGTCAGCTAAAATATTAAGTATGGTAAAAAAAAATTAGCAATGATAACATAAACAAATAAATACTGTAGGTTACATGCAGGTCAACTAAGAACAATTCCATCTCAAATTTGTTATCCACCACTCCCAGTCACTAGAATGGGGAGATTTAAGCAACAATCCTACAACCATTTACTTTGGAGTAAACACCACTGAACTCAGTGGTACTTTTGAGTAGACCCAGGAGTACAGAACTGTTCTGTAAATGAACACAAAACGTTTGTACACAAGGGCCAGTTAATCTAAATGGCCAACTGTGGTAATTGCCATTTCCCTGCTTCTTAAAATGACATTTAAGAACTTACTTTTTCTTTTGCATATATTAATTGTGCTATAAACTCTCCAGATTCTGTTTGGGGGTGTGTGTGTGTGCGTGCGCGCGCATGTGCGTGCAGAATTGGAAGGATTCAGAAAAAAAGGAGGATGGGCAGCTTTTGTAGTATCATTGTCAATGCAGCCAGTTGAATAGAGAAGCCTAAATAAGGAGTGCAGATAATGGGAAAATATTACTAGTCAATCCACAATGTATTTTTATCCGGCCCTTGTGCAGAAGCAGTTATGGACATCCACTTCTAGATACATAATTTGTGTCATTGGTGCGATGTGTGTGAAACATCTTCTAAACCAGGGCTTTCCAAAGTGCCGCCGCTCGCGACACGCCAGCAGCGGCGGCGGCGCGGGGGGGGGCGTGCGGCGGCGCACGCACGGTGGCGGCACGGGGAGGCGTGCGGCGGCGCGCGCGCACGGTGGCAGCGCAGGGGGGCGTGCGGCGGCGCGCGCGGGGTGGCGGCACGGGGGGCGTGCGGCGGCACGGGGGGCGTGCGGCGGCACAGGGGGCGTGCGGCGGCACGCGCGTGCATGGTGGACGTCGTGCACGCACGCGCCGCCACTTCCGGGTGGTGTGGCGACACACCACGCTGTGCGTGGTGACACACTTTTGTGTCGCGACACACAGTTTGGAAAGCTCTGTTCTAAACATTTAGAGAAGGAGAGCTTCCAATCTCCTTTGAGCTGACAATGGAATATAATTGGGAGAAAACAAGCAAGCATCACAGAAGTATAAATAAGTGTGTATGAGACTGGGTAAAGATGTGTGTGCATATGTGCATGCTCTCAGTAGAGCCAGCAGTTCAGCACAGCAAAGCCTTCCAAATCAGCTCCTATTGATCCTGTCCCAGACCAAAAAAGAAACGATAAAGAAACAGAACTATGTTTCAGTGCCCTAACAGATTTTTTTTCTTTGTCTGTTAAAGTATAATGGGAAATAATCCACAATTCTTAATTAATCTTAGATTAAATCCACTGTCCCTATCCATCATAATGGATTTCAGAAATCAGTCCACAATCTCTTGGCACTTACTATGATGACTGTCGAGCTCTATGTACTCAGCCACCACTGCTTATATGACTCCCTTCTTATCTGCAATTCTGCAACATAAAGGAGTCTACTCTTTTCCATCTGTTTTTATTTCATTCTCTTGTCTTTTGTTCTATTGCAAATTAATTGTTATGCAACATAGGAAAGGACGAACGATAACACAAACTGGTACTAAATTAATCTGACAGTTACCATGGTGCAGTTACGTTTAAACTAGGAGAATCCTAATTAAATCTACTCTGTAAAAGGTTGTAGTGCTATTGCAGTCATCCAAACATGTATTACAAGAAAAACTATAAACAACCTAAAAGTATAGCTAGGGTTTTGACAAACGGCATTGAGGGTTTTCATAAAAATATAGAAGGTAGGTTAGGGTAGGCCAACAAATGTCTGTTCAGATGATTTATTTTATGAAAACTCTCCTTGGAGTATCTATTATTTTATGTTTATTATTATGTTCCAGGCTTTAAAAACAAGCAGCTTTGAATATATTACAATCCCTTTCAGAACAATAAAACAACTGCCAAAACATTTAAAGGGATCAGCAAGGTTAGAATTTAAATGAAATTGTCTCAAAGGGGATATATACAAGAACACGGCATTTGGGCAGATTCATATAATGGGGATTCTGTTGCACTGTGTTATATTTTACAGAGTGATTATAAACATTCAGCAGAATATCTTATACATGTGAATTCTTCTTACCATTTTTGTATCAACTTCCCTATTTTCCTTTCTTTGTGATACAGGTACTATGTATATTTTTCAGAACCCCCACTGCCTTTTTTCCTTCTTGGGAGTAGGTACACTTTTTTTCAACATTCCATTACTTAACCTTCCCACTTTAGAATAAGAATCTCTGACGATGTTCTCAGGAATCAACAACTACTCAGCTTTAGGCAATAGGAGTTACTCAAGCCCTTCTGCTCTTGCTTCTGCAGTCCATTCCCAGGGCTTATTTTCCGTCTGCTTCCCTGTGTGCCTTTATATAAACTAGTCCACATTTTCCCCCATAACAGATCCAGCCACCAGCCACTGTCCTCTCTGCCTACTTTCTCTTTCTGATCTCTCTCAGTCGTTTCTCCTCCTCAGTAGTATCTTTCCTCCCTTTTTCCAAATCTAAACTATGTCCATTCAACATTTCCCAATATCTTTCTAATTTTTTTCTGACTCTTTCCTCTTCCAATCTGTGTTTTCTTCCTGAAGGTCACTGGATCGGAACTGTAAAGTTCCAGAAGACCACTAGACGGCAGCAAAGAGTAGCTTTTGTATAAAACAATTTACAATCAAATCTTAAACAATAGTAATATGCTAAAACAATATAAACATATGCACTCAAAGATATAACAGAGGAAAAAAAGGCAAAATTAAGTCTCTTAACATTCACACAGGGAAGATCTAAGTATAAAGATGGGCCTTCACTAGATGCTTAAATTAACAGTAGATATCTCCTACATTATGTATCAGGAGGAGAACATTCCAAAGAGCAGATGTTTCCACCAAGTCTATCCATCTAGGACTTCTGTCTCTGTGCAATTATTCTGCCAATATCATGCAGTTCTCTCTTGTGAATCCAAAGCTTTCAGGGTTACCAGAGCGAGGCTACAAAAGTCTAATGGCAGCAAAGTGACTCAGAATGCTCTATAGAATCTACCCAGATTTTTGCAGCCCAGATCTGATAGCCCTAAAATCTCTAGAATTCATGTCCCATGATTTTAATTTTAGTTCTTATCTAAAATGTGTCTGTCATGAGGCTATTTTCAAAAACAATGAAAAAGTAGACATTAGACAAAAGAAAATCTCAGGAGGGTGATGATGACTGAAAATTCACATCCCACATAGGAAGCATATACCCAGAATTAACTCTTCTTTTCTTTTCAACGATAGTTTTAGGAGCATAGCAAGGTTGCGTACCCATCAATGGCATGCACATATCATAATCACTCTCCCAGGGATATGAAATATAAAATGGGCAGGGTGACAGTGTCCTAGAACAGGGTCAGCAGCCAGACCAGAGGGTTAAACCCTCTTGTCCCTGTTCAAGCTACATGGCTGACTGGAGATAGCTGAAAATGTGACTAGAAAGATTTGATTTGATTTGATTTGATTTGATTTGATTTGATTTGATTTGATTTGATTTGATTTGATTTGATGTTTAGTTTAGTTTAGTTTAGTTTAGTTTAGTTTAGTTTAGTTTAGTTTAGTTTAGTTTAGTTTAGTTTACCAGAACAATAAAATAATTACTGCTATAATTGAAGGGAGGCTTGCTATTATGTTTACTGTGTTCTATACTGATACTATATTGGTTGAAAAAATATGTGTGTGGGTCTTTCTATTAAAATTAAAGAAAACTTTAATAGAATGTACATATTTATAGAACATTATATGTTTCTTTTAAACAGGCTCCATTGAATACAATCGTTCTTGCTCCCAAGATATATATAGGATTGCAAAATTAAAAAAAATATTAAAGGAATTTCTACTTTTGAACACTAACTTGTTTGGTTTGCAAATGAGAGAAGACAAGATTTTAAATGCTAACACATCCTGGATATTGTTTGAAACTGTGTACAAAGCATGAAGATATTACCAATTTAATCTTATGTACTTTAAAAGCACCAAATTTTATAATACCATTTATAGTGATGGTAAACAGAATGTTAGGCTATTGTTCTGGTCACGTTCTGAGGAAATAAGTATCCAATTAGGGATATATGCAAAGCAATACAATAATTATAATAAATATGGATTATTAATGTAAGACCTTTTCTTAAGAGGGATTCTTTAAAATGTTTCTCTCCCAACATAAAATATTGTATAGTAGGAGTTTTTTCCTTGTTGTATTATATACAAGTTGTGCTTATTTTTACCCTGCAAACAATAGTTTTGTCAATGATTGTTTCAGCTAACCTTCTGGCGTTCTTTCATATAGGGATCATCTGGACAATTCAATGAAGGATTTACTTTGACTCCCATCTTTCTCAAGAAATTTTTGGTGAACTGATCACAGTCTACAATTTTATATCTTCGGCCATAAAATATGACCTCAGTGTCAAGGTTGAAATAATCTACAGTATAAAACTGATCTTCATTAGGAGGCGGGAGCGGAATCCGATGGCGCCTAAGAAGTGTTCCTATATTGGAGGAAAACACAATTAATATAACTTATTCCAAACTGGAACTTTACAGTAGCATTACTCACATGAAATCTCAAAATAGTTACATGGAAGCAGAAATTTCGTATCAAATCCAAAACATTAAATTGGGTGAACTTAAACATCAACACATCAATTATTTAAGCTCTTTTTGGACTGTGCCATTAGAAACTCCATGTCTGAGCATTTTTCTACATAAGAAAAGTTCATCTGTAAAACCAGCATGTCAGACAGAAGGGTTTTGCTCTTTGATATACAGTATTATTTCTATATGCATGCAGAATTCTGAATGCAGCCTACAGAATTTCCTTTCTCTAGGTCAGGTAGCCTATCAGGGTTAAGATGTGACTTTTCAGACAATGATTTTAGCATTCCTTGTTTGAGATTGTTTGAACATTCCTGATGTACTGTGTTGCTCTAATACATTTTAGTTTGATTTCTAATTGAATTGTCTGATTTTAACTATGTTTTTCAACTGCAGTCTGAGCCTCCTTGAATCCCTTTTCCAGAGTGGAAAAATGTACTATAATTCCTATCTGCCTAAATAACAGCAAGTCCTATCCTCATCCTCTAAATTGTCCAAAGTATCACAACTCTGGCACCAAACCAGAGTGCCAGAGAACTGGCACTGTGGTTAGTAGCAGTGAGATTGGGGGAAGATATAGGGAACATTCATATTAAAATAAATATCAAATAATACATTACTATTTACCATAACTATCTTTAAATTACAAAAGTATGAAACTCAGATAAAGTAGCTACCAAAGGTTTGAAATTTCTTAAGGGAAAGGGTTCAAAACTACTGGAAAAGATCCAAAATATAATAAAATAATTAGTGGAAGCATAATGAAAAAAAATGATACCCTGGGTATGTATATAACAACCATATGCACAACCATGGTTGTGAACCGCCCAGAGTTCTCCTTGTGGAGAAGATGGGCGGTAATATAAATCCAATAAATAAATAAATAAATATAGCTCTCTCCCTCCCACTGCCAGGTTGTACTTATGAAGGAGGTTCATATATTTTAGCCGATGTGCTGCATACTCTATAAAAATATTATTCAGGATCCTGAGCAAGAATTATCCCTCTCTCTACTGAGATAATAGTTATAAGCCAAAACTTACTTCTCACCCTCCTTTCTTCACCTGTGTATGTCATTCTAAACCTCATGGCAAATAGCCAATTCACATCCTCTTTTAACTTCATGAAATGCAGTTACAGAAGATAAGTATGCATAAAAATCATATTATTATGGTAAATTAATAATGCCTGTTTTCATAGGAAAATAGCTATCATAAAACTGAGTCTTCAAGTACAGTATAAAATGGGAACATATATTGTTCTTCAATATTTCAGGAGTGATTTTTTTAATTTCTAGTGTAATAGGACCATAGAGATGAACAGTCAGAAAAATTACTGGTCACAAACCATGACAGCAATATTTAAAGGAGATATCAATGTCAAACTATATTTATTTGGGAACCAGATTAATAGTGAGAAATGAATTGAGGTATAGTTTGTGAACATTATCAGTAATGGTCCATGCACAGGTCTTGAAGGAGGAGATACATTCATACTGGTCTTCCATGCAAACTGATTCCATAGTTCATTGTCTCTTTTATTTGTACTGTAAACATTTATAGCAGACAAAATTCATTAGTTACTGCCCAAACTAATAAAACTAATAAATTATATTCTTAATGACCAGTCCTATATGAGATCGCGTATATGAATATGAAATCATGCAACCTCTGAAATTTAAACTTTTCCTGAAATCTGTACAAAGCACAAATCAAGTATTTTAAAATAATTAAAAATCTAAAGCATTTTATAAGACCTTTCTGGAACAAGACTGAACACAAAAATATCAAGCAAAAGAACAAAATGTTTGCTCTGCAAACTAAGAATTATTTATACTATACTAAACTAACTAAATTATCTATATTAAAATATAGTATCTTTCTGCTATGAGAGAGAACAATATATACGTATCTATCTCTTTGTTTAAGCTTTTTAGCCTACACTTCAGACAAAAATGGTTCCCAGCTTACCAATATCAGGCTATTTTGCTGCTGAACACATATAATTTTGGAATGATCTGGAGGTGGAATTTTAGTTATAATTCCACACGTTATTTAATACATTATTTTCCCTATAGCATGGGGCAAAGAGTAGGGAAACCTGTTACTGGGAAAGATCAAGTAAAAGGATACTTTGGAGTATTTTTTTAACCATTCTAATTTTTTTTTAAATGATTGCATAACATGGAAGTTAAGAAAATGGAAATGGTCCCTCTGTTCCTCTCCAGGCTCACTGCAAGACCGAGTATCAATACTTTTCTTTTGGACAAGAAATTGTTCAAGAGCATTTGAGAGTGTGATACTATATATTTCTTACAAGTAAAGAAATCAGGTGTTATTTTCATAAAATAGGATAAACACCTCTAAAAATCTATGGTTTCTGGTCATAGTTTTCTTACCATGCCAGTTTAAATCTCTTATAATGCATGGGATGTCTTCCTGATCCCTAGATGGATTTCTTTTTGATTTGCAGCTAGTGCCATTAATGTGGCCATCTGCCTCTTAATAGTTAATTTTAACTGTTATTCTGTTCTTGTGCATGTTTATTTAAAAGCAAATCTCACTCCATTCAGTGGGGTTTACTTAAATACACAATACAGATTTCTGTTTTTTAATCGTAGCAAATTCTGAAGTTAGAAGACCACCTACTAACTTGTTCTAGGAAACTATTCTTAGCTGAACAATTTTCCCTTAAAATGCATTCAAAGGCAGTTATACCAACAGCACACCAAATGGACTAAAATACTTCTGCCTTACTTTCCTTCAGCACCCCTCCTTTTGTGTGTTTGTGTGTGCACCTTCAAATCAGTGTTGACTCCTAGCAAGTACATGGACAAGTCCATGCAGGTTTCTTGGCAACATATTTCAGAAGTGGTTTGCCATTGTCTTCTTCCTACAGCTGAGAGACAGTGACTGGCTCAAAGTCACCAGCTGGCTTTGTACCTAAGGGAGGACTAGAATTCACGGTCTCTCCGTTTCTAGCATATTGCCTTTAACTACTACACCAAACTGGCTCAGCACCCCTTTAGCAAAACTGTAAAAATTAATGGACATGACGGAAGACAACAGAAAACCAGGGATGAATACTGCAAGCCGAAATGCTGGGACATCCTCAGCCAGATGACCAACAGACTCCTCCTCATGATGATGCTTCATTAGTGTTTTGTCTACTGGACAAGCTGGTGTAACAACTGTGTTAAAACTCAGAAATATTACTGTAAATCTTACACAAAACATTAAAAAGCAAACAAACAAAAACAGATTTCTTCATTATAACTGAATGAAAAAAGGATTTCATTTCCAGAGAAAAAACATCTGCAATATTTCATTTTTTGTACATAAATATAAATCTGTTACTATTAGGTTTAGTATAATGCAAAGATCTTTTATTGATAATGTGCCATCAACTTTAAACCGCTGACTCTCAAAGGTAAAGAAAACTTAAACTCTGTCTTTTCAATTTCAGATTCAAAACTCAAATATAATTCATATGAAATATTTATACAGTTCATATATGGATCTAATCACAGGATCATCACAAAATTATATTAGGAAACTGTATATATTGCAACAAATAAATGCTAACAAAAAGTGTTTGACAGCCCAAGATGAGGAAGCCATAATATAAATTTTGCCTGCTACTAAAAAATCAGATAAGCATTTCCATGAACTGTCACATTATTTGCAACACATAATTACAATTAACTAGCAAAGTTGAAAACATTTCAATTTTGAAATATTTCAACCTCAAAATGCCCCACTGAGTTTAAAACAGCTATATTGAGTTTAAAATGGGCTGTTCCTACCATTCTAAAAGTGATCCAAGCTCAAAATGGCCCTGGTTTGACCTCAAAATACTTCTGGAATGGTTAAAACAGTCTGTTTTGAGCTTGAAACTTTTTTCACAAGTAATATGCCACCTACAAAATGAAAGAGAAAAATTATACTAGACTTTTTGAATCAGTTATTCTGAAAACTCTCTCTTCCACCAAGAAGCATAACCCAGAGACAGCTACTGATCAAATAAAAAACACAATGAATATTTTTCAACAAGGTCCAGAAATGAGAAAAGAACATTTGATAGTAATCTTGTCCTGTTCTTCAGGAACAATTTCTCTTCCATTTAATAGTCCCCCCATTACTCTGACATGTCCCCTAAAAAAAGTTCTTCTTGAGCTTCTATTCAGAATTAGATGGCTGCATAAAGCCCCTTATGATTAACAGAGCACATATCCCTTCCCACATCAGCAAGGGTGGTATTTAGGAGAAAATAGATTTGTTATCAGCTGGTTAACTGGATACCCAGCATCTGATAGCATTATGAAAGAAAGAGTTACAAACACAAGGAAAAACAGCTCAGTGTTTTTCCACTGCCTATCTAATTTAGTTATATAAAAGTTGGAAGTATGAGAACACTGATCCTCAAAGCAGCAATTAATTCCATGATTCATAAAGAAAACTTTTGCAATTTGAATAAGATGACAAGAGGAATTAAATATATGCAAGCACACTTGATCCTGCAACATAGCTGACAGATTTAGAGTTGGTCATTTCTTTAGATAGGAAATTACATTATCACCATTTGCAGCCAAGCTAAGATGTATCATTGTAAAAATATATTTATTGTTCTTTGCACTTAATCACTAGGATAATTAAATTATTTTCATGTCAACTTTTTTTTCTTGCAGCACATTAATATTTTTCTCTACACACATTATAAAGCACGGCCTGTAAGCCTGCTATATGTGCAGTATTTATATTTACTTCTGTATATGCTATTTGCCTATAATATTGCCACTAAGTTAAATTTGTTGATTTATGTAAAAAATTGAAACCATCCTTTAGTCATGTTATTCCAGCATACTGCACATAGAGTAAAACCAAATTAAAACATAATATAGTAAGAAAATAATAGAAATAAATATAAAAATTATTCAGTCAGTAAAACAGAAATAAACAAAAAATAAAATTTTATTATTAATACATGTTAAATTTAACATGTAATATATAATATGTAATATGTTTAAAATTAGCACTTTTATCCTGGGAAAATACATGCAATCATCCTTTTAAAGTAAATTATTGTAAATACTCATCCATTCTTCCTTCCCTATTTTCCATGGAGTTAGATTTTGTATCTGAAAAGAAATGGATTGGTGCTGGTAGGCAGAAATGAACAAAGAGAAGGTCTTGTCCTGAACCCTACTTCAATAAATATATGACTGATTATTGCACAATATCTGACATCAGTATAACTGGAGAAATGTTGTTGTATAAATATTCAGCAAACAGATCAAAATTTTGAGTTCCATAAATATTTTATGTACAAACAAGGTCTGGAAGAAAATATTCATGGACCTAATGCACGTATTGCACCACCCAAATGTATTTTTGCATAATAGTTCCATCCATTTCAGTACCAAAGAATGTTAGTTGGTGTTCAGATGAAAAAGATGAAAAAAGGTGCCCAGTTCTTTAACAGGGGATCATATTATATGTGTAAAATCTATGTGTACATATCATGTTTCTTCTTACCACTTTGTTAATACGTTTAGACTTTGGAATATAACTTTTCCATTAATACATGGATCATGGACACTTCCAAGAAATGAATACCCATTTACATTACTCATCTCAAGTCCAAACTGTTATCTGATTCATATAGTTTTTTTTAAACAATCTTTATTTCTTTAACATCCATAACATACACATATATAACAAAAAAAAAGAAAACACGCACACACAAAAGAAAAAAAATCATAAAACATACACAATATAATACATAATCTTCAGATTTATACTTTTATCTTCTACCCCTAACTCACTTAACCTTCTTCTCTCTTCTTTCTAACACCTTCTTAAAGTTTTCTAACCACTTCCATCTTTCCCTCTTCTACCTACCTGTATAACCTTCAAACTTCTTTTTACATTAAAATACCCTCTACCCCTAACTTTCTTTAACTCACTAACCCCTTCTTTCTGCCCCTCCTCTACCTACTCTAGCCTTCTCTACTTTCTATATTCCCATTACCTTTCTTTACCAAAAACAAAAAACAAAACAAAACAAAACAAAAACAAAAACAAAAAAAACAAAAAAAACCCAAAATGGACTTCCTACTTTCTCACCATTATTCTCTAGAACTATATATATATAATTTTCATATATATAGTTAATTTTTTATATTCGAAAATCTTATTTACATTAATTTTCTATTTGTATTTTTTGAGTTTTTTCTATAAATCTATAAAATGGATCCCAACATGAGTTAAATTCATTCGTATTCTTGACTTTAATAAGTCTGTTAATTTAGCCATCTGTACTAGATCATCTGTACTAGATCCATCGTTTTTAACCAACCATTCATTGATTGTAGGTGAACAATGTCTTGCAAAGGTAATTCTGGCCGCAATTATTAAATAGAATAATAGTTTTCCATATTTCTTGTGTATCTCTGGTTTTAAGAATCCCAATAAATACGTATCTGGTTCTTTAATTAAATCTTCTTCCAATATTTCACATATTGTTTGGTGTATTGTATTCCAATATTTTTTGGTTTTCTGACATGACCACCAAGGATGAAAAAAGGTGCCCAGTTCTTTATTACATTTCCAACAACTATTAGATATCCTATTATTCATTTTAGACAGTGTGTTAGGGGTTAGGTACCACCTATACATCATTTTGTAAAAGTTTTCTTTCATATTATAATTCAATGTGAATTTTAAATCTTTTAACCACATATTTTCCCAGGTATCATTTTGAATCTTATGGCCTAAATTCTCTTCCCAATTATTCATACATTTTTTTTGACAAACTTATCGAATTATTTTGAATTAATATTTTTTAAATTTTTGTAATTAGGTGATCTTTATCCTTCCATAACACACTGTCCCACTTATTCACATTTTCTTTAAATTTAAAATTTTTATTATCCACTTTAAACTGTTCTTTAATCTGAGCATATGAAAACCAATTACATTTAAACCCATATTTTAATAAATCTTCTCTTGGTTTTAATTTGTAATTAGATCCCTCGAATATTAATAAATCTTTATAAGTTAACCAATTCCCTGTATTTAAATGATTCCTATAGTTTTTGATATGGCAGTTCTGGGATTTGGCCCTGATCTAGCTTATATACAATTTTGTTAACCTTGATTTAGTTCTTTGAACTAGTTTGCCTTGAATGCTTATACGATTTTACTTTTTGCTTTAAAAACATTTCTTATACAAGTAGAGAAAGGTTTGAAATACAGCTGTATTTTTCCTACAGTGAGAAACTATAATAAAATCTACACATACATAGGATCACAAAAACATTTTTACAATTTCTCAGATTGGTATCAAATAGAGTGAGAACCTTAAGAATTGCTCTATATGCAATTCCATTTAGTTTAGCTGACATTAAAACAGTTGCTAAATGATGGATGGTTGTGGCCTACACCACTAAATTTTATATTGTGAAAATATTTAACTGGTTCTTGACTAGCAAAAAATGTATTAGGCAAGCAAAAGAAACAACTTAAAAACTCTCAGAACCGAAGAAAGAACATTTGTAATAAAAAAGATATAAAATACCTTGTGGAATTCCACTATTCTTCATCTGGGGTTCAACCACCTGAATTGTGTCATCTTCAAGATAGAAATATATTTTACAATGTCTTATTCTGTATAGCTCTTGATTTTTGTCAGGAACTTCTTCATCAAAATAAGCATCAAAAGACAATACCTATATAAAAAGCACAGATTGACCACCCCCAAAATCAGTTCCACTCTGTTGTAAGCAAGAATTTAAATGAACCGATAGATAGATAGATAGATAGATAGATGATAGATAGATAGATAGATAGATAGATAGATAATATACCATTTTGTATTTATTATAGGGATATTTTAAATTAGTTTTACTGATCTGTTATGTGATCATAACACTTGAATTGATTAGATTATACAATAAATTATTTATCCAGATTCTTACATTCAGATTTAACACAAATAACATAGGAATGTCACTCATGAACATGGCTGAACAAACCAAAGTTATGTTCTTACAGTTTTGTAGTCTGTAACTTCTGTAAGGTTAATAATATACAGTATGTTATAGTTTGAAAAAAAGTAGCATTGTTCCAGTTGATGAACAAAAGTTCCCAAACAATATCACATTAGTTTTATTAGAACATAATGCTAAACTGATAGAGATATATTACTGTACAAGTGTACAGTGTAAATGTAATGGGTTACTATAGGATATACTGTATGTGAGTGTTCCTTTTTTTCAATAATTTTATTAAAAATTACAATTACAAAAATAAAAACTAATACGAACTAAAAAATAAAAGAATAAAAAGAAAAAATAGAAAGTGAAGAAAAAAAGAAAAAAAAAAGAAAAGAAAGAAAAAAATAATATAGTAAAGAAAAAGAAAAGAAATATATAAAGAAATTACTTCCCCCTTCATAACAAGTATAAACAATTTTACTAACGTATCACCTTCTCTTAAAATACAACAAATGACCTCTTCTTCCCCTATCCCATCTCTTATCTATAAACAAATCCTTAAAGCCTCGTGATTTCAGTCCTGACCAGCAAAAGTCCATTAAGGGTTACCAGAGATGACAACATATCTATTTTAACCTTGATTAAATAAACCAACTTTATATTCCTTCCTTCTACTTTTAACAATCTTGATCTTTAGCCCCTTCAAATAATGTCCTAGAACTTGATTTCTTTTCATTTTTTTCTTTGTCCTGTCTCACAAAATTCTTCAAAGCTTTAACAAGCCTCTTTTGTAAATCTAATATAGGAAAATTATCCTCTTGGTTTGTTACTTGTATATCCCTTTTAATTAGTAAGACATCAGCCAGTTTCTTTTGTATGTCCAATGTAGCATCTTTTTCCATATTATTCTTGTAGCCTATCATTTTTAAATCCACTTTCAGATCAGTCTTAATCTTGTCAGGTAAAACTTGTCCTCTTTCATAACACCTTTTAAACATAGTCTATCTACAGAGGCAGACAATCTTAAAATTAACTTCTGGGTCCATTGTTCAAAAATATCCTTCAATATATCCAATGTTAAAATATTGTACTTTATTCTGTATTAGTAAGCCAAATTAAAGTGTTCTTCTCCTTTAATTATAATCTTTAGTTCCTTCTGGTTCCTTCTAGTGTTCAACCTTCAAAGTCTCATCCTATCATGCTTTTTTAAAGAGAATTCAAAACAAAAGCATGTTCCCATGGGAAGGATTCTTATAATTAATTCTGAAATCTTATTTCAAATCCATCTGGACCCTAAGTCCATTTGTAACTTTCCAAAATCAAAGTTCTAATCACCCTTTTGCTGTTTATTCCAAAAGAAAAAAAAATTAAGTCCTTAAACTTGTATTTAAAACTTCTTTCTCAAAGGATTGAAGGAAACTCACCCGGTGCTGTAAAACGTGTCGATCCAAAGGTTCCTAATAGCTGAAAAGCAGTTAACAAGCAATTTCCGAAAGTGATTAGAAAAAGAAGTACACAAACCCAGTGTCCTTAAAGGCGCCAACCATGGTTTGAGCAAGATGGCTATTTCCTCGTCTCCCAAAGCTCTAAGCCTACTGGAGACCACTATCTTGCGGTCCTTCACGAGGAGTAACTGTATGGAGCACTTGTGGGCAATCTCAAGTCCTCTCATTGTCCAGAAAGGAATTACAAAGAGTTGGTCTACACACTGGCTCTTCATTCCCCCCCCAAGTTGTTGGCTCCATGTCTTCAGTTCACCATTTCTTCCCCAGAAGTCCTCACATGTGAGCCTAATGAACCTAAGAAATACTATCTTGCTTAATCCCACCCAGTGACCCTGTGGTTGAACTGAGTGTAATAAAACTCCAATTATTATTATTTTTAATTCGTGAAGAAAGGCTACAAGATTGGCCATTTTAACCATCTCTGCCAATGCCTGCTCTGTCATCTTGAAGTTGAGCATTGGGATATGGCAGATAGCTCAACAATCTAAGAATGACAATCAGTATTACATCTTCCTATTCATGAGAAGGAAGGAAGGAAGGAAGGAAGGAAGGAAGGAAGGAAGGAAGGAAGGAAGGAAGGAAGGAAGGAAGGAAGGAGCAAAATCAAAAGAAAATACCCAGAGGTCAATATCTTTTTTAATTGACACAACTATGGAAATAATAAGCTTTAAAAAAAAGGAACTCTGCTGAATGTCACGCTGTTTGATTCCCCTGATACTGCAAAGATGTGGCTCTGAACATTTTCTGGCTTTGTAATGTGCATTGGAAAATATATTATTTAAAAATGCCTTAATATGATGGCATTTATTTTTATAATGTGTGCAATCAGGATGGCACACTGCAGGAAGGAAGAAATCCTTTAGCATTCCTTACTGAAAAAATGCCAAAGCATGTTCTGCGACCAAGATTGAGGGACAGCAGCTATGTAGGCAAGAAAAAGATTATGAAAGGAAAAGTCTCGTCTGAACTTACCGTTAATGAATAGATTTAATCTCCTAATTAGACAGGCTGTACACAGTTAATTAAAGACTCATTGTGCAGCTAGCATTACCAATATCAAATGGAAACAGTCATAAGCCTCGTCAAGAAAAATGTTAATATTAGCAAGGAGATGAACATTGCAGATCATACTTTCTGGTAATTCAATCTCTGAACTTTTGAAAAGTTCCTATTTCTTGTAAGCATATAGCTTTGGAAATAATTTAACACTATCTGCCTGGTGTTTGGCATGTATGTGCTGATGTTTATCCTCTCTCTTTCAATAAAATTAGTAGAAGTTCTATATCAAGGGGGAAAAGATGGTGGGAGACAGAGAGAATGGAGATTAACCAAATCCTGGGGGGCACTTTGGAAACTGCATTATGTTTGGCTTGCTTGGACAATATAATTTAATGAGCATGTTTTACAAGGAATATTTTCAAGCATGAATTGTCCCAAATGTGACTTAACTATTTAACATCCTAATCCATAGTCCAGTTAACTAACTATATTTGGATTTATATTAATTCTGCCCCACAGGTTTTTTCAGACTGAGAAATGATTTAACTCCAAAGCACTTTGGCTGAACTAGTTTGTAGATCATGCTGCAAGCATTACATTCTTGTGGCAAGCATTACACAAACAGAAAACTAAGATCATCATTTTATGTATAATTAGAATGCACTCAATGCAAACCTTTCTCTAGTCATCTTAATTCTTCTATTTGTATATTTCTTGAAAATATACAATTAGGAGCAAAAAGAATAGTATGTAACCACTTCATATGATACAAACTTTTAAATGCTGGATTATAAATGGAATATTTCTGTTTATATAAGAAAATAAGAAGACCTACAGGATCTGGCTAAAGGCTTATAAAGCTTGTCCAGCCTTCTGTGTAACACATGGCCAACCAAACACATTTTGGAAACAAGCATGGACAGGAGGGTGATAGCCCTTTTCCACTGTTTTCTAGTAGTCTGTCATTAGAGCAAATCTCTGATTTGTTTAAAAATTCAGGAGAATAAATCAGTAGCAGAGATGAAGCGAGTAAAAAGAAAGAATATCTGGTCAATTGGGCTGGGCTTCTTAATTTACCTCTTTCATCTGAATAAATTTGTGTAACAAATTGCAAGGCTGGAGTGTACAGCTCCTTTTAATTATACAAATGAGTTGTGAACACCCACCCACCCATTCACACACTAGAACTTATCTATACATAATTCAAAACTACTGGAGAGCTCTAGAAGATTTGGCTTGTGAATTCTAACTGTTATGGAAAGCTTAGACAACTGTCCCTGCAGTCCATTTCTGCATGTCCCCCAACCTCCGAAAGAATTTTTTTTGGGTGCACAGTCCAATAGCATAGAATTTGTCTAGCAGCCTGGCCAGATTCCAATAACACAATAGCAAAGATTTCCACCAATTTGGATTATTCTCTTCCTCATTAGAAGCTCCTCTACTTCCTCCCATCTGATGCACAATGGCCAATCTCTCGCTCTCCCAAAAGGCTTTTAGTGGGGTGCAATAAACTTTCTTCCTTCATTTTTTGAGTTAACTTATTTTAGGATCCAATTCATTACTGAAAATGATAACAAACAAAAAACACAGCAGCAAATTAATAAGTGAATAAACAAATCAGTTACAATGTACCTGTTTATCAAATGCTACCCATGAAGGCGCATCACTTCCAACACCTCTAGGAAATACACTATACTTTGGTTTTAGTTTTTGTCCAAGCAAAGGTTCACCTCCTATTCCAGGTTTGTCTTCTCCCACCAACATAGAAACCTTATTACAATAACTCCAGTGTTGAGACTTATGGAACTTTTCTTTTCCTAGCTGCAGTCAAAATGAAATAAATATATTTAGAAAACAAAGAAAGTAAGAGGATTTTTTAAATATACAAACAATTATAAGAATATCATCATCAAGTTTATTACAGCCCTAAGGCCAGATACAATCAAAATATCTAATAATTAGCACATATATATATATATATATATATATATATATATATACATACATACATACACACACACACACACATACACACACACACACACACATACATACAGAAAAACAATATGATAAGATCTAAAAATAATTAAGAATAAAAATACTAAAATAACTCAAAATAAAATACTATTTTAAGAAATTCTAAACCTAAGTAATGGTGCTGCATATCATACAGATGGTAGCACAAAACTGGGCAACTTGGGAGGATATTTTCGAGTCCTTGTCCAAAAGAAGTAGCATTAAATAGAAATCACACTCCCTACCTAGAAATTTCTAATTACAAGAATAAAAACCCGACATGTTCATATCCATAAAACATGATTAATAATAGCAAAATAATGATAAAATCAATTTTAATATAAACTTTTTATACCAAACTTTTGATCAAGTTGTTATTTAGATATAATTCCCTACAAAAGGTAAGCAACAAGGTATGGCCCAAGGATCACACTCAGTCTTTGGTGAGTTGAGGGCCACACCAAAAAGAAGCTAGAGTCGAATCAATCTGCTAATGCAGAGCTTTCCAAACTGTGTGTCGTGACACGTTAGTGTGTCGGCTGCAGTGTCTGGGTGTGTCGCAGCTTCTGCTGCCTCCGAGCCCTGCCAGGATTCCACGCAGGTCCTAGTGCCTGCCTTGTGCCCTGCTGTAAGAGGGTGTCGCGAAATGATGCATGTCTAAAAAGTGTGTCACCAACATGAAAAGTTTGGAAAGCTCTGTGCTAACGATTTCCAGCAGCAATTTAAAATCGTTCTAGAAGCTGCACCAAAGCCTCAGAAAGAAAGGGCTGCACGCAGTTCACAGGTTACTAAATAGCTGCCCTGCACTGAATAAAATCTGGTTTGAAATACAGTAAAACCTTGAATTACTGGGGGAGTGGGGGTTCCATTAAATCTGAAGTTGGATTACAACATTTGTGTCAATTTACATAATTCGGATAATTACATATTTGATTATATGGCATCATTTGCAGTAAAACCTCAATTTAATGAACAAACCTTCATTTTAACAAACGTTAATCTATTAAATGTGGGCGATATCAGAGTAAAAATATATCTGGTGGATTCCAAAGTCCACTGAATTAAGGTTCAGTAAACTGAGGCTTTACTGTAGTTTCATTAATCTCATCTGCTAAATAATTCCACTAATTTTTTTGATGAGGCAATGGAATGGCATAATGTGCCCTTTTTCCAAAACCATCACATTTAAAGATAAAGGTGGGACAAGACTGCCTAATGTAAAGAGTCCATTCACCACTGGCAAAAATAGAGGCGTCTGAATTATGGGTACAAAAAGGGGATTTGTAGCAGAGCTGATTACTGGCTATGACTTCTATCAAAGAGTCCTCAGACTTTGATAGAACTAGTGACAATGACAAGTCATGTTACATGTTAAGAATATTCTTTCTTTTCTTTTTTTGGAAAAGTACTCACATGAGATCCCAATTGAGATTAGCACCAGAAGTATTTTTGGTAATAGCAGATGGGTGGGATGGGATGTATTGATTTTCAGAAGAAAACCAGCATTGTGGTTCCAATTTAGATCAAAGCCTAGCTGCTTTTTCTGGAAAAACTGTTGAGGCCAGCATTAAACATATTGTAGTATGATCATAGTTTTCACTCCTTAAAATAACTTATTTGCCAAGCGCTCCCACAATGCATTTTATATATTCAGCCTTTACAAAACAGCAAAAAAGAGAAATGGTACAGCTACCTCCATCCACAACAGTAACTGTAAAAATGTCCTCCTATCCACTGGACACTGTTTGTAAGTTCAAGACACTTTCAGACAAGGGCTTTGTGTGCTTCAGAATCAGCTCTGGACTTGTGCAGTTGCACAATGTTTCCTGACTTTGAAAATGGAGTCATTTATTTTCTGCCTTCAGTACAGTTTATTTGAACCTGAAATAAAGCTAGCTTTTTTCTTTCCAAAGCTGCAGCTCTGGGGTAGTTTGTTCTCCCACTGCTGGAAACTCCCACCTCATCCTGGCTCCTGGCTCCTGGCCGCAATACAACTTTTCCAGGTGCCTGCATGTCTACAGATATTGCTTAGCATGTATCTCCCCTATTCAAGCCACTGCAATTGCATACAACCATGCTTAAGCTACTGAAGAAAGAGACTGATTGCAAAATTCTGATATGCTACCATTTCACCATCACAGCTTGCAAGAGACTTTTAAATCCAGGAGGAGCAATGTCTTTGCAGTCAGCTTTCTCCCTTTTTTTTTTGGGGGGGGGGGGGGAGAAACAAGCAAATAAATGCACTAAGCAAAAACTGAAAATGATGGAGCTAGGGTAGCCATTTGCTTTATTTTCTTTTAGTAGGGAGAAAGGACCTGGAGGGTTTTTTTTTTTTAGCACAGCAGCTCAGAGGGTAAAGATCTATAATTTCTTGCACTCTCGCATTGGTCAGCTGGAGGAAGTGCTCATTGGCTCAAAGTGAAATCTGCATGTCCACAGCATTTCAAGTTCAGAAGAGAAGATGATGGAGCTTGGGTCAGCATCAAAGTACTCTGGACGTTTGGGTGATGGAAGCAAGTGGTAGCTGTTCCAACATGTAAGTGGCCTCTTGGAAAATAATTCACAAAAGTCAATAATAATAATGAACTTTAACAGTATATATACCACCCTTAGGACTATACCACCCTCCCTCAAATTCTATCTATACACCAAACAACAATGACCAGGTGACAGCTGGCTTGTCCAGGCAAAAGGGAAAGAAAAGCCTGGAGTGTGCACTCTGCTTTTCCTTCCTACTCTGCCTGATCAAGCCAGCTGCTGCCATGTCCAACCAAAAGGGGGAAATGCCTGAAAGATGGTTACAGAGCATATGAACACCTTCTATCCAAAGAAAAAATGAAGGTAAATATCTGCTTGGCTAATAATTCATCACCAAGGTGCCTGTAGAAACACGTGTAAACATCTGTTAGTTCATTATAATGTATGTGCTAAGTAAACTAAGTATTATAATAACCAAGAGAACTGTCTTTTAAAATTTGGAACCACAACCAAAAAAAAAGGCTAACAAAAGACACTCAACATTGATATAACCTTAAATTGAAAGCTAAGAACAAAATAGAATGGTGATTTAAATCTATCCTTTACTGAGTAAGACTTAACTGAGTGGATTAATGTCATAAAAATGGAAATAATTATCTTAGTACTGTGCCTTAGTTTCACAAGAGCTAATGCCAAAATTTATCATGTAACAAAACACAGACCTGACTTTGCAGATTTAAAGTGGTACTTCTGTCAATAACAATGCAAATATATTTGGACATGCTCCATGAAAACATACACATGCACTTTAATGATGGTACAAATCACACACAAATATGCAATACTGTAATGACTTAAGAAACTACTAAACTTGTGGATTGCTGGTGATGCAAGAGGCAAAATATTTCAACGTATTTCTGACATGTTTAATTGTACCGTGCTCCTTAAAGTTTTACACTAAAAGGGTGGACAGCTACACTTTGGGTAAATTCAAATATTAAATAAGGGTAAGACTAATGAAGAATATGGGGTTTTTACATATGTGTAGATGAGTAGAAGGGCAAGGAATGCCTTTTGCTGAATATCTACTGCCAGTCAGCTGTAAGATCCCTTTCAGTGTAAGTCATGTCCTTGTATCAGAAAGTGTGATGTACTGAAGAAAGGCAGGCTATACATTATTATTCTGCCAATTTCAACAGTGAAAGAAGGGTGGAAGTTAAAAAAACTGATTCATCCACCTTCTCCCTCCCCTGGGTGCACAGCTCCTGTTACGTCACCCACATTTGTAGAAAGGATTCCCAGAAATCAGGTTTAGCCTTCTCTTTACCCAGATGGTGCAGGTCCAGGAAGCAAGACGGGATTGTACTGTGTTGGAGAATCCTATAAATAGTTTGAGACCTGATCAAAGGGAGACTCTGAGTTTGCTTCTGGAGGGAAGAGATTCTTTCTCTTGGTGGACGGCAGTTGTTGGGCATTTAGAATCAGTTTCCAGAACGAAGTTTACGCACGTGAACAGGCATCCCGGCAAAACATTCTGTAAACCTAAAGTTAGGGAGCCCCCAGTTGCCGTTGGACCTCAACAAACATTACTTACATTCCTGTTGAAAGAGTTCCCGGGCAGGAGCGGTAGCGCCATAGTTGTGCCGGTCCTGACTGCCGCGCCCCCCGCCGCCTCAGGGCTGGTGTTGCTGCCCGAACCCGGCCGGTCGCCCTCCACGCAACCAAGGGCGAAGGAAGCGCACCCACGCTGTTTGGAGTCCAGTTGCCTGGAGACCCCCGTTTGACGTCACATAGGGTGGCGGGGAATGGTGCGTTCGCTTCGCCCCTGCTCTATGCTGCCCCCTGCAGGCACAATACTCTCTGCCGCAAAACTTGCGGGGGAGGGGGACTGGGGCTGTTGGATCGCGCTTTGCTGTTGAAGTGTCCGAAGTTCCATCTACTGTCTTGGAATTGTCTTTCCTCCTCTTCATTGTACATACCCGAGGGGATATGAAGTTGCCACTTCAGCTCACAAATTAGTTAAATGGACGTTTTTATTGAAATAGGCCAGTTTTTAAAAATGGACGTAACAAACGTATCACTTTTATTACATTACATTTACAGTTACTTTATATTGTGTCTCACCCTTATTACATTATATTACGTGGTATATGTAATACAGCTGACTTCAGAAATTCTGAACCTTCCAATTTTCACTTAGGAGGCATCTTCCATGTTGGGAGTCTTGCCTCTTTTTTTTTTTGACCTGGAACTCCTGAGTCAAAAATTCTGTCAGCACTGATTTTGCTTTTTTGTTTTCTGTTCACTCCGTGAGATAATGCCTCATCAATCAGTCCTGCTGTGAATGGTCACTGTTCTTTTGCATTTATTTAGGCTGGAATCCAATATACACACCTGGGAGTGGAAGTCTTTTTGAAATGAATAAGATAATGTCAACTAGACATCCTAGGATGGTTTATTAAGCCGTAAGATAGTATAATTCACTGAATTCACTGTTACATATATTTGTCTATACCCACCTGTAACCTGCCAAGTGAACATACCAGTTTCACTTTCATATTTGATGAAGTAAACACTAATCCTCAAATTGTTCCCTATCTAGTATCTTCCAAAAGTATCTGACTTCAAACTGAGATTATGAATGTTGAACCTAGCACCTTTCCAGTATGTGATTGGTTAGGATTCCGTAAACTTTTGTCTCTTTTTTTTAGTCTTTAAAATATCACAAAGGCTTTTTTTTTCTTACATGAGCCAGAAAACAAATTCAAAACCATCATTTAAATTTCTGGTCTTTCTCACTGCTGAAGAAAATTAGAGAACAGATTAAGTTTGTTTATACATTGACTTCTATAGTGTTCATCCTTTGATAACCCCCCATGTTTTTGACTGTAAAAATCAATTTCCTCTTATCAATTTAAAAAAATGTGTTCTCTCATCTGTCAAACAAATAAATATACTTTTGTCAACATTTCATTAAGTAAATTGCAAGTGAGAATATAAGAGCTATGAATGAAACAATTAGCAATCTGCAAAACTTGCTATTTGCTCAAGCTTATATGCTTCTCTCCTCTCTTGTTCTCTTTCATGCTCTGTACAGAAATGGAATACAGAACCTCAGTGGATTTTTAGCTGTGCAGAAGACTTCTTTCTGCCCACACTTTTCCCTCCCAATCTCTCAGCCCTTTGACTTTCCACAGAAGCCACTGTGGTGTCGTGGTTAAGGTGTTGAACTACAACGAGCGAGACCCAAGTTCAAGTCTTCCCTTAGTCGTGGAAATTCATTGGAGTGTCTTTGGGCCAGTTTCTCAGCACAAGCTCCCTCACTGGGTTGCTATTCTGGAGGCAAAATAAAGATCCTCACATAAGCCACCTGAAGCTTTCTGAAGAAAGGCAAGATATAAATCTAACAAATCATTCATCATCATTCATTCATTCATTGGCGATCACTCGTAGCCGAGTAAGATTGTCTTCCAAAGGTAAAATTTTAACGGTGGATCCGTAAGTGGCTGTAAAGGCCAATTCTGGATCCGCACAACCTCCCACAGTGGGGGCATAGGTTTCCGGGTGGGAGACGGTCATGATGAGGGTTTGCCTGACGTGCCTTCCTTTTAGCTCTTTTCTCCCTTTCGCCCTGTACTCGTGCTTCTTCAAAGTCCATAGCGCCATTAATAAAGGCTGACCTCCAATTGAAACGCTCATGAGTTAGGGCTTCCCAGTTCTCAATGCTGATATTACATTTTTTTAAATTAGCTTTGAGAGTGTCTTTGAATCTCTTTTGCTGTCCACCAATATACCGTTTTCCATTCTTAAGTTGGGAGTAAAGTAGCTGCTTTGGAAGACGATGGTCAGGCATTCGAACAACATGACCGGTCCAGCGAAGTTGATGTTGGATGATCATTGTTTCAATGCTGGTGGTTTTCGCTTCTTCTAATACGCTAACATTAGTCTGCCTATCTTCCCAAGTAATTTGCAGAATTTTTCGGAGGCAGCGTTGATGGAATCTTTCAAGAAGTTGGAGGTGGCGTTTGTAGAGGGTCCATGTTTCACAGGCGTACAGAAGGGTTGGTAGTACAATGGCTTTGTAAACAAGCATTTTGGTCTCCCTGCGAATGCCCCGATCCTCAAACACTCTACGCTTCATTCGGGAGAAAGCTACACTCGCAGAGCTCAGGCGATGCTGAATTTCAGCGTCGATGTCGGCTTTTGTAGATAGATGGCTGCCGAGATAAGAAAAGTGATCGACATTTTCTAGTGACACACCTTTAAGCTGGATTGATGGCGCTGCGGAGGGATTGGTTCGAACTTGCTGGTAAAGCACTTTGGTTTTTTTAATGTTAATCGAGAGGCCGAGTTTTTCATATGCTTCTGCAAAGATGTTTAGGATAGTTTGAAGATCTTCCTCGGAGTGTGCACAGACTACGTTATCATCAGCATATTGAAGTTCTATAACAGAAGTTGCAATTACCTTATTTTTTGCTTTCAGCCTACTAAGATTAAAAAGCTTTCCATCTGTTCGATATATAATTTCTACACCAGTAGGAAGTTTCTCTTCAACAAGGTGCATAATCATAGCGATGAAGATAGCGAATAAGGTTGGAGCAATAACACATCCCTGTTTAACGCCGGATTCCACTTTAAATGGATCGCTTTGAAAGCCACTGTTATTCAGGATTGTTGCCATCATGTCATCATGGAGTAACCGCAAGATGTTCACGAATTTATCAGGGCATCCGATTTTCAGAAGGATGGTCCAGAGAGCAGTACGATTTACAGTATCAAAAGCTTTAGTCAGATCAATAAACGCCATGTACAGAGGGCGGTTTTGCTCCTTGCATTTTTCTTGAAGCTGTCGTGCAGTGAAGATCATATCCACTGTTCCCCTGGAAGGGCGGAAGCCATTTTGCGTTTCAGGGAGGATGTCTTCTGATACAGATAGGAGACGGTTTGCGATGATCTTTGCCAGGATTTTGCCTGCTGTGGCAATATTATTATTATAATATTATTATAATAATATTAATACATTACTGTATGATGTGGACATGACTTGGCACTTATAATGTAACCTTAAAACCAGCTGACAAAGTGCTGCTAATCATGTGTGTCCATCTTTATTTGTTCTTCAGGGTGTTCTCCAGAATGTTTTGCTTCCAAGTCACTGAATTTTATACATCTCTATAATGTCTGCCATTTTATTCCTCAAAAATTGGTATCAAGCAGAGATCAACAGGATGGCCAGTTTTACAAATGAACTGGAGACATGTTTTCTACAGCTGCTTACATTCCCAGATCCAGTCAGCAGGATTCATGAACTAAACTGGAAAAATTGAGGGGAGGGTTGATGTTATACATGAATTCTTCAGGCAATATTATAATGGGACCTTAATGGTAGAACATGTGCTTTACTTGCAGGTCTCAGATTCTACCTCCAAGCAGAGCTGGGAGATCTCTTGCTTAAAACCCCAGAAAAGCATTGCCAATGAGGCATTGATTTATGTAAAAGCCCCTATGAGTTGCACGCAGGCAATTTCGCAGCCAGGCATTTTTCACACCACCATCTCCACCCCGAATCCCTCATAAACTATCCAACTCACAATCATTTTCACTTCTGCTGACCTTGAAACACAAAGTACATGCAGGAAATATCATGGCCATCAGTATTTACCTTTTTTTCTCCAACAGACCAGTTGGAGAGTGCAAAGAATCTCCTTCGAGTTGTCACCAACTGTGGCATGACAAATACCCAAACCATTTCCCTATGATGAAAGAATAGATGCTGCATTAGTCAGAAGGAAATATAAGATTAACTAGGTTCCTCCTCATTAGAAAAGTGACCAAAAAACAGAGAGAGAACTTTGGTGGAGGGGGGGTCTAAGAGAGAGAAGAGCAGGTGACAGTAGGCAGAGCAAAAAGAGGAAAAGGAGATAAACATATGGAACAAAAGGAATGAGCGATATTAGTGACAAACATTTTGTAATGAGGCACCCAGAAGGATCTTTATTGATGTACCTTTTTAAAGAGAAACAGCCTGTATCTTATATTATCTCCTCTTACAATGAGATAACATTAGTATAAGAACTCTAAGTTTATCATTCTGTGGTGATGGCAGCAAAATTTTAAATTATATTTATCTCAAAATACTTCGAATAAATTGTCACTTTTGACCAAATAAAGCAAGGTTTGTGAGTCAGAGGTAGTTTGCAAAAAGACTGAGAGGTTACTATTGTAAAAGCTATTTGAAGGAAGATCAATTGCTTTCAAAAATTAAGCAAAAACACTGAAAATCTTCCAAAGGCTTCCCAACCATCTTGTTGCCATACTTCTGTTGGATGTAAAAGCTCCTATGAGTTGCACGCAGGCAATTTCACAGCCAGGCATTTTCCAAATGATCATGACCATGGTTGCATTATGCTATCTGCATGGATGGAGTGAGGGGATAGCTTTTGGACAGTGCCTACAGGAAGAGGGATGCTCAATAGCCTCTATGGGGCCTGGAGGAAAAAGAGGGATTGATGGCTAGCTTGAGCTCAGGAGCTGGGGGAGAAGGTGAGGACAAATTTTTGACTAATGGAAAAATAGACTACCAAACCCCCCCCCCCCAAAAAAAAACCCTAGCTTTTCAGAGGTTTCAAATAAACCAGAGCAGAATCTGACATGAATTGACTTCCAAAAGTAGGTGAAGGCACGAGATCAGTCAGAACTGATCTCAAAGTGATGCTAAATACTGGTTTGGAAGTGCCCTTAGTGTTGGTAATACTGGAATAAATGAATCAGTCATCTGATTCAATGTAGGGCAACCCTTAAGTTCTTATATACAGATACTTTCATTTCTGATCTTCATGAAGATGGACCAGTGAAAACATAGGCTCTAATCTTCTACAATGAAGACAATCACAGCAATGTAGTAGTTAAGGAGTTGATGAAAGCAGCCAAGGTGATAAACATAGTGTATGCATGATTTAGTGTGCAGGGGATGTCAGATGACATCCTCATATATTCAAGGAACACTGAAGGGCAAGTCCATATGGTCTAACACCCATTCAGCCATGATGAATTCAGCAGCCATATACTTCATAATTTAATTCAAGTGCAAACAGGAAGCAGTGTTCTGTGGACATATCAATGTATGTGTGTGAAAACCCTCTGTGCAAGGAGACAAAGTGTTCTATATTGGAATGCATGGAATCTTTACCCACAGCATGTTGACCATATGGACAACAAGATAATATTAGGCCCCCTGGCCCTACAGTCCATCTTACTCACCCTTGAATGTATAGCTGTATATCAGGGTGTCATCTAGACTCATTTTGTTGGCCTTTTTCAATATCATCTAGCAATATAAAAGCATAGTTTCCAGTCTGCTTTGAGATCCCTGCTTGAAACATGCTTCTCATTGCTTGATTCCACAGTCAATGACAAATATGTATTTGTGCATTGTACATGATGAAATTTATTTGTTACTTACCATAACTAGCGTTTTTCCCAACAACATGAATTGTGAATTAAAGCCTAAAATTAAGCCATTGTATAGCTAGCTGAATTTCCTGGGAACTCATTTTCTTCCCTCTTCTCCGGCTGCTGAATGAAACAAACAGTTTTATAAACGATGCGGACTTGGGAAACAATAATTTTAAAAATGCATTTCACAACAGTTGTGATTTAACTTTGTGTTGGTAGAGCTTAGTAAACTAATACTGGTATCCTTTCCGCATATCCTTTGTACTTACTGCAAATCCCTATTTCTTTTCCCTATCAAGACCAAAATGCCTTGTTTCTCTACTAACAAGCCAATCCTCTGCATTCTACATATATTCAGGATGCCCTTTTGCAACTTATTTTACAAGCAGGAACAGGTTTAGTGGGTTTTATTTGCTGGTCTATTTTGCAACAGAGATATCTTGTGGTAATTTCTGTCATGGAAGTCTGAATTGTGGTTTGGCCAATATTTATTCCTATAATAGCTATCAAAGATAAACAAACTTCAAAGTCACTCTGCCTAATTAAGACTGAATCATGATAAAAATACATTGAACCACTCACAACATATGTAACACATCAGACCAATTCATGGCAAACAAATTTACCTCACAGAGACTAAAAAGTCACATCAACTTTATATGTTAAATGAAAGTTGTTCAACTGTTGTTTAAGCACAACTTTACTGCAACTTATTCCTCTGTTGCAGGAATGTATGGCAAGTTAATATGACAGTACAAATGCTTAAGCTCAGGATGCTAAACAAATCAAAAGTTTTAAAGACTAAACTGAAAGGCATAATGTATGTGTAATTATTCATGTACTGGAAAAAACCAAGGCACACAGAAGTTTGGCGTTTTTATTTATAGCTAGGCAGGATGTCTCAGAAAGAAAAAGGGGGAGAAGATGGGTTTACAGATATTCTGGGAAGAGGATGAAAGACTTCGTGAACATATGGAGATGCTTCCAAGGTTCTTTTTTTCCCCCAGTATGAAAAGGAAGGGGAGGGGAGGGAGTATGCTTTTTGTAAATAAAACTGAGAGGGAAGATGCAAACCAGAAGAAAGTGATTTTAAAAAGTAGTCCCTTCCACCCTCCAGGACCTAAAAAATGGCACCCAGCCTTACTTGGCATTGGCTGCCAAGATAATGTAAGAGCTCAGCAGAATGTCAGCATTTCCTTGGTTGGTTGGTTGGTTTGTCTGTCTGTTTGTTTGTATGTTTACTATTAGTAAGATTTCTTTGCCATTCCAGAATGGCTCTGAACAGCTTATAGCAATGCATTAAGGATGCTAGAAAAGACAACAGATAAAAACAATACTACAAGAAAGGTGCCATCCACCAAACTAACATCCTCTGAAGTCCTTATCAGATAGCCAAGTTTTTACAGCCTTGTGAAAACCCACCAGGAAGGAAGTGGTTCAGTTACTTTTCTGTACTACTGAATTGTATTCAATATATTTCAGCAGAAACTTTTCAGAATCTCAAGTAAATGTGCTCTGGAATAGCCAAGCACCCCACACACACTGCCCGTGATACAAGTTAGGAATGGACCTCAGGGTCAAATTCTCAGGCACCATGCATCCCTTTCTCTTTACTATTACCTTCTCATTTTCTACTGCACCCCAGAATGGTGCTTACTTCCAAATACAGGTCATAGCCAGACAAAGAGAACACCTACATTAATCCAAAGCTGAACATTACTTAGCTGCACCTCTGCATACTACCTCAATTTTGGGGTGAATTCAGTTTGCACCTGTGATTGGAATTCATGTTCCAAATGTAGGTGTTGGCAAAATTCCAGCCAAATCAGCGAAATAAAGCTTAACTAGAACTGCCACTTCTACACAATGACTTTCCACCAGTTCAAAATCACTTCCAGACATGTTTGATCTCACAGTGTTGGTTATGTTCAGTAGCTGAGCCAATTTATTTCAGGTCCAGCAGCAGGTTTTTGAAATTGCCTAAGAAGTGGATTTTTGTTTGCATCACTGCAGCTCAGAACGTCTGGGCCAATTGTCTCCCCTTGGCAGGAACTCCAGTTTCCATCTCCCAGGTTCTATTCCACAGAGTCTTTTTTAATAGAGGACTAGTGACATGGCAGTTTAATGGCTTTGTCTCATAGCAACCACTTAGTTTTTTTTGTATTTACAAGACATTTGTATACATCTCATACAGCCAGAGAGATGTATATCAACTGAACAAAAGAAAAATAAATAAGGAGGTTGATAGCAATGTATGTTCTTTCCTTTTGGTGCAAATCAGAGGTGAATGGAATTTTTACTGTTCCAGATTTGGCAGTAATTTGGGACAGGACACAGAGTTTTTTGCATTCTCCTATAGGTCAGCCGGAGGGAACATTGATTGGTTCATGGCTTTCTCAGCATCTTAAGATCAGCACAAGTGAAGAAGACTGCAGGTAATCAGGGATCTGAAGATTGGGAGGGGTGGAAATGAAAATGATGTGGATATGCCATTTAATGTCCTGGGAATTCTAGTATTAGGAAGCTCTATTATTATGATATATTGAGAAATATAGTGAATCATGTTACTTCAATGTAATATAAATAACTTAAGTAGAGGCCTTAACTTTACAATAATATCTTCACATTTCTTTTTTTGGCATATATGAGCAATTGAATCTAGCTCTACAATTAAACTAAACTAAGTAGCTGTTTCAGGCAGCAGTTGTTAGATGAAGAGTAGCTCTCCCAATCATCCCAGCTGAGTTCATCTCCAAAATGGATAGGATTAACACTCTTCTCAATAAGCTATTGCTCTGCTTGACCATTCCTGATGTATAACTCAAGCAATAATGAGTGAAAATAGCACCACTTCAGGACATATTTGTTTCTCACCAACAATTTTATTGGACTAATAGAGCAATCTGTCATTATTACTACTGAACGATCAAGAAATGTTGTATTGGCATCTTTCTCATATTTTTGCAGTATCTTAGTACTTCATCAGGATTCAGCCAGAATGGCCTAAAAGAATGCGGACCTCACTTCTAAGGCCAGCCATTTGGCAGGAGAAGTAACCACTTCAAGGTAACCAATGTTGGGTGGAAGCAGCTCCTCATCTTTTCCCCTGCAACTGCTTCACGGGCATTTTCCCCTGTTGGGTAACTGAATTTCATATGTCATGAAGATGTTCTGTACCCTCTAACTTGATGGCCTCAGATGTAAGAGAGACTGCTATCAGCCTTGAGATCAGCTGCTGTATGTCAAAAAGGGTAGAGGAGAATATTATCGTGTTGTTTGCTCATGCTAGCATAATATCTTGAACCACCCTACTTACCACAGTTGTCTTAAATACAGATGATGTCCAGACAGAGCTTTTAGCAGCAGCACTGGTTTTCAGTTTCAGGTCAAGTTGAGCTTGCCTAGAATCAGACCCTCGGTGTTTGTATAGGTGGGCCACTTTCTCTAACCTCACTGACTGTAGCTCTTATTTTCCAACGGTCAAACTAGCTGGAGATAGTGACAGCGCTACTCCCAAATGTCCTGGAAAGTACTGAGCTGGAAAGAATGAATTTCTGAAAAGCTGACAGTATTTCCAGAAGATGTCCTTAACCTGCTGCTTTCTGTCTTTGAAATTTCCCCCGACCTTATTCCAATTTCCCCTGAAGATGAATGAATAAATTATCTGATCTATTTCTCTTCCTACACTGCAATTTTTAAACTTAATCTTTCTCAAATTAAGGGGACAGGGGGATAGTAAAAATCTTAAAAACCCCAAATCTGCAGCTAAAACTTACTCTGCCAATCAGTCTTCAAATCTAACATCCAGACTTCTTTAAAAGATACTGGTATTTTCTGACTGTGCATGCTATGTCCAAGATTTAATACTTTTTCAGTTTTTTAAATAGGAAAGAAACATCTTTATTCTTTAATAAAGAGCTTTCCAGTTATTCTTTCAGGCCTATTTTAAAAACTATTGATCAAAGTTGAATTCCCCCCCCCCACTCAGAACATTATAATATAAAGTTTTTTTAAAAAATGCAATTAACATGTATTTTTAAAACTATGATATTATATGAAAACTAAGTATGAAATATAGCAATATTATTATTTTATAATACAATTATATAGTTTAGAATAGATACCTAATCTATTATATATATTTACAAAAACGTGAAGGAAAAAAAGAAAAAGAAAATGCTACAGTATATTAAACTACCAAAAGAAACGAACAAAATACTCAAAGTTTTAACTTTTCTCTTTTTATAAATATATATGCGCTTTTAGATAGATAGACAGATGCTAAGATACATAAATACTATCCTAAGATTGTGACTTCAATTTTTTTCCAAGCTGTATTTTAATTTTTAAACAATGAATTGAACTTAGACTGTACAGAATCATATTATTTGATCTTGCCTCGCTGTTGATAGAAAATTAAATCAAAGACTGAGAATTGACAAATTTCATTAAGCCAACATTAGTGTCAGGGATACAGACATTTTTCCATAAGTACATAAACATTTTTGTGCCAATGTAGAAAAACAATATAACCAAAATCCTTCAAAGATTGAAAGATTCCAGATTTGGGGGATATAATTTAACAAAATATTGCCATTAATATTTACTGTTAACTACCTTTGAAGAACCTGGTTCATCATAACAATAATATCTAACCAATATAGAACTGCAAGTAGAGAAGCCCATAATGTATGTACCAAAGTTCTTCACATCTATTATATCTTCAGCATAAAAATGATGACAGCCAACCCTTTTAAAACATTCTCTGAGGGGTTCAGTAGACCCTAAAGAGAATTTTTTGCTGAACTCACTAATTTTTAATATGTACTACTTTTTAAAATCTGGAGCCATTGATTGGGTAGCATAGAATACTCCAATTCACTACTCCAGATTGCTTGAGTATTATCCAAATTTATTTTTGAAATCTTTTAAAATTTTTGACAATAATAAATTGCCGCCAGAGTTTCCATAGACTGTCTCTAACAATTTTTAAATTTCTGGTGTTTCTGAGGCCACAAGGGAATCAGGGTCAAACAATGTAAATGTGAAGTGTTTTAACTGTATGGCCATTCTGCCTTTCTAGGTAAGTTATATTCCTTTTGCAGCGTTTCAAAAGTTTCAAAAGTATAATTACTACCCATAACAGACCAACCACCCTATCAATGACCTGGGGGGACCTGGGGGGAGACATGGAATAAATACATGATATGCTGGCTCCTAAGCATTCTTGTCCTGCGTCAGAGCCTGTAGCGCACTATGGTATACCTAATTGTTGCAGGCAATGAAGCATAACAGTAGGTGACTTGAGTGACAGTGGTCTGATGGCTCAGTGATTAAGATACCAGGCTTGTCGATCGGAAGGTTGGCGGTTTGAGACCTGAGCGCCGCGTGACGGAGTGAGCTCCCGCACTTGCCCCAGCTCTTGCCAACGTAGCAATTCGAAAGCATGCAAATGCAAGTAGATTAATAGGTACCACTTCGGTGGGATGGTAACAGCGTTCCGCACGTGTCATGCCGGCCACATGACCGTGGAAGCGTCTTCGGATAGCGCTGGCTCTTTGGCTAACAAATGGAGATGAGCACCAGCCCCTAGAGTCGGACACGACTGTGCAGGGGAAACCTTTACCTTTACCTTTTAGTCTGATTAGACATTCTATAGCTGCCATGATAAAAGCTATGCAGTGTCAGTTAGAGAAGGAAAGAAGCAATGATTTTCTTTTCTTATAGCATCAGCAGCAAATTGGCCACAGGAGTTCTTTAGGGTGCTGAGAGGATAACATAGTCTTTGGAGGCCCCAAGCTGGTGCCCTAGTAGCATGTTAGCTCCACTGTAAGCAATTTGAGTGGTTTGTTGCAGATAAAATTGCTCATATTCATCCTGAGTTTGACACCATTTTAAGTAGTACTGTATTTAAGATTAGAAGTACCCAATTTCTGGCTTTTCTCTCAAGGAAGCAGGTAAAATCCTTGGACAGGTTCATTCCACTCCTTATCTATTAGATCCCGCCCTAGCCTGGCTTCTTAAAGCCTTTAAAGACTTGATCCTCCCAATAATTTGTGAGATGATTAATGCTTATTTGCAGCAAATGGATCTTTCTGCAACCATAAAGGAAGGAAGCAGTGGTGAAATTCTTTATTAAAGAAGTATATTTGGACCCGGCTACTTGGAACAACTATAGGCCAGTGCCCATGCCATTATAGCTCCTCTATGCACAGGGAAAGGTAGCAAAAGTAAATGCAAAAACTACAGAGGGATGTGTTTGTTAAGTGTGTCCAAAGAGGGAACTCTTTGGATATGATCATAGGTGGAAGCAAGATAAAAGCCAGTGAAAGTTCTAGCTTCATAGAGGGAGAGAGAGAAGACTCCATCTGCAGCCCTGAGGAATTTATGCACATGTTCCATTTCTCTAGCCTCTAACTCCCTTTTGTTTAGCAACACAAAGTGTAATGATATAAGTATGAATGATACATTGAATGAATTAATTGGAATTAATTAGAACTAGAATTAGTTCTAGGCGCAAAGATTACTGCAGACGCTGACTGCAGCCAGGAAATCAGAAGACGTCTACTTCTTGGGAGGAGAGCAATGGCAAATCTTGATAAAATAGTTAAGAGCAGAGACATCACACTGACAACAAAGGTCTGCATAGTTAAAGCAATGGTATTCCCCATAGTAACCTATGGCTGCGAGAGCTGGACCATAAGGAAGGCTGAGCGAAGGAAGATAGATGCTTTTGAACTGTGGTGTTGGAGGAAAATTCTGAGAGTGCCTTGGACTGCAAGAAGATCAAACCAGTCCATACTCCAGGAAATCAAGCCAGACTGCTCACTTGAGGGAATGATATTAAAGGCAAAACTGAAGTACTTTGGCCACATAATGAGAAGACAGGATACCCTGGAGAAGATGCTGATGCTGGGGAAAGTGGAAGGCAAAAGGAAGAGGGGCCGACCAAGGGCAAGATGGATGGATGGTATTCTGGAGGTGACAGACTCAACCTTGGGGGAGCTGGGGGTGGCGATGGCCAACAGGAAGCTCTGGCATGGGCTGGTCCATGAAGTCACGAAGAGTCGGAAGCGACTGAACAAATAAACAAGAAAGCATTAGTTAGGCTTATAGGAAACTTTGCTCATCCTTTAGCATCTGACTTACTTATGTCTTTATGGGTATTTAATATTATGCAATTCCTGCATTCTTTCAAAAGGTCAGGACACAAATTCAAAATGATCTTGAGAAGTTAGAGCAGTGGGATAAAAATTACATTTCATAGAACCAAATGCAAAGTTCTACATACAGATAAAAGAAACCAGATTTACAGATACAGGATGGGAAATAACTGATAACAATACATGGAACAAGGACCTTGGAATTGTAGTTGATCACAAGCTGTATATAAGCCAGAAAAATAATATTACTGCTAACAGGCAAAAGCAATTTTCAGCTACATCAATAGAAATTTAGTTTCCAGTTCATAGGAAGTAATAATTCCACCAGATTCTACATTAATGGAACTCCTCCACATTTCTGGACAGCACAAAGAAAGAAACAAAAATCTGGAACAGGTTCACAGAAAGGAAACAACAATGATCAGGGGACTAAAGATAAAGTTTTATTAGAGATATTTTTAGTATTGAGAAAAGACAGCTGAGGCAGAGAGTACATAGCATTTCTTAAGTACCTGCAGGAGTGCTTAAAACAAAAGGTCAAATCCTGTTTCCTATTTCCCAGAGTGCAGGAAACAGAATGGTGGAAATAAGTGAAGAATGGCAGATGCAAATTAATGTTAGGGTTAAAGCTTCTGATTCAGCTCTTTGATCTTTTGGCATGATTTTGTTTCAGTTTACAGTATTACTGTGGTGAAAACAGGCGTATTCAGTCAGAAATGGCTAAATTTGTTTAAGTTTATTTTGGGGTTAAATAAATATAGTTTAAAATCTCACTGCCAGTACAAAAATAATAATAAAGTTGTTTTACTGAGGCTTTTTGCGTGTGTGTGTGTGTGTGTTTTTGAGTCAGTTTTTGACTCCTGGCGACTGCCTGGATTAGTCCCTGCAGTTTTCTTGGCAAGGTTTTTTGGAAGTGGCTTGCCATTGCCTCCTTCCTAGGGCTGAGAGAGACTGACTGGCCCAAGGTCACCCAGCTGGCTTTGTGCCTAAGGCAGGACTAGAACTCATGGTCTCCTGGTTTCCAGCCTGATGTCTTAACCTCTACACCAAATTGGCTCTATACTGAGGCTATCTCCTCTCTTATTGCTTCTTCTTGTAATGTAGTATTTGGTTTATGTGGGGGGAGCCATTATATTCTGTCTTTTATTTATTTAGAAAATCAAGGCATTTTATTTTATTTTATTTTATTTTATTTTATTATTTTATTTTATTTTATTTTTTTATTTTATTTTATTATTTATTTATTTTATTATTTTATTTTATTTTATTTTTTTATTTATTTTATTTTATTATTTTATTATTTTATTTTATTTTATTTTATTATTTTATTTTAATTTGTTTTGTTTTGTTTTGTTTATTGAGTTTCTTTCTCATACTTTCCTTTTTCTGGGGACCAAGCAATCTTTTCTGAAACTCTCCCCTTAATGGTCCACTCATCCTTCCCATTCCCAAGGCCAGAGCTACATCCCTTCCCTTCCCTTCCCTTCCCTTCCCTTCCCTTCCCTTCCCTTCCCTTCCCTTTCTTAGATACCTGTCCTAGTTTCTTAGTTTTCTGCTATGTTCAGTTAATTATACTTATGAAGTAAACTGACATTTCACCACAACCTCTAAAGTCCACTTTAAAGGGCAGTAGGAAGACTCTGCATTGTAGAAACTATTAATTCAGTTGGAACATTGTAAGCACAGGGGCTCCCTGCAGCATTTGACTAATTTTCACCATGCTTTTGTTAATCTTTGATAGCAATTTGTAGTTGCTCAAAGAAAGAAGCCAAATCATTGTGTGTGTGTGTGTGTGTGTAGTTTGTGATATATTTGTGACATTCATTTGTGCTGTTGTGTTGTAACAACTGATTCTTTTGAACCAAATAAGAGCCTTTTTAAATTGAGCTTTTAATAAAGCAATGTGATAATATTGATTGCAGACTCCTCCAACTGCATCCTTTTCTCCTCTTCAGCTCAGAGATTATTCCATTCGAACCACCATGGTCAATGGAACATCATAGTATTTTAAGCTCTTCCTTGACATTCCTTCCCTTGAATTATGTATAGTCCTAATGGTCATAATGTAACCTAAAAGAAAAATATGAAAACACCAAAATGCCAATACAATCCAGCTCTTTATGCACCTTCTGGAATAATTCTTTATTTCAAGGAGGATAATCCTCATAGCTATTTGGAGGAAAAACAAGGTGCCGCAAAATTATTTGTTAAGTATTTACTGTAATTCTTCAAAATAGGAACCTTGCTCTCCCTCCAGACACACACTCTCACAGAACAGATAATAAAATAAAACTGAAAATAAAACTGAAAATAAAAGTAAACAGATAAATGTTTACTTTTTGAATTGACAAAGTATGAATGGTTGCAATTAGTTCTGGAAGAATATTATTTCTGCTACCTTTTTGTATAAAGGTGATTTGGAGCATGTGTGGGTGCATGCATCACACCTGTCAGCATGTCGTTAAGGCAAACATGTCTTTTCCTGGTATTGTCTAGTGTCACACATGGAAAACATACAGCTTCTTTAAGGAATTGCCTGACCATGCATGCTTCCAGTGTCCTTTTTCCCTTTAAATCTGGGCAGCTGTACAGCTATAGCAGATACAGATTACCCTAGAATGCATTGTGTGGTGGTCAGGATGCTACATTCCTTCTCTCTGTAAGCATCATCAAACAATTTCTAATTTGAAAAAACAGCTAATTAAAGTGTGATCTTTCTCATGTTTTTTTCAAATGAAGGATCTTTTGTTAGCATATATTAAACCAGACTCCCCCAACTGAATATGTTGGATTTCAATTGATGGTTAGGAATTACAGGAGTAAAAGTCCAAAACCCTGGGAGGAACAACACTTTGGGGAAGGTTGCCTCAGACATTTGCTCCCCAAACTCATAATAGTGTGCCATTCTAAAGAATCATAGCCATCTCCAGTGGTTGGACTAACAAATGAGAAAATGTCTCTTGCCTTTTCCAGTTCAGATCAATATACAATCTGAATTCCCCATGTCATTCCAGACCTGCTTAATTCTAGTTAGAGAACAGTATATGTATACTTTTGCTTCTGTCATACTGAAAGGGCATTCAGTGTTCTCCAACAGTACATTAGAGCACCCTAGAATTAAAAAAATTGATCAAAACAAAATTGTTCAAAAATAGAACTGCAGCTAGAGTGTGTCTGTGTGCGTGTGTGTTCGTGTGTGTCTTTGGCTTTAGAGTATGATTTGATATGACAGTTTGCTCTGATGTTTTATGAATGTTAATGAAGTTTCATTAATCAGGGTTCTGTTTGAATTTCTGTCCAGAGGTTACCAAGGTGCAGTTTTGGGAACAATGGACCTTTGCTTTCCCCGAGTTCAAGTTAATATCAGTTGCAAACCCTCACACATCTTCCTAGTGCAAAAACACCAGACTGTTTTCTGTAAAACCCATAGCTTCACATTTTATGCTAATTGCTCTAGCTATGCTACATTTAAACAGCATAAGATCCTTCAGGCTAATTATTCCTGTTAAATGAAACAAGTTAATGCATGCTAAAACCTTAACATACTTGATTTTGTTCCCTTCAATTGTTAAATAAAACAGAATCACTGTATTAAGTGTTGTGCCTGACTTACAAACAAATTATTGTAAAAAATTGTCTCATAACCGGGGACAAAATGGCATGGCATTTAGATGGGGGGAAATGTTAAAACATGTGACACAAAATTATTGGACAATTGTTTATTGTACTACGTTGCCATAAAATAGTTTTTAGCTTTCATGACTGCACTTCTATACACACATGAGTTAATCCTATTGAACACTGTAGGATTTTCATTGGAGTAAATGTGCATAAAAATGGGCTTCAGGTCATTATGATCAGAGGAATTTTATGAGAAATCTACAGGGCTTATAGATAGATGTATATGTTACATGCTCAAGGACCTTTTACAATTGAATAATTTTTATGTGGCTAAAAAGGCTAAGATTACATAGCTCTTTGAGTCTAAATGTTAAACCAATTCAGGATTCAGCTAGTTTGCGGTAACTTAAACTAATTTTGTTGTTATATAATACCTAATTTTTAAAAAAACGCTTATTTCAGGTTGAAGCTCCAGGGTAAAGGATAGGAATCTCAAAGCTAAGAGAAATTTTAAAGGAATCCATTGGAACTGGAATAGGGAGAGGTTTTCGACAACAGTGCCCATCAGTCACAACCAGCATGGACAGTGATAAAAGACTATAGGATATGTTTCACAACATCTATAAGACACAGGTTTGCTCACCTCATTATGATTTATTCAGCCCAATCTCAAATCCTCTAAATATGTCATTTTAATGTCCTTATATTAAAATACACTCTTGTGTATTTTTAAAACATTTTAGACACCATTCTGCAAAAGGACAAAAATCAGTACCTACATTCAATAAACATTTCCTCAAAACATTCCCCATCCAGCCCTAGAAGCTTTACAAAATATGGAAACTATTGATAAACCATAAAAAAGAGGAAGAGGAAGGTGAGGAAACACAAGACAAGATAAGCACCTTTCCAAAGCAGAGGGGCAGATTCATTTGTGTGGTTCCACATATGTCTCTTTCATGTTGCAAGCACATGCTCTGTGCAAGAATGTAGATCTGGCCCTGGGAATGGGGAAGGAATGAGTGAACTGTTAAAGGGGGAAGTTTCAGGAAAAAAATTACTTGGTCCTGAGAAGGAGGAAAGTGTGAGAAAGAAAATCAAAATAGCCCCACCTTGATGTTGTTTGGCATAAGACAGAGTAGAGAGAAACTTTCAAGATTCTGTTATTCTGCCTGACAATTATAAAGAGCATTCCTGGAATCCCTGCTGTATCTGCTTCTTGACCAGGTCTACTTTACAGGGCTGACATGTTCTTTTTCATGTATCTATATAGCTAGCTAACTAGTTATATATATTATATTTGTAATCTATTCTGAAGATCTACTCTTAAAATGTCCAAAAAGTAAACCAATAAAGAAACCCCCCTCCTCCTCTTGCTGTACGTTCTATTTATCTGCTTTGCCAGTTGCAGTCATCCTCTTCAAGGGCTGCCAGATGTGGACAGCAAAAATCTGGACAAAACAAAGAGTTTTCTGTATCTCTTTCCTGCCGTCTAGTGGTCATCTGGATTTTGCAGCCCAGATCTGGTAACCATACCTCCGCTATATAACTTTAAAATAAAGATCTGCTTTCTTGTTTCTATTTTTGCCAGGTTGATTTTAGGCAGTAGATTCCATTAGATCATTTTTTTTCTGTTTTCAAATTTGGTGAAGGCAAAGAAGGGAGAACATTGTCAGAGGGAGTGCGCGGAGATGGAGCGGCCTGCCTCTCTCCTAGGCACCAGTGATCCACGTACTATGCAGTAAATAGACTCCAAACAGAAGTTATATCAAATATCCTATTTACTTTATATACATACGTATTTACAGATCACTTCCACAAGTAACAAATGATACACCATCAACAATACAGCTTTCACGAGGTAAAATGGGAATAATGGGAAATGAGAATGTCTCTGCATATATAGTGAACCTGACCAATCACATTATAGGTCACTCTCGTTATTCACCACACCCAACCTAACTCTAAGCACCTGTTGAATGAGTCACACATGACACATCATTCCTACAACAATGGCTGCTAATTGGGTGACTGTGCAGAATATTTCACCTTTTACCTAGAAATCAAGCCTCTCTGTATAATTTATATCTAGAAGTAAATTCCTGGGTTTATCAAACCCCAACAAACATCCTATGAGATGATAGCATTTTATAGACTTTATCTAAATGCCATTCATTTTTTAAAACACGAAATGGGGAATAAAGGCAAAAATGGGGAATTACTTGTTTCAATATTGAGTTTTGTTTTGTTTTGTTTTTGAACTTCCGTTACTCCCTTTTGCATATAGAAGGAGTTTCCATTATGATGATGTGATGAAGATGAAGATGACAATACAACATAGGAAAAGAAATCTAGCTGAAAACACTTTTGTGGAAAAATGAAACAAACCATTCTGTAAGATTATACCAGAGCATGGCCAAGGAAATGTGTGCCTGAGGCAAAATACTAATGGCACTTAAGGTACATACCATGATCCTTCAAAGCCAACTAAGCTATTTTGGCACCTGAGACACCCGTTTTACCACCACCACCCCGACAATAAAAAAATGGAGAATTTCCTCTCTGAACTATTCTTATTTAGAATTAGGCCCCTTGAAATCAATAAGACTGAAATTTGCCATAATTAAGCCTCATTGTTTTCAGTCAATCTAGACCAGAGCTTTCCAAACTGTGTGTCGCAACACAAAAGTGTGTCGCCACACAGTCTGGTGTGTCGCCACACAACCCAGAAACGCTGATCATCATCAGCGCTTCCGGGTTTTCCCGCGGCGACACACCAACTGCAGCGCGCAAAACCCGAAAGCAGCAGCAGCGCTTCCGGGTTTTTGCGCGCTGCCGCACTTCCGGGTTTTCCCGCAGCGACACACCAACGCCGGTTGGTGTGTCACCACGGGAAAACCTTTGGAAAGCCCTGATCTAGACCATACTTAGACTGACTCAAAACAATGGGGCTTAATTATGTTGCCCACTTAATTAAATAACTTAATAATTACTATTACAGTTTTTGTTTTTTCATGATATACCTATAGGTCTTTGCGGGAGTGGGACAGGGGAGCAAGTGATAAAAAGTGCACTGTGATATCATGATGCAAACCCCATGGTTTATGTACATGCATTTGACATCAGAAAGCATATGCAAAAGGCCAGGTTTTGTGATGTTGCTCTATAAGGTTTGTTTTGTTATTCTTTTCATCACTGAAGTTTGTAACGGGCTCCTATGGAGATCTCAGAATTCTTGTCTGAGATCAATGCCTCACCTTGCCTAAGGACAGGCCTAGCACGAAGTTTACAAAAAGGCATAGTAAGAAATAAGAGATGCCTTTGATACTATCGGTGATTATAGTTTGAGTCCCTTATGGTAGTGCCATGACTGAAAAAAAGGAGAGTCAATTACTCATTAATTGCACTAACATGACATCTTTACTCATGGTTAATGTACTGAGTTTACTCAGCCCAATTTTCTACCTTTGGAGCACATATTGGCATAACCATTAAATAACCACAGAGACAAGATTCATAGCACATACTAGGCTAAAATGTGACTGATCAGTGTGCACATTAGTCACGTGAACACAGCTTTTCTCTACCAAAAGGTCTGGTAGAATATATTTTCCACATACTTGATTTCCATTTATAACAATAAAATTTGAAAGGAGGTGGGAGTAAAAATGTGCATGCAGACAGAGTACAAGTCAAACATTCTGCACTCTTGTGTACTGAAACATTCCCCCATCTGATCACAGAGAATTCTGAGAGCAACTTCAGTTGTACTGGCTGGATGATGGACCAGGTGAGGACTTCTGAAGCTCAAATTGTCACTTTTGTCTGAATTTGACAGAATGACCTTGAACCAGTCATTACTATGTATCTTAGCCTTAGAGTATCTTACTTAGAGTTTGTTGGATATGTAACAAATTCCATTTTATGTAACAGTAACTTGGTGTGCTGGCTCGCCTCCAGAACAGATTGGAGAGTCTTAGCAGTCGGCCAGAGGTAAGGAATGCAGCCCAGAGTCACTTTGCAAGGATAGCCAAGAGAGAGACAAACCAGTAATCTGTGTGCCGATAGTCAAAGGAGTGAAGCAAAGAGTAGTCAGTAATCCAAACCGGGTCAAGGAGTCCAGAAGTCCGGGTAACAATAATCCAAACAGGGTCAGGAACGCAGGCAACAAGACAGGATACCAGAGTGGTCACGAAGCCAAAATGCAACGTTGCTCCCACAACTCCCTCACTGCTTTGTTGGTAATTTATCAGGAGCTGTCCTCTGGGTCCTGCAAAGACTCTCCCTGCCCTCTGCGTAACTCCCTAGCAGCCAGCCGAGCACTTTTCCTCCTGTCCTTTAAGGCGAGGCGCACACGCCTCCACCTCTGCCCTTTGGGGGATTCAGGTGAGCTGGGAGGCTGATGGGATCCAGCTGGCTGCTGGCTAGAGGGTGGGGACAAACCGCAATCCCCAGCTTGCTCCCCTGTAGCCTCGGTTGCTGGCTGCTGGCTAGAGGGTGGGGACAAACCACCATTCCCAGCTTGCTCCCCTGTATCCTCAGGTATTGCCAACTCCTGCGGTGCTGGGTCATTGTCTGGGACCGTGCCTGCGTCTGGGGACTCGCCTGGCTCAATCCCCTGGAGGTTTGCCAGGGGCAGCTCATCTTCTGACTCCTCACTGAGGCCCTGGGGCAGAGGCTGAACCAGGACACTTGGCCCCAGTTCATTGCTAAAGCAAGAAAGCTACCCCTCTGTCTTTAGAATGAAGGTTCAGGATTTTAAAGCAATTCCTTTTTTTATTATGAATTTTATTAAGTTTAAAGAGAAAGATAAAAGCTATGAAAAAACAAAAAACTACAAGAAAAGAAAAGAAAAGAAAAGAAAAGAAAAGAAAAGAAAAGAAAAGAAAAGAAAAGAAAAGAAAAACTAAAAAGGTGTGAAAACGCAAAAGAAAAAATTTTTACATTACAGAAAGATGTGACTTCCAACTTTTAACAGCAAGGATATACAAAAATTTTCCATAATCAGTCTCTTACTCTATATTAAACCAAAATCACATTATTTCTATAAATCATTCCCCTTTAGCATATTATAAAAATCACTAAGTACAGTCACTCCCTCCCCTTATATTAAAATAAAGGGGGAAAATTCGTATAGACCTCCTAAACAACTTCCCCCCACAAATAACACTTATTTAATTATTCTCTTCCTACTACTATTCTATACATTTCTGTCTACTATAATAAAAGTCAAACTAAAAAGCACATATATTGTCTGCCATTATACTAAATAATACAACAGTTTTAATAATCTTAATCTTAATAGACCCAAAAAAGAAAAGCAATTCGAAACAATGACCTTAAATCAAATTCTTAAAACCATCCAAATAAACATTTTGTACCCTAATAATCTTAATCCAAATCCTTAAAAACAAATAACATCAGTCAAACCCTAAAAGTGATCCAGATAACCATTCTTTAACCCTTATCCCATTTCAAAATAAACCAAAGCATTAACATAGCCCCACAATGTGCAGAGCTTTTCTCTTGAAAAAAATCAAACAGCCCAACTGCCCCCCTCAAAAATTCCAACCTCTCTTCAGAAAACCTCCCATACATAATGACCCCTTCTTTTCATGGCATTCCACCAGAAAGTCAATTTTACTTATTGCTTGCAGATCCCTCTCCCCATTGGATTTCTCCAACTCCACTATCCAATCTTCATCCAGCATCTCAACAGAAATCCCAATCTCATTATAAGAAGAAACATTTCTATCACTGTTGAATTCCTCAATTTCATCCACTATATCCCCAACCAGATGACACATTTTAAAACTCATATTTTCCACAATGTCCTGAATGTCTTGTATAAAAACTTGATAGGAATCAGAAAAATTCTGTTTATAATCCTCCATGTCTCACGCAGTAAATTATGGCGCCCCCTAGGAGCTTAACCAGCGAAAGTCGAAGATATGAAAAAGTTCTGAAGTATGTTTACACAAAGTGAAAGTGAGATAAACAGACAGTTCCCAAGGAAAAGTGGAACCAGAAACCTGAAGGTTTAAATCAGCCGATTCAACGTGTAGGAAAATGCTAATATCTTCAAATTTAATACCAAAATAATAACAGGAAGACAATTATTTACTCTCAGTCCTCCTTTACATTTGGAAGGGAAATGAATTCCAAAACTTAAAAAAGAATTTTTTAAAAAAGTAATCCCAAAAATAACGATAAGCACCAAGACAGCCCGCTTGTCCTTGCTGTAGAAAGCCTCTCTTAGGCTTAAAAATACTTAAATATATATATAAATTTGGTGATTTAGAAATGGGGTGGCCGGTCTTAGTGTCCCTTTAAGGCTACAGTGCGGCTTGGAAAGTGATGATGTCCCCGCCTCCCAGCTAGCTCTTACCAGTCGAACGCAAAATGCTGTTTGTGATCTTCTGGCTGCAAGCAGCCATCCGGAGGGCAGATGGGGTGATTCCTGGTGTTTTCCTTCATCCAGAGAACACTCCTGGGCTTCAGAAAAACCTGCCTGAGCCCGAAAAAAATTGCCGCATTGTCAGTTCCGCCCGTGGAGCCTGCAGGCACAACTGCTCAGTCCACCATGTCCCCACCGGAAGTCCAGGATTTTAAAGCAATTCCTGATGCTCTCCTTAAAAATGATGGATATGTGCTCAAGATCACATTGTGGAAACTGGTTGGTTTTCTTCTGCTGCTTTAGCTTCACTTAAAATTTGCAATGAGCAGCTCTTGATTTGTTCCCCTGGCCATGACTTCCACCTCCTTGTACCAATAATATTGTCAATTGATTTCTGGGTACTCCATCTGGTGATCTCCATGTATATAGGCTGGTTGTTTGAAGACTGTGTTAGCAATGAAGAAATTATTGGATTGGCAGAAATTGGTAAGTCGTTCTGCTTCATTTTGGTTTCCAAGTCATTCAGTCTAACTATGTTTTCCTCAATATTTCCAGCTTGGCGTTCCAGTCCCCAACCACAAGCAGTGTGTCTTGCTTCTATATTCTTTTAATTTCAGATTGAACTTGATCATAAAACTTGTCAGCCTCTTCTGCATCAGTGGTTGGAGCATAAAATTGGATAATTATCATATTAAAGGCTGTCCATGAAATCTAACTGATATTATTTGATCACTGACTGCACTGTATCCAAGCACTTTGCTATATCCTTCTTGACTATGAAAGCAATGCTGTTCCTTGTTTTTCATGTCCTGAGTAGTAAACAGCATGATCTTCTGACTGAAAGTGTCCATTTCCAGTCCATTTCAATTCACTGATGCCTAAGGTATTAATATGTAGTCGATTCATTTTATCTTTTACTGTGTTGACCTTTCCCATGTTAATTTGGTGCTCTCTGAGCCTTGTTGTTTTCTTGCAGACGTTTCATTGCCAGACTAGGCAACATTTTCAGTGCGAAAAGGGAGTGGGACTTGCTCTCTGTTTATATTTATTTTATTTTATATTTATATTATTTATGTGTTGGTGGAGGTGTTGTTCTCTCCTTAGTAGTTCCTTGATTGGGCTGTTGTTTGCTGCTTGGTTGATTGACTGAGTTAATAGTTCCTTGATTATGGGCGTCATACACATATGGGTGTCAAACGCTCCAGATAGCATGCAAATGGGAGAAATTTGCAGGTAGGCAAACCTCCACCAAAGAACAGCTGTTCTTTCTTCATGAATGCCTATGACAGCATGCCCTGCCCGCCAGTGTCAGATATACCCTAATAAAGGAACTATTAACTCAGTCAATCAACCAAGTAGCAAACAACAGCCCAATCAAGGAACTACTAAGGAGAGAACAACACCTCCACTAACACAAGCAGGACAAGCCATGGTATATAAACAGAGAGCAAGTCCCACTCCCTTTTCGCACTGAAGATGTTGCCTAGTCTGGCAATGAAACGTCTGCAAGAAAACAACAAGGCTCAGAGAGCACCAAGGATTCCACAGTATATATACAGTATATATACCTACCTACCTACCTACCTACCTATATATATATATATATATATATATATATATATATATATATAGGGAGAGCGCAATGGTATTTAGTGAGTTTTATAATCTGTTAAGGGGTTGATCTGTAGAAATAATGTGATTTTGGTTTAATATAGAGTAAGTGATTGATTATGGGAAATTGCTGTACTGTATATCCTTGATGTTTAAAGTCGGAGGTCACTTCTTTTTGTAATTTATCTAAAAAATTTACTCTTGTGTTTTCACACTTTTTAGTTTTTTTTTCCTTTTTGGGAGTTTTTGTTTTTCTGTATCTTTTATCTTTTTCTGAAATTTAATAAAATTGTTTTAAAAAAAAAAAAAAAAAAAGAACTCTTTCACAAGCTTTGACCAGATGGGAATGTATATAACCAACATTAGGTCTGGTTTGGAGATGGGTAGGCATAATCTTTCATCTTGGAAGAATGCACACTTACAGTATGACTGGATTCACATACTGTGCTAAGATTAATATACTGTGCCCTCACTGTGGGAGGTTGTGCGGATCCATAATTGGCCTTTATAGCCACTTACGGATCCACCGTTAAAATTTTACCTTTGGAAGACAATCTTACTCGGCTACGAGTGATCGCCAATGATGAAATATGTGTGTGGTTTTAGAACTGAATGGTCCTTGAGTCTAACTGCTGTGGTTTGTAAAGCATGGCTTATGGTTTATTGTGCTTTCTGAACCCCATCAATTGAGACTTAATTAATTCTGGTTAAACAAACCATGGAATACTATGATATGGAATCCAGTGTAATAAAGCTTCGGAACCTCTTAGCAATTTCAGTACTACCAGCCATAGATCCTTCTGGATTGAGTTTAGGTGGCATAACAGTATGATGATTCTGATCCTCTTTGGAGAAAAGATTTTGTTTGCCCACTGGGTGCCATAAACTTCTATTTTGTCCCCTACCTTTACAAGATTAAATATCTACATGAAACTACTACTAGACTTTATTTGGATGATTGGATTGATGTATCCTCGCCATACATGTTGGTTACTCAGCTCTATTTCACATTGTTATCTACCTCCAAGAACTTAAGAACTAGGGCCTGGATGCAGGTTGGAGACAATGAAGATACACATTCTCAGTGGAACTTCCTTTAAAGATAGTAAAGAAACCTTAGTTGGTGCAGAATTTATCTGTCCATGACGCCTAACCTGCATCAGTTATGCTGGTTGCCAATATTTCCAAGCCCAATTTAATAAGTTGTACAAGATCTGGGTTGCAAAATCCAGATACCCCACTATATGGAACCAAAGATGCAGAAAACTCAACTTTTTGCCATCTGGATTTTTGCAACCCATATCAGATAGTCTTAGCTTTATAGTGCTTGGGATTAAGTTGTTTGAAGGACCTCTGTATACTTTAAGATAACAACGGTCCTTCTCATAGCCTGCATCCAAGAACAATTATTTTAATAGACTCAAGTAAAAATGGCCAATGTTTTGGAATGTATCACTGGCTGCAGTGCATCAAGCATTATTATTAGAAAAACCTTAAAGACCCATTTGTTTTTCTGGCCTTCTTATTTTAACAAGATGCTGATTACATTCAGCTATAAAGGCTTAATAGATTTCTGTATATGTAGGGGGTGGAGTTTTAAGTAATATTATTTGTATTTTACTGTGGAAGTAGAGTGCATTTTTGCTCCACACTCTATATACATTTTACATAAATGTAACCCTCTTATCTGGACCATTCTTATGGCAGATAGGCAGTGAAGAAATTTGGCTAAGATTGCCCTTCACAGACTGGAGACTTCATCTGGAGAACATCAGATTGAAGACGACTGTAAGAAGATGACTGTAGCAGAGTTGGGGGTTTCAGCTAACTGAAGCAAACCCATTTGACTGGTGTGTCTGTTTTGTGACTAAGCTGCCTCTCTACCTACCATACATTTTAAGCATGACTTTCAACGGTTTTACAACACAAAGCAAGCAAGTTAATAATGGATCCAGTAAACACAATACCATTGAAAATAATGAAGGTATTATTTACAAGTCTGGAAAAAAATGTTTGTAGAGGAGTAACAAATTTTAGAACTGAAACCTATTATTTATTTTCTGAAACCAGCAAAGATTCACAAGGAAAGAATGCTGGAATTTATTTAATATGTTTGAGGAGGTTTTTTAAATAGATTATCACTGAAGTGCTACTGACAAGAATGCCCATCCCACCCACATATTTCCCATTACATAGTTTTATTCAAAGTAGCTTCTTTGCTTGTCAATTTCAAATTAAATCAGTAAATGATTCAATTAACATGCAACACTGTTCCCTGTCAATGAAAACATGACTCACAGCAGTTTGGGTGGAAGACTAGCTGTGGCTGGAATTTAATGGTGACATGCATGACCTGCTCCGTTTCATTCTTAATGCAATCCCATCAACCTGGAATCTCAGAGCTTTTGCTTCTGCCAAGCTTCGTAGCTTTTCAATTGCATTTTTAATTAAACATTTCTTTCTTTCCAGCTGTTTCAGTAAAAGGAGTTAAGGGAAATATTGCAATTAGAGCGTCAGGTTATGCCTGAAAGCAACATAGGAACTAACATTAAGTAACACAGCAGCTAATCAGTTTTCTGTGGCTGCAAAATAGAAAGAAGCAAGTTGTGGAAGTCTTACATATGGCCAGTAAGTAGCCCACATATTCCAGCATGTAATTGCACTCAGTGTTGGTTCCTTTTAACCATTTATCAAAAACGCATAGAAGCCAGATGCTGACATGAACCCATAAATTTGCTTATCTCAGATCCCTACCCATTATGTTAGTGGTTCTTGGGAGACAGCTACCTATCAATTTGGAAAAAAATTAATGGGTTAGAGCAATGGATGAACCAGTCACTATCTCTAAGCTCAACATAATTTATCAAGAACCTAAATATGAGTAGAAAACAGGTGTTAATAATACACATTCTTCTTAGAGGTAAGGCATGTTGGAATCATCAGGGGTCAACTCAGCATTGTCTCATAAGCCTAAGGGAGGGGGTCCTTTCTAGTAAACACATCTGTATTGTGCTTGTGGGATGTCACATGGGTCACCTGATTTCCACTTCCTTCTTCTTCTTGAGTTTGGGGGATTAACAACCTCCATTACTCTTTGGGCACACCTGCAAGCAGAAGGGCTGCACAATGCAGCTCTCGTCCATTACATCTCACTTGCATGCAGATCTACCATGAATCTACTTGTATCCAGATCTACTTAATAAATGTAAGCTATCTCTATTTTTCTTCATCTAACTAATGTGTGAAGACTGAATTTATTTCTGAACGTAATTAAGCTTAAAGTGCAAGTTCCCTGCTGGTCCATGCTTCTACTCTGCAAGATTGTTGTTAGCTGCTTGGAGTTCTTTTATTAACCTTCAAAACTCCATCAAGGCACACTGAAAATATGAAAGATGAGTATTTGCATTTGTGGTTTTTATCTTTGTCTTAAATCTAATAACTTTGACTTCTGGTGGGAATATGGCAGTCTGAACAGCTGTGCTCATGGGCTCCGCGAGCAGAACTGAGAACGCGGCAATTTTTTGAGCTCAGGCAGGTTTTCCCTGAAGCTCAGGAGTGTTTTTCCGGAGAAAAGAAAACACTCGGAATCACCCCATCTGTCCTCGGGAAGGCTGTTTGTAGCCAGAAAATTGCAAACAGTGTTCGTGATTAACCGGTAAGAGCAGCCGGGAGGCTGGGGCGTCATCATTTCCAAGCCGCACTGTAGCCTTAAAGGGACATTAAGACTGGCCACCCCATTTCTAAATCACTCAATTTATTTTTCTTTTAAGTATTTGTACCCTAAGAGAGGGTTTTTACAGCAAGGAGAAACATGTTCTCTTGGTGTTTATCGTTATTTTTGTGATTAATTTCTTTAAAAAAATTTTTTTTAAGTCTTGGATTTTGCTTTCCATCAAAATATTAAGGAAGGTTGAGAGTATGTAATCGTCTCCCTGTTATTATTATTTTTTTTGTACTAAATTTGAAGATTTTAGTATTTTCATACACATTGAATCTGCTTTTCTTAACTTTCAGCTTTTTGCTGCTACTTTCCCTGGGAACTGCCTGTTATCATACTTTCACTTGTGTAAACATGCCTTGGAAGTTTTCTGTTATCTTCCACTTTCGCTGGTTAAGTACCTAGGGGGTGGCATAATCTACTGCGTGAGACATGGAGGATTTCAATCAGACTCTCTTGGATTTCCATTGAGACCTTAAACCAGGGCTTTCCAAACTTTTCAGTTGGAGACACACCAACGGCGGCGGGCGAAAACCCGGAAGCACTGCAGCGGCGGGCAAAAACCCGAGTTTTCACGTGCCGCCGCGGTGCTTTTGGGTTTTTGCACACCGCCACACTGGTGGCGCTTCCGGGTTTTCGCCCGCTGCCACCGCACTTTTGGGTTTTTATGTGCGGCGGCAGCAGCGGCGGCGTCCTGATGTGCCGCATGAAAACCTGGAAGCGCCGATGGCCCGCCACCGCGCGCACTGCCGTGCACGGCGGTGGTGCACCATCAGCGCTTCCAGGTTTTTGCGCGGCACACCTGGGCCCCACAGTACTGTGTTGCAACACAGAGTTTGGAAAGCTATGCTTAAACAGATTCTTTTTTATTCCTGTCAAGTTTTTATATAAGACATTGAGGACATTGTGGAAAATATGAGGTTTAAAATGTGGTTGGGGATGTCGTGGAACAAATTGAAGAGCTTAACAACGATAGAAATGTGTCTTCTAACAGTGAGATCGGGGCTTCTGTTGAAATGCTAGATGAAGAGTGGATAGTCAAGCTGAAGAAATTAAAGGGACAGACCGAGTTGCAAGCCATTAGTGAAATTGATTTTTTGATGGAATGTGTCCTGTCCCGACTAAGACTCGAAACAGGAAGGTGTGGATAAAGTACTTTATTTACAATTACAATTAAAACACACAAAATAAATTTAGAGAAACAAGGCGACACGAGGTGCTCACAATTTAGAGAAACAAGGCGACACGAGGTGCTCACAGAGTTCAGGTGGCCAGTGGTGATCCGTTCCTGGTTGGCATGCACGCAGGCAACCACCACGTGGCTGCTATGCAAGGTTCCGATGCGGGGCTTGGTGCTGCGGCGGGGAACGGCTCCAGTACAAGGCTTGGTGTGGTGCGACTCCGGTACAAGGCTTGGTGCAGCGGCGGGGCGGGACTCCGGTATGAGGCTTGGCGCGACGACTGCAGGATGAGGTTCCAGCTCGGGGCTGGGTGCAAAGGCAAGACAAGGTTCCGGCACAAGGCTTGGCGCGACTGTGAAGGATTCCGGCATGAGACTGGGTACAGCGGCTGCAAGACTAGGTTCCTGCCCGAAGCGTGGCTGTGCTGCAGGGCTGGGTTCCAGCATGTCGCGTGGTGAGACGACAAGGCAGGGCTCCAGCGTGAGGCTTGGCGGGACTGTACAGCAAGGCTCAGGCGTAAAAGCAAGGCAAGGTCCGAACGGGGATTCTGGCGTGGCGACGGGATCATGATTCACTCCAGGAAGCTGTACGGAATGTGAATGGTTGTCTCCAGCAATGGATGCACGCTGCGCTCGCCTTTTATCTCTTTGATTTTTGCGCTGTTTGTGAGCAGGAGCCAATTGTGACTTGCGTTGCTCTGCCTGTCTTTCCCACTGCCGTTCTCGCACGCTAATAGGTGGAGACGAGTCTCCTTCTGGGCTACCTCCAATCAGCTGTTCTGAGTCTGATTCAAATTTCACTCCAACTTCATCCTTTCCTGTTTCTATTGTTATTGGCCCTTCTATTTCTAAATCAAACTCATCAGACTCAGCCTCCATCCTTACAGGAAGGAAAGGAAAGGTTCCCCTGTGCAAGCACCGAGTCATGTGACCCATGGGGAGATGCCGCTTTTGCGATGTTTTCCTGGAAGACTA